>CM056390.1:17079006-17311766 GCA_029718625.1 Synaphobranchus kaupii
GCACAGTTTTCGCCGCCAGGCACATGGGGAGACGTTAGACACAGAAAAAGCACCTATTGCGACCATGTTCTGGTGAGAAAGATTTATTGACTTCGTATTTTTACCGCATTTGGCACCATTGACTAGCATTGAAAAACGGGCCTGAAAGACCTATACTGGAGCCAGCCGTACTGGCGCCATAGAGCAACGCTCGCAACAAGACCAGGAAGTGAGCTTCAAAAACGAAGCCCAGTTTTGTCCCCTTGGTTCAGACCCAGTGGGGGATAGTAGTAGGCCCGGTCAGCATAGTGCTTTGCATGGTTACTGCTCAGCTGAACATGGATATAAGAGTCAATGTATCATGTGAACATGTGTGAGGCAGCCAGGATTATCCCCCTAATGTGAATGTAAAACATTGCAAGCATTGGAACAGCCAATAATGAGAATGTAGTTGAAATGCAAGTAACTTCATTGATACCATTTAAGAATAGTCATTTTGTACAACGCGACCACAGAATAAAATCATAATTTGGTATATGGTACTGAATAATAAAAGGAGGATGGTGCTGTTTTGTATGCTGTAGACCCAATTCTCTACTGGGGCCCATGTTGTCAGTGGGTTGTATGTGGTGACTGCAGCAAAGCCACTACATGCATAATTCACAACAAATCTTCACACGTGAGAGAAAAGCATTCATGCTGCCCACACCACACATGTCAGGGGCCTAAGAAACTCTCTTATCAGTTTTTTACCTCTACACACATGTAAACATACACAAACGCCCACAAAGAACTTGCAGTACGCACATTTGAAAATGGCGCTTTTATGTTGCCTGCTCTGTAGTTTTGTCAAGAGAATGTTGCAGGAGGCGTGTGCAGTGTGCTACTGTATATTTAAGGATGGCACTCGGGGAATGGCGATATGATTATCATTTCAGAAGCGGCGTATGACACTTGTTTGTGCTCCTGCAGCTGAAAGATGCACTGAGTGGGCGGGGGCACAGAATCGAAAGCATGAATATTTGATGGTCTTCAGCAGCGCGTTTCACACCCTTGCGATGCCCCCCTTACCTCCAGGCAGGAGTGGTCTCTGTGGGAGGGTCTCGACCGGGCTGCAGTTTAAAACATTTCTCAATTAGCTCACCCTGGAGACGAGCAATCCTCTCCGCGACGTCTCAGATCCATATTCTTCGCTGCCGATAATACCCCGATCAACCCAGAGCTCATTCACACTCCAGACTGCACCTCTTTTATTTTATTTTCTCTTTGTACCGTATGTAGATGCCACTGCATGCCTTTCTGTCCATGAATGTGTGTGTGCGTGTGTGTGTGTGTGTGTGTGTGTGTGTGTGTGTGTGTGTGTGTGTGTGTGTGTGTGTGTGTGTGCGTGTGCGTGTGCGTGTGCGTGCGTTCATACACAGTATGTGCATGTCTGAGAGAGACCATCAGGCAGTAATCCATTTAGAGAAAGCAAATGCAGGTGTGTGTGTGTGTGTGTGTGTGTGTGTGTGCGTGTGCGTGTGCGTGTGCGTGTGCGTGCGCGTGCGCGTGCGCGTGCGCGTGCGCGTGCGCGTGCGTGTGCGTGTGTGTGTGTGTGCATACATACATACACAGTATATGCATGTTTGAGAGAGACCATCAGGCAGTAATCCATTTAGAGAAAGCAAATGCAGGTGTCATGTTTAACTATATATTTTTATCACTGTTGCCGGGCAAACCATGCAAACACCACTTTGTGATTTTATTAAAACTGTGTTATTTGGTCTCCCACAAAATGCTAATTTAATCAGGTCTGTTTCTGTTATTTGTCTCATGTGTCAAAATGAATATTTCACAGCTTGTGTGTAAAGGGACCCTGAGACCAGTGTGGAAACAATCACACTGATTTCTCTCTCACACACACCATAGTCTCAGAGGTTTCATTATCACTAAGCCCTCAAGTGTGGAAAAGTAAACAAAACACATTCACAAACACACACACACACACACACACACACACACACACAACAAAAACAAACACATGTGCGTGCGTGCAGACACACACACATACACAACATGCACAAACACATAAACACAAACAGGGAAACACACACACACACAAACACACATACACAAATACACAGACAAACACACACGCAAACACACCAACACAT
Source organism: Synaphobranchus kaupii (assembly GCA_029718625.1). Taxonomy (NCBI): domain Eukaryota; kingdom Metazoa; phylum Chordata; class Actinopteri; order Anguilliformes; family Synaphobranchidae; genus Synaphobranchus; species Synaphobranchus kaupii. The sequence continues at coordinate 17,081,139 of CM056390.1, forward strand.
GAATACACACACATACACACATGCGCATACACAAACAGTCCTTTGCAAAGACACATTTAGATGTACGTACGCACGCTCTTCAAAATACATGCATTATACGTATTTAACACGTGGACACACATATCCCCTAAACCAAGTACAATCTTACACAAATAGATTAGTGACACTGTACCATTCAATGAACTTCCACATGTGTTTCATGGATTAGTTAGTTTGTAAACAATCCTCAGGTTCAGGACATCGTTTGAATAAGTTATCTGATCATTACATTGTACCTTTATATATTATGAATTCCAAACTAAGGAAAGCTGTGGTTGAAGTTGAGGTCAAGAGGGGCCAGTAATTTCCCCAGTACCTTTGGCCAAATGTCGTTCCAAATGTAGTCTTCTGTATGCCAGCACGAGGTGGGAAGTGCCGTGTTTGGTTGCAGGTGAATAAGTTGTGCGAGCAGTGATGAAGCAGAGGGTCGATTGAATCACGTGCTATGGCCTATGGGTAAAGAAACAATGGAGCACAGTGATCATGGAACCAGACTTAAAGCCATGGAAGTCCCAGGTTTACTGCATACTGCTGAATTGCTTCAGTTCACATTAGGGCATAAAACATTGATAAATTATGGAATAACATGTTAACTAGTTGAAGAGCATCTGCCAAGCATATAAATTATGTCAATTCTTGTTTCCAGTATGCGCACGTTGGCTTATATTAACTTGGCTTCTCCAAGGGTTTCAGTGAGATTAGACTCAAAACATGCATCATGAAAGGTTTAAAATATATTTCTCACCACTGGGTGGAGCTGGTTTCCTAATCTAGACTTTAAAATCAAGGCATCCCCTTGGTCAAATCCTCATGAAACTGTCAGCACATTTCTTTGTTCAACAGTTTTATTCTTTGTTCAGTGTGCCATTCCATGTGCACCCCTCCATTCTTCTGTAGTATATATCTGCTGAGCATAGATATCTGCTTTTAAACTGAGATTCTCAACTTTGAGACAGAAATTTTGAGGCAGAAATATGGTTTCCCAATTGCGATGCCGTGTTTTTCTCTCACTCAAAATAACATTGCAAATATTGAACTGAATCCTTCCGTAGATCATGAAAAAAATAACAAACTACAGATATTTCAGGCCTTTTGCTCTCTGTCAGAAGATTAATGAAAGAAAGGTCTATTCCTGGCTGTTCATTTTCTTCTTGGCAGGAGTGGTGAAGGTTAAACTGATGATTCAGTTCTCAGCAGTGAGGCTGCGCTCAGTGAGTTTAGACAGAATGTCATGTCTAAATTCTGAGATTCCATTTTTTTCCCCTTTGGGCTCAATAGACTTCAGTAATGTTCCTTCCGCTCACCTGCAAATTTATCTGCACGGTAAAATGTTGTGTCAATTCAACTCTAACAGAGTACATATGAGTCCAACAGGGACATTTTACTGTGTGACCAATGTGCAAAATCTAAAAACAAACCGGAAGTCTGGTGAAAAAATGGAGAGCTTGATTAAACAATGCGATTGGTACATCCAAATGCTGTGACTTTAATAGTCTGCCAATCCTATAGAGTAAAATGCTCAGTGTTAAACTCGGTGTCAACTTGAAAGATTACATTTCATAGCCTACTGTTGATCCCTATTGGACTCTCTGTACTGTAGTCTTTGTTTCAGTTTTGAATCATCACCGGACATTTTACTGTGTGGTAATTGTTTTGAGCTCCAACCTGGTCAAGCGCTGTGCTCTGCAGCGTGATGTCTTGTGTATCAGACAAGACATGACATTGGGTCCATTTTTGGACAGGGGCCGAGGGGTCTGAGAGGTAACCTGTTTGTCTCCTGCCGGCCAGACACCTCGGTACAGAGGACGCTCTGTCGGACCGGGGTCCACCTCCCTCTTTAGCCGTCTCAATTCAGCGCAGGCGCCTCGCGACTGTTCCCTCATTTGCATGTCGTAAACTCAGACTGAACTCCGCTGCTTCATAATTAGCTACGCCATTTAGTTCACACATCCATAAAACATGAGCGAGACTGTGGCCGTGCGATCACGTGACTCCGCAATGCTGCTCGCGCCCTACGAGGAGCCCAATGAAACATTTATGTTCCAGTATTTATTATGCAGATGACTGGAAGTAAGTGCTGCGTCCCGATATGCAAGGAAAGACAATATACTCAAAGCAACAAGGCAGAAGCCCCCCCTCGGCTTGTAACGGCTTAATCTGGACATTTCACACCAAAGAGAATGTGTTTCAGCTGAATAGCTGCGTACCACTGGTACGGACAGCCCGGGTGTGAAAAAGTGTCACGCTTTAAAATGGTGTCTGATTCCAGTTGAGGTGTGGATTTCCTTGTCTGGTTTTGTTACAACATAAAAGACTAAAACCAGTGTGGCATTAAGCTGTTGGGTTAAAAAGAGCTGGCTTTTGTGCTTTTAAATAGACATGTCCACTGCAAAGCACCACGGTGCTAAAATGCGCAGGTTTCATGCATTAATGATGGAACTGTACCTGCTCATGTGATCCTATGTCAGAAATCCCAAAGTACCAGAGCATGACACACATTTTCCTCTGGTGTGTAGGAGAATAACAACGTAGTACACATGCCCTAGAGAGAGTGTTCAGCTTTGAGACAAAGCTGAGACAGACATACGTGTGTGCGTCCGTGCGTGTGTGTGTGTGTGTGTGTGTGTGCGCGCGCGCGCACGTGCGTGCGTGTACTTTGTGGTATAAGGTATACTGGACTCCCCATTTCACACAATAACAAAAGCAAATGAATGTTATAGGGCTTTCCTTACCCAAATGTTTGTGCATTGGGTTAGACTGATGTAATGCTGCATGCTCACTCTTGCCTCTTCAGTTTCTCCTCCATTCTCATTAACTACACACCTCAAACTTCACCTCCACCTCATTCCTTTCAACCAAGTCTCGGCTCACTGAGATTGCCAATCACATCCCACACACATCCCTTTTGGTAAACAATGTGACCACCCTCTGCTGCAGCTCTTAAAACAAATAAGGATGGAACAAATCAGCTGTATGTCACAGATAATTTCTAATTGCCTCCAACTGCACAAGTAATTCCCTGTTTATTTTGCTTGACATTGGTCGTGATAGCGAGAGGCTATCCTGCTGTGACCGACATTTACCACGTGTTTCTGGGGCAGGGGGGTGTTTATTTAAAGGCAAACAAACAAAATAAATGAAACTTTGGCCTGAATGAGGACTTCTAGCATTACTGAGATTGGTGTGGCCGTGGCGAGATTGTATCGGCCAGTACAGCCCCCCCTGCTGGCTAAGCTTTACAATGCGCGTACATGTGCTCCGCAATTTTCTGCAGGAGTCTATTGTAAAGCGCTTTCTCATTCTGTGTGAGTGCGAGCGCCTGGAGACTCACTTCTGCATTCCACACTTGGTTTGTAAATGGCATTGTTGTCCCTTTTGTTCTTTTCTACTGTGCTAATCTGTCAATAAGTGGCTTATGTAAGGCTCGCCTGCTGAGGGAGTCGGGGAGCTCTGCCCTGGTACCCCCACAGAACTCCTACCCGCTCTCTCTCTCTCTCTTTCTCTTTGTCAGCGTTGATGCCCGGCCATAAAACCAGCCCTCACGTCTTCATTGTGCCGGGACAACCAGGCAGGACAGCCATCGATGGGCAGCCTCCAGATGGCCCCATTCAGAGGAGGCCGCAAGACAAACAACCTGTTTTGAGTCGCAGCCTCGGCCCTGGGCCCCACGGTGGCACTGCAGAAAGGGAGCATTGTCTGGCTGCCAGTGCCCCCGTCTCTCTCTCCCTCTCTCTCTCTCTCTCTCTCAGGGCCCACATATGAGCAGCGATGGGCCGAGGTGCTCAGGCAATTAAAAGCGCCGTGTCTGGGATCGGCGGCCGCCATGTCGCGGGTCGCTCGCGGCATTCGGGGGGCTCAGCGAGATCAGTCCCTGGAGCCTCTGGGATGTGCGTGGGCAGAAAGAAACGCCGCCTTTTTTCCCACCTGCCCCCGCCGACAAGCACCAGCTGCCGCGCCTCTCCTCTGAAGCATTACACTGTTTATCTGGGGGGGGTTCCAGTGTCGGGTGCCAGTGAGCCCCTCTCATTACATTACATTACATGCTTTAAGCGAGCACTCTTAGCCTGAGCCAATTACAAGCTAGCGCGTCCTGGTGACGGACCACCGCTACACCCATCATCCATGCAGGGTCAGCGTGGACAGGGTCACTCCGCGCACGCCATCGATCTTGTGACCAAATCGTTATACATGACAGTCACCCACAAGGGCGTCAGTACGCTTCCCAGCTCCGCGCTATCCATCATCCACTGCGACAGACACGTCTCCGGTTTCCCACGTCAGACCGTAGAGCGCCCAGGTACCAGTCTGTAAACTGAGACTGGACTACACGTGACTCATCCTGCGAGTATGGCCGAGTCCTTGAGGGAAAAATGCACATTGTACTGGCTAAGGGCTAGCTCACCCTGCGCTACCAGCCAGGAGGAAATCAGTGTGATGTGGCAGTTGGTTGTAGTCAGGTGCTGTCAGATGCTCAGTCGGGAGCCTCTTTCTCCTCATTGAATCTGTAATGGCAGTTGGCCAAGGTTCACACACCAGTGAGCCGAACAAAGAAGAAGGGTGTGCTTCCACAGCTCACAGTATCTGCTAGTGAGCCACACATTTGAGTCACTGATTAGATCCCTGGATAGTTAACATAGCTAAATACTGGTTAGCTGTTCTTATACCTTAATAACTCATTAATAGCTTGCTAGAATATAACAGGCCATAATGCATACGGAATTCAGCAAACTACATGCAAGCATTATTGTCTACCATTTTCTACTAAACTAATGAGATTTGTAATAAATCAGCTTGGCAACAAATAAAATTGAATGCTAGCTAGCTACACTATCATATCAACCATGGCAAGCACGGCACCTGCAGATGTCAATTTCAAGCTGTGTTTAAATTGTCTTCAACCGTTAATTCTCCTCTCACATTCTCTAAATGAGTTCAAAAGTAATCCTCCTGGCTGTTGTCTGGAACAGTCGTAATGCTAATGAAGATCGGCCATCTTCCCAGACCTGTAAATTGCCAGCCAGTGGGGATATTGTGTAATCTGCACTTTTTAACCTGCCCAACTAATGAGAGCACTTATAATACTGTGTAATTACAGGGAGATAACAAAGTATTGCTGCATTATGGGCATCTGCCTGTGTGCTCTCTAAAGAGAATGTGTAGGCTATGGTGTGCTTTTGCCTATATTGTCAAAATAGATAGGGCCACAGAATTTCTGGAACCATAATCTTGTTCTTGTTTTCTGTTTCAGCTCAATCATCGAGCATATTTAAGGGTGTCCCATTCTAGCCAAAGCATATACAGCCTTTACTGTTTCCTGGCTAATGCGCTGGGACACAGTGGAGCTATGCTGTGAATGGCAGTGCAGTTAGCACATCTGCTGCCAACCCGTCCATCCTTCAGTTTGTGTTGTCTAAAAGGGATCACGTCTCCACAGACAGAGATACAATACCCCGGCCTAGCCGCACAAACAACACGCCGCATCCAAAAACATTATTTCACTCCCATGATATCAAGCACTGTATACAAATGCAAGTTTACCATCAAGACGGGAGTGTCACGGAGACGTCTAAAAATAAAGCTGAATCCTATGCACTCGAAACCTGGTTGCTCGGGGAAAATGTATTGTTATGGAAGCAGAGACAAAACGATTCAATAAAACGGGTGAATTTCAATTACGCTTAAGTGCTGCAAAGGGTTTTAAGGATCCAGCAACAAAGGGCTGATCTTTCTGTCATTGATATACAGCTAATCAATTCCAGCTGATCTCCCTTTGATCAGTGACCCAGACACAATGGGCTCATGGGAGACGGGCCAGTCAGCTGTCCGTAGATACCAGGGAGTCAGAGCGCTTTGGAGAGGGGCACCTGTGACATCCCTCCCATATGAGACTGGGTCACCGGCATACACGCCCGGACATCCCTGCTTCATACAAATCAATGCTTTCTGACATTTCAAAAGCCATGAAGCTCCAAATTAAAATGTCAGAGACGTCTTCTGCTCTCACTCTCTCTCCTCTGTAACAGAAAACAAAATTATTTTTTATTACAGCATTGGGTAAAATGTAGAAAAGTTTTATTCTTTTTAATCATTTGAAAATAAACATGTCTTTAGTTAAAGCCGCAGCCTCAAACAGCTAATTAATATCACTGGTCTTTCGAAAGATTGAAAATAAAATGGCGTTATATAATCTCTCGTATTCATTATTTGCTTCACAAGCAATAAAGAAAGAGAGTCAACAACATATTCGCAGTTGTTGTTAAACATCGCCGAAATTACTTGCCTCCAAAATGCTAAACAGTAACAGTAGGCTGTTGACAGTATTCCTCTGTGGACTGACCTCTGCCACTGCTTCCCCAGGACTAAGTTGATGGAATTAATGAACGTGATGCCCTGCCTCTTTATGAAGAAACGGAGGAATGTGGCTGGCAGCCATTCCATTGATACCAATTCGCTCATATCAAAGGGGAGTGAGGGAGACCAAAGGCATCCGAAAATCCTCTGGAGGGGACAAAAGGGGTGTCTGTCCATCAGCTCGGGGCGAACGGAGACCCGTATGCATCCGGGACATGCCTGTTATGAACGGCGCCTGAATAGGGGCGGGGCGCGGGCGGCTGGGGCGTGCAGAAACGGGCGGGTAATTGAGGCCTCGCACTGGCTCCTTTTTTTCAAGGGCCTGTCTGCAAACACAGGCTGACAAGGGAAGTTCGGGGGTGTGTGTGTGTGTGGGGGGGGGGGGGGGGGGGGGGGGGGGGCGACACGGCAGCTGTTCCTTTGAGGGGCAGGACAATGGGAGAATCCTGATGGGAGGAGGGCAGCACGAGCAGAAACACCTGCCGCCCCCTCACCCAACCTTCCCCCCTCCTCCTCCCCTCCTCCCACTCTCTCTGCACATTGCGCTGCCCTCACCCCCCCCACCTTTACATTCGACAGACCACGCCCTCCCGTCACGCACGCACGGTCACGTGGGCAGAGTGGGCGGGTCCGTGACGAGAGCGGAGGGCTAAGTGTTAGAGTGCTAGGCAGCACGCCTCCCCGCTCACCCCATGCGCATTTCTGTCTCGTTTGATGAAGAACAAAATGCAAAATTGTCTCCCAGATAAGTCATCTCCAGAAAGTGTGTGCATTAAACAGAGTGGGAGTAGGAGTTATATAACTCTATACAATCTCCATTTAGCCCAGCGTTAGTGCTCTGGGGTTCTGAGCTGACTTTGCAGGCCGCTGCGCCGTTCCATTTGTTAATCTACGACTTTCTCGTTTCATTTCAGTGACTTCCACCAGCGCCGTTGAAATGTAAACACGGTCTCCTTTAGCCTTGCTTTTCTCCGTGCGGTAATTGACGTGGGGTAATGAGCCCCCAGAACACTTGAGGAAGCTCTGAGATGGTGTATTAGCGAGGCAGTAACGCATTGCCCAGATGAAATGCGATGCCGACAACAGCCTTCTCTGCTCCGCCACATCACAGGAACTGCGGCGGTATCGCCCGCCTGCTGCCTGCATCCTGTTTAAAGATGGATGTCCTAAAAGCCATAAATGTCTTCAAAAGGCCACAACTTCATCCTGCAAGCATACACTCACCCCAGCTACTCTCAAACAAGTTGGAGTGAAGGAAACTAAAATACTTGAGTTATTTTGCCTTAGTGAAGTCTTAGGAAAACAAAGCCATCTACACAAGAAAGGATTATGGCTAGGGCAGCTCTGACAGTGCAGAAAGCAATTTGGAAATAAAAAAGTACAAAGCTCATCAAAAATAAAGACTGTATTCTTGATTCATATTCCTTTATAAGTATGTATGTAAGGTAATGTACTTTAGGGGTATGTTAGGGGCCTGTTTGCCGGGAACAAATTATAAGCTCCCAAAGTGGATTTTTCATCTCCTGAAAGAATTGGAGAACTACAGTAAGTTCAAGTCTTACTTTAATCCTTATTTAGCTTTATGAATAAAGCTCCGATGGGGAAATCCAGGTGAAGAAAAATTGGATGGAAGCATTATTCTGTCCAGGGCAAAAATGTAATGTACCATGTTCATTTTCACTGTTCCTGTGCAGAGAATATTATGAAGTATTATTATTATTTTTGCACATTATTTTTACTCCTTAAACATTCATTAACTGTGAGCGGTTTGTTTCACATGGCTCTTGTAGATACAGGTAAGTATGTGAAAGAATATACCCATAGAGATGTATCTGTATGCCTACATTTTGTACTTTTCATCTGTCTAGCCAATAGTGTTTCCCTGAACAGTAGGCTATTCCTTTAACAATAACATTTTCATTGCATTTATATTCAACGAGCAAACGTTGTACTTTGTCTTTTTGCTTTCCTCTCTGCTCCCAATCACAGCGATTTGCGTATGTTGTGTAAGTTCATAGCCCGTATTTTATCCCACGGATGTGAACCGCTGCTGCAACGCATGGATTGCGGTCATCTCAGGGTCGGACATTTCAAACGACAATTAGTTCCTTGCGGCTTTAATATGTTCCACGTCAACCGGGGTTTTCTCCCGGATGTCCAGCTATGACGTAGACAAATTGAAAGGGACACATCCCTTAATGGCGTATAATAGGATCTTAACTGGTGTGCCCTGTGATTAGCCCCAGCGAATTAAGGAAGCAAACCAGCAGCGTAATCGTGTTCAGAGTCACTGATGAGACCCACAACTCACTGCAAATGATTTCCCCAAGATATTGTCCCTGCATTATTATAAATTATTGGAGGCTGGGAAGCTCAAATTGACAAAAACAGCTGGAAATGTATAGAAATTTTGCACTCCTGTGTGGTACTTTAACGGCTTTGGGAATGTATAAAGATAGCGGCTGGTGGTTAGGACTGTATCTAAGGTGATGGTACAGGGGGGCTTCATATGATAACTGGAGGTCAGAACCACTGACTTAAAAAACAAGGAGGTTTAGCATCAACCCACCAGCGAGAAGACTGTTGAGAATAATGCAGGTTCTGAAAAAGAAATTCAAAGTATCAAGCTTTCAACTTGGCATATATGCATTCCAGAAAGCCCTGTGTGGGGTGTGTGTGTGTGTGTGTGTATGCAGGGGGGCAAATCCCTGGTCTTACGTGCAAGCTCACGACAGTCCTTTGCACAATCCCAGAATTCTTGAAGGCTGCCCTAAGTGGGCAGGGCAGACAGCTGTGCCGTTCTAGCCCATGAAACTGTGACAGCGCATTGGCCCGCCATCATTTGCCCGGCCGTCACTGCGGGCTCCATTACCCTGAAGGCTCTGGCACGAGCTCAGTGTCAGGTCTGACAGAGACACAAAGACAAGGCCCAGTTCATCGGAGACACAGAATTACCCGCAATCCCCAAAACCCGACGGTCCAATCTGCCAGAGACTCTGTCGGAGACAAGCAGAGAAACCGCTGCTCGCACCGTGTTACGACATTCCCCATGGCAGCCGGGATTTGGTTCGCTGTGAGAACTTGTGACAGTCTTCGGAGGTGGATTACCCAGCGGACTTGGCAGTTGGGGCCCTGCCTGAGCAAGGTCAGGCTCCTCCGTACCACCCCAGCCTGATCTCTCATTACCCTTCCCTCAAAGCTCAGGCTTGAGGTCATTGCTCACTGGGATCTTCAAACAGGCCATTCGCCCCACAGCACATCATTAAAGGAGATGAAATAACTTCACTGCCGGCTGGGGAATCCCTCTCCCATCATGCAGTTTGGTGGCGGAGGACTTTTTCCCCCTCGTTAAAGCGGACTGTGGTCACTGGCGGGATGAAGAGGCCCAGGGTCATTGTGATGGCAAAGTCATTTTCACAGTCTCCTTTTTTTCAACTTTAATTTAATGAAGCTGAGCTCCGTTATGACGATGATGTAACCCTCTTCCCTGTTCTGGTGCACTGGCCGATGGAGTGAACAAACATAGACCACAAACAATGATGTCACTCCTCATCAGATAGGGGTCGTGAGGGAGGACAGTTACAGCATGGAACCAAGCAGTCAGGCACAGTCCATTAATGGCCACTCTGAATGCAATGATGTGCTTAAGATTCACGACTGCAGCCATTTTGGCTCCTTATACTGTTGATGGGAATCCTCTCATTCTGTTTGCAGTAAAGACCAAGTGAGACGGATGAGGTATTATCTTTTCCACTGGCCCTTTCATTCTCTAAATTGAATACGGTCTGCACAGGTATATGTCTGAGCATCATGTGACCGCAGGAGTGAAAGCCTCGCTTGCCTGTGTGGTCTATCCTTTCTCTTTTCCCCGTGCTAGACTTGCTACTGATTCCCGAAGTCAAATATGCAAGCGCTTCCCTAACCTTGCTCCTACAGCCTGAAGGCTCTGTCACTAATCACTAGCGGCGCACTGTATGATGGGATTACAGCCCTACGAGCAGATCCGCTTCACGTGGTCATCGTGATACCCCAGATCTGATCCGCACGCAGCAGCGTGTGTACTGGGGAAACCCGGGGCGAAATCGACGCTACGGAAACGATGAACCCCCGCCGTCACGCTCCTCGTGCGAGCTGACAACAGGGGCGAAATGCGAGCGCGAAGACAATCTCCATGCAAAAAAAATACAAAAAAACAAGCAGGCATGCCGCAAATGGCAGAGCGATCACACAAACACGCCAACGCCGCCGCTGAGTTAGCGCGCGCGTATATCACAGCAGTGCCGCCGCGTCAGCGGGAGTAGTCTCTGAGCTCCACCTCGGAAAAGATCAAACCTCAAATGAGACGTGAAAGGCACATCTAACCGTCGTATTCCACAGGCACCGGGGCGTAATTGGGTCCCCGCCGCTCTGAATTCGGACGCCCGGCCGTTTGTGCGGCCTCGCCGAAGCGACGGCAGGCGACGCCCTCGCTCCCAACCCAATCAAACTCTGACACTGGAGGGAATAGAGCCGGGAGGACGGCAGGTAATGAAACGTCTGTTCCCCCCGCCTCTGCCTCGGGGGTGGCGCTGACTCTGGTTAAAAACGACGGCCGTCGGCAGGGTCTCGCGTTAATGGAAGGGAGCTACACCCTCCTGATACGGAACACAATGCGGAGGAAAGAGAGCTTGACGCTGTCTGACGCGCAGATATCCTGGCTCGCTTTCCACAAAAGACTTCCCTTATCAGCTGTCTCCCGTACGCGCTCCCGAGCGGCCAGAAAGAAAAAGAGAGGCCTGTCGTTCCCGCCTCAGTCCCCCGGCTATAAATAGCCTCCTCACTGTGATACTGCCCCTCTCCCCACAGCCACATGGTAATGCTCTTGGCATCTGGGTGCGGGAAGACACAGGAAACGGATGGGATTTCCTGGTTCTGTGCGGAGCCGAACTGACATCTCAGATTTATCTCCGCTCCACACATTTGGGGTGTCCGTGCGGGCCAGATCCCCATCTGCCGAGAGGATGCGGCAGGCTGAATTGCGCCTTGTGAATCCTTTCTGCTTTTCTAAACCCATTTCTAATCGGACGTGTCTGCACTTTACGCATTCGTTGCCCGAGTAATTTGCACTAGAAATTCCTCATGCGGCGGGAAGCAGCTGATGCCTCTCGCACAACGCCGGTAGGGCGGGCGGACCTGGCTATGACCTCGCTGCGTGAGTCACAGCGCGTTGGTGCTGTGTGACCGTGTGCTCAGAGTAAACACTGCACAAAGCGCGCGTGCGTAACCATCGTACAGCCTCCCCAAATGTCCGTCAGCAAACGTGTCCAAAAACAAAAAGCAGTCTGAACCTGTCTAGGACACAGAAGCGAGATCGTTACCATCGCCTTTTCACGTTTCAGCCAAATCCTCCCGGTCACCACCGCTATGTGTTCAGTAAAGGGGTTTGCATGGTGGACGGTCCCAGTACTGGGACGAGTCCTCCAAAACTGGCCCTGAAATGCTAATGCTTCCTGCCGACATCTGTAGGCTGGTGCTCGGTTTAGGATCCTGGGGGTGTGTATGTGGGGCTGGGGGCTTTGTATCTTGAATGTATTGCTCATTGTGTGAAGTAATCTGAAGCACACATATGCCCCCCCCCCACCCCCATCCCAACCCCCAAACCCTCGTAGGAACTTCCACATAGGCCTCTGCCCAGTGTAATCTCCCTGAGGCTACAGTGACTACAGTGTTTTAATGAGACAGTTTTATGAACTTTCTTTTTCATAACAATTTCATATCTCATGATTGACTGGTTGGTTTCACACTCATTCCTCATTCCAGACAATCCCTGTATGAATCAAATCAGTTACAAATCATAAATCTTTCAAATTTCTTGCTGGTTGAAGTGGTAAGGTGCAAAAGCTGTGATTTTAAATTAAATTTTTAGATCGATTTCATATACTGCTCAGCATGGATGGAAGTGTTAGCGCTTTAATTTGTTCTCTTCTCTTTATTTACTTTAGGGTGTCATTGTGGTCTTGAGATAAAGCAATGTATTCCGATATCTGAAAAGAAACCATTCACCTTTTCAAGAATTCCCCCCAAAATATCCCCACTCGAAGCAGCATTTTAGAGGTTTAGAAGTTAAATAGTAACAAGATATATGTTTATCTGTCATTTCATACTGATTTTGTACATACAAAATACATCTAAATACACACACTATTTGTTGTTGTATTTCAGAGCTGGGGAAGACATCAGCAGTGTGGTTACCCTGTCAGAGTATCCCTGATAAACACACACATACTGTAGATATACACATACGCACAGCTCAGATCAGTGCTTGATGTGGATAGCAGAGAGCATTAATAACTACCCCTCAGGGTAAAGTAATCTGCCCCTGTCTGCTGATCTCAATGAAACAAACAGAACTATGCTCCAATAATTACAACCTGCTTCCACAGAGGCCTCCTTCCAGCCCAACATCTTCAGTTTGACTGTGTGCTTAAACACAGGGGGCTGCAACGCAATTAGATTTCCATCCAGCGCATATATGTTCAAAGCCATTCTACGGAAACAATTTGCCGCTCCCATGCATTGTCCGCATACATCAGAGAGAAGAATGGGAGCCGTCCTGCTCTGAGCGGTAAAATAGCATGGATTAAGCCTGAACGAGAGCCTTTCACAGTTCAAAGAAGGGTGTCCCCACCCCTCTGATTATTGGACGTGCATTGAGGCTGCGTATAGATTCCAGACTGTAATCCGTTTAAATGAATAGACGGAGCAGACGTTGGTCATTTGGGATGGCACCAGCAGAGCTGCGGACTCTCGGATTGCAGTGTCGCACGGCGGTCATTCCGACAAGAGCCCGGGCTACAGCCAAGCTTATAGCTCAAACGGCTTTAGAGAGTGCGCCGTTCTAACCTTACACTACAGCTTTATTCAGAGCTCAGGCAAAAACTCAGCCCAGCACAGAGCCCTAGAACTGAACACAGGCCTGAGCAGAGGCAGAAGTGAATGCAGAAGGCAGCACAGGCATAATTTAACCCAGAAATGAGCGCAGGCAGAAGTGAACATAGAACACAGGACAGGCAGAGCTTAACCCCACAACAGAGCACGGGCAGAACTGAATGCAGGGCACAACACAGGCAGCATTAAACCCGCAGAGATGTGGACCCGGAACAGAGCCTGTAATAGCGCCCAGACAGTACAAGCGTCAGACAGCCTCCTGGCAGAACAGAGCTGCTAATTGAACCAGCAAAGCTGCTGAATGAGCAGCTAATCCATAGGGAGCTGCCGAAAGCGAAGTCATAATTACGTCTGACTGACAGACACCTTGCCCGTCATTGTCGAGGCCGGCCGCCCCTGCTGAGCATCGCACAGAGTGAGCCACACAGGGCACATTCTTCAGCAGCGTCAGCTCACAAAGTCTTTATGATCCTTGGGAAACTTTCTGTCCAATAGGGTTCCGTCTGAGGGGGAGTGTCAGGCTGCCGTTTAACGAGCCAGGACACATGACCGCTTTGTCTAGGAGGACCTAACTTTCTGAGCACAGACGATTATATGTGAATCAGTAATTAGGCCAGCTCCGCTTGTTCAGTTCCAAACCCACATCAAAGTACACACTTGAATTATACATTTGAGATCACTATTCATCGCTATTTTTATATGAGGAGTTCTTTATATATTCATCTATGACTCCTCGGGAGGAGAGAGGAGACCGAGGACGCGCGTAAACGTCAGTAATCAGCGGTGTGCTTGTAGGTCAGTCACGCTTTCCGCAGACTCTTTCCACATTGAGATTGGGCCACGGGAGGCCTAGTGGAGTCATACTGTGGAAGAATATATGTCCTGAAAATAAGAAATACCACACCAAGTGTGCAATCAGAGGCTCCATCCAACCCTTCAATATCATTTTCTTTGCAGCCTTCGAATTTGCTAAATTTCCCAGACTTTAAGGCGAAGTGTAGTCATCAGTTTCAGTTCAGGAGAGATGGCGTCAGTTCATTAGCGATATTATGATTGAATTGGTCGTCAGATGAATGACACATCCTTGTCCATTTATGCAGCTGTTCGTTCACTGGAAAATAGGTACCTTGGTAATCGTGGTAATCCAAGGATTCAAATTTCAAAAATAAACCCTCATGAAGCCCTGGGGAGTTATTCCACAGAGCAGGATTCGGGAGTTAGCTGGATAACAGAACAGTTCAGTCCATGTTCCAGATTTGGGAGGGTTTCAGGTTTTACTCTGTGCAGTTATCAAGCTAACTCAGTAATTCTGCTTTGTGGGAATACCGCTCAGAACCCAGTAGCATAATTCCTGCCAAAGGTCTCACCGTAAGACTTCTGCGCTTTAATAATAGTTTCCTTATGTTTTAATCTCTGGTCACAATAGTTGAAACTGGTCACGCTACAATTCCCTCAAGCCTCAAGTACCCAAGTACTCACAAGCAAGCTTGCTACAAGTTGGCATATTATGACCAGAGTACTCCAAAATCACTAGACTGAAACATCACGTATGTTTTTAAGACTGGGAATGGTAGTGCGTGCTTTCAGTTTCCTATAAAATGTAGAATTAAAAGTGAGGAGGGAACAGTGCATCTAATGGTTCTGTTTGAAGTGTTACTTCAAAGCTATGCCCTCCAAATGTTACATTAGCTATAGTTTGGTGCTTTGATATATGCAATTTTTTAATATTGCAGGTTTTAAGTTAAAATAAAAAAAACACTAAAGTGTACTTTCATTATATGCAAGTATGAAGGCTTTTTAAATGGAATGAATTCAGAGGTTGAAAGTATGATTCTTTAATGCAATGAATTTTCTGATATTAAAATCTGCTGTGAGCAGAGTAACAGATGGTTAGCGAAGCATCCACTCTAGAAAAGCCTGGTATTTTTAATGCATGTCCTTTATTTTCTGGTGCTTAGGAATGGTCCTTCTTTTTCTCAAGTTATTGTTAAGCAATGGCATCTGATTTTACAATGCCATTTGAATAAATGTCAGTGCACTAAATATGTAGACCTGCCAAGACACACAGAGTCACTAACGGTTTCTCTCAAACTGTTTGCCACTTAAATATCCTCTAATGTTATTGCCACAGCTCCTGGTCTGCTGTATAACAGCTGATTTTTGTTTACACATTACATTATTGAATGATTATTTTTCATTGACTGTTGGAGGTCCCTCAGTGTGAGAGAACCCGTACTGTGAACAAGATTAAGAAATTCAAAAACTGCTTGATATGCACAAGATGCAATTATCTTAGCTCTTAGAACCTGACAAGACAAAACACAATTAAAGGAGTCAAGCTAAGGTACGCTTTCAACACCTACAAGCCCGATTCAACCATGAATCAAACTTGCACCAGACTTGCAAGGGCAATTAAAGTGATTAAACACGGGCCAAAATCATATTATGTACACCGGAGAAAAGTGAACTTGCCCAAAGGAATATTGTGGGGTTAAACCCCAAAAGATATATAGCACAAATTACCTTCACCTCTTAAAGGGGACGTGGAGCACTCGGTAATATGAATCTGGTTAATTTGCTTTTTTACCTTAGATAAGATATGGCCCTGCCCTACTGCGCCTCTGGTTGGCTAAAATGGCAATTTTAGATTTGAATGCAGGGCCATATCTTATCTAAAGTAAAAAAGCAAATTAACCAGAGTCATATTACCAAGTGCATCACATCTACTTTATGTGACGCTTGAGTGAAGAAGGTAGCATTTAACAGCGCTAGAAGCAGAGCTGCGTAGTCAGAGGTCGTCTGTGGACTGCTGCACCCTTCAGTGTCCCCTCACCCACACTGTGTTCGTATGACATGGCAAAGAACCATCGCTAGTTTGGTTTGACCTTGCAGTTGCCTTTTCTATTCGTTTTTTTGGTCAATAACTTTCAGTTTCTCTGTAATTGATTCCATAGGCTACATCTTTACGCCATAAACTTTCAGCATGTAATGTTTTTGTTTTGATGGGCAAGATGGGTAGCATTTTTTTTTTGCTAATGATTGTCAGCTATAGACAGGCTGTTATTATATTATTATTATGTATCTGTATGCTTAGAGCTTATAAAATGACTTTCAGCTCGATAATGAGAGCTTGTTTAACACAAATGATAGAGTAATGCAAGTAACTATTTCAATAAACAATAAATAAATCAACCATACGATTGGCGTATTTTGATTTAACTTTCAAACTTAAGAACATTTCAGACTTTTAAATGACCCCTTTCCAGAAGGATTCATATAGATTCTACTTGTTTTTTCTTCTTCTTCTTTGAATATAAATGAAACTATTGACTGATTCTGTGACCCGTGTTGTTTTTCAACATGAAAGGTGGTTTACATAAGCAGCACAATGTACACAGTATCTAAAAGGCTTTGCCACAGAGTCACTGTGTATTAACGTAATCAATATATTCTTCTGACTCATCTCAATTCCAACCTGATTCAACAACTTTATCTTCTCAGTTCTGGCAGCCTCTTTCAAGACAATGCTTTTCACACACTGTGCTTTCCTGTCCATTGCTATAAAAACTCTATTTCTCACTGCTGATAAGGTCAGCGTTTGCAGATACTGCATGCACAAAGTGAAGATACACAGATTTTTTTTGCCACTTATAGAGGAGGGGCTGTCATTAAATTCAGTAGGTACTCACACCCGACCCCCGGAAACTATAGGATAGTAAAAACAGGCCTTTTTGCAGTGAGTAATTTATTCTGCATGACCTCATCCCCCAAGGCTGTGAAACAAAACAAGCCAGTGTGGAAAATAATAGGGTCGCCATAGTGCCGTAGTGAGTAAGCTGCACCCTCTCTTAAAAAAACAAAAAGTTTATATCAAGATAACTTGACTCCAGCCAGAGCAGCACACATCACGGCCAATGGGACACTGCAGAACGGGCATTGTCAAAGCAGGTCAGAGGCTCAAGTGGAATCAGTGTATCCCCACCCTCACTAGAGAAAGCATGCTGCACCTCTCTCTCTCTCTCCTCTCTCTCTCTCTCTCTCTCTCTCTCTCTCTCTCTCACTCACTCTGTCTTTCTCCTCACAAACTAGTGGGGTTTTCTGCATTTGGATTTTGCTATCAACTCACCTGAACTGAGACAGCCACACATGTGAGGTCACAATGTATTCCTTACAAATGGCCAATAAACTCTGAAGAATAAACTCTAAAGTTCAAAGTTCGACAAAGTTCATATTTGCTTTTTCCAGGTAATCTGTCTGAGATGTGTGAGAGCACAATATGGCACCAACACTTTCTTTGCTCTTGGGCTGTTGACTTCTTTCTCCCTCAAAACAATACATGTCCAGTCAGCTTTAGAATAAACAATTGACTTCCTCAATCGCATAGCTCAGCTTAAATGTGATGCCATTCTGGCCTTATGGACGTTGTGCTGAAATCATTCATTTTTTCTTTTTGGTGCTTTTGGAAAGTTTTACCAGCACTGCGATCAATGAGGTGCCCGTAGTGACTAATACAGCCTGCTTACAATATGCTTAAGTGGTCTGAATGCAATTATGGAACCACACCAGAGATGATGTAGCAAATATTGTCCAGTGACCACACCCGTTCCGCATCCCCAATACAAGCAAGACAGACGTGGCTGCCACCAGGTTTCAGGGCTCTGTGGTTCTGTCAGCCCGGTCCTCTGTGCTGACAGAGCTCATCAGTTTAATGGAGTGTAGGCCGGCCGTGATGGTGTCGGGCCTGTTTTTCAACCTGGCCCCTCTCCACAGGGGCTTGCCTGGATGTAGTGAACTGCAAAAAATGGCTGCTGACAGGAAATATGGCAGGACTGGCTTGGACATGATCAGCAACACAGGACTGCTGAGTCCACTAAAATATCTGGCGACCTCGTTTTAGCGGGAAAACTGTGCGTTTTAACAATCCTCAATGTCATTAGTAAGGTAATTTCACCATCAACATTATATGGTTTCACAGTCAATTTAGCACATCCTCAAAGGAACCCATGTGTTTATGCAAAGAAAATATTCTCTTTGAAGTAGCTGATTAGCTAAGCATGTAGGTACGTACATCATAGCAATATTACTGTATGGTCAGTTTTCTCAATATAATTCTCAACCATGTCAGTCTGTAAAAGTCCGTTTCAAACTGGGTGAGACAGTAGATCGTTCCAGTCCAACACACAGGTCCTCGGGCTATAGCTGTCCTTTTACAGCTACCCTACTCCCCAGCAATCTACCACCTGCAGCCCAGCTCTGTACTTTGCTACACAGTGCCATAGCCATAGCCATCTTCAAGCACACCCCACTTCAGGACACGCAGGAAATGAGTTAAAGCAGAATATAATGCAATTCTGCTTTAACTCCGCCAAGGGCAACACATATTGTACAAATTCCATTTTGCATTTCTCATAGTGTTGCTGTTGTTTTTTTTACGCCTGTAATAAAAATGATGTTTATATTCCACTGCGCTGATGGCCTCCCAATGGCCAGATCCCCATGGCTATTAATAGTGCTCAAGACTGAACATTCAACCAAATGGGTAGCCTACACAGCCAGAAGTAGAATATGCAATTATACCTTATCAATATCAAACTCCCTACTATCACTGATGCGTAAAACCAAGCATTAACCCTCATGTTATGTTGCCGTTATGACGCCTTTTTATGTTTGGGGTCAAATTGAGCCTAAAAGTTTAAAATGACACAAAAGTATTGTGATAGAAGGACTTTGACACTTTCTGTGTCACTTTTTATGTGTGTCCAAATTGACTAGCCTTTATCCCTAAATATTAAAAACCTGTGAAGAAACATCTCAATTTAGTACCTGAGGTAAGTGAAAGTTTGTGAAGTTTAAAACCTGTATGGGAAAGTGCCACCAGAATCACCCACAAAAAAAATCTAAGATATTTTTTTTTTAAAGTTGTATATTTTGTTACATTTTATACAGCTACCCCACAAATGACCTCACACAACACCATTCAGCATGGAATGAGCTTCAGAAGGAGCTTAATTTACAGGAGCTTGTATCACTAAATGATTTTAAGGCAAGGATTAAAGTTATGGAGGATATGTGACATGTGTAAATGCTTTGACCCCTAGTTGCACCACACATTGAGACTGCACTTGTGTAACCTGATGTGAAAAGTTGAACACGATTGTTGTGTGTTTTTATGTTAAATGTTGTAATTTTTTGTAGTGTCTGTAATATATTGTTGCTTCCTTGGCCAGGTCTCTCTCGAAAAAGAAATTTCTCAAAAAAATGTCAATGAGACTAACCTGGTTAAAAAAAGATTAAATAAATTAAGATGAAATTAATTATTTATTTAATCCCAGCAAGTTAGGAAAAGGCAGATAGTGTGAAGATCTGGTTAAAAAAAATCTGGTTAATTAATTTTTAAGAGATGTTGCATCGGGCCATTGAAACCGAACATCATCATCACATCATCACAGGCATTTAGCAGACGCTCTTATCCAGAGCGACTTACACAACTTTTTAGCATTTTTCTTTACATATATTATCCATTTATACAGCTGGATATATACTGAAGCGATTCAGGTTAAGTACCTTGCTCAAGGGTACAACGGCAGTGTCCTACCTGGGAATCGAACCTGCAACCTTTCGGTTACAAGCCCAGTACCTTAACCATTATTCTACACTGCCGCCGCGAACATAATATGAGGGTTAAATCAAAATTAGTAATATTTTCCTTCGATAAAAAAATTCTAAATACTACTACCGACAAAGCAGCATGTCTTGCTAAGGAGTTATAAAAAGAGAGACAGCACTATTGCTAAAGAATACAATGAAACAGTTTGCAATGATGGTGAGTTACTGAACAGGAGATGACCAGAAAAGCCAATCTTTTTTTTTTTAATTACTTATTACCACTGGTTTGTCTACTGGCCAAATTCAAAAAGAAAAGAAAGTAGCCTTTTGAAAAAGTAAGACTGCATAAATGCAACATTAATCTTTTACAACTAATAAAGTATTGAAATTCTTACATTTTCTGACATCACTTTCAAAGTTTTACCGGAATTCCCGATGGCCTCTGTTCATGATGTATCCATATTTCAGTGGTTATAAGGTAGTTCCAAAAAAGGCACTCCATTTTACACTGTACGAACAACTCATTTCTTTGTGAATTCTGAGTGTCTAACAAGATTGTGCAGGAAACAAGGTTGGATTTCCCAGCAGAATTGGCTGTAGCCTATTGTGACTGATTTTGAAATCATGTTGGATCCCATCTTGGATTTTTTTCTTTTAAAAAAAATAAAAATCATGCTGTCATCTTAACGAAAATATGCATTTGGCATTTAAATGCATGAACAGAGTGGATTCAATCCTAGTAAACCCATTTCGTAAAGCAGCATTCCTCATAGTCCTATTTAATGTCTTCAATGGTATTTCAAGTAGTTTGTTAGAACAAGCCTGTTTTGGGTTTTTCCCCAAACAAGCATTGTTGATTTTGGCTTTTATTTCAGTCATGTCGTGTCATAGCTTTGGCTCCTTTGGTTGACAGACGGCATGATGTTTGTTTGGGATATTGAAATCAGCCTGGTAAGCCTGAAGCCAACACAACCATAAACGGGAGTATAGGAATCTGCGCTTGCAGAATATGGGGCCTTTTAAAAAGAAAAAAAGCATTTTTAAGTCTTACTTCAATCTAATGCGTGTGTACCTGCTTATGTACTGTGTGTGTGTGTGTGTGTGTGTGTGTGTGTGTGTGTGTGTGTGTGTGTGTGTGTGTGTGTGTGTGTGTGTGTGTGTGTGTGTGTGTGCGTGCTGAAGAGTTAACTTTCGACACTTCATTGTCAGTGTGTGTATGGGCTGTGGAGGGGAACTGCAGGGGGGGGGGGGTGGTGCCACAAAGACCCATGTGAAGGAATGATGGGGAAAGTGTGCGAGGGCACAATGGCAGGGCGTGTTCCTGGGGACTTGTCGCGCATGGGGCCCATTGTCACCCCCCGATGGCGGCCAGGGATGGGGGTGAGGCGAGGGGTCAAAGGGAGGAGTCGCTGTGAATGGCTTTAATTGCTTTACTCGGCCCGGGCGGCGGTGGGGGAAGACGGACTGACTTATGGGTGAATGAAAGCGACGGGTCCGCCGCGATGCCGAGGTGGTGGGAGGGGAGAGGGGGGCAGGAGGGATGGCAGGAGGGGGGTCCCCGAAGGAGCATCTGTTGAGGCACGGGCCAGATGGAGGCTGCGCGGAGGGCCCCCGTGTACAGGCACGGGGCTTTCTTTGCCTTCTGCCGCTCGTCCCATTGTGAGGGGGCCACACCTCGACAGATGTGCCCCTAAAACACTGAGATGTGCTCAAACACAAAGGACAGGACACATCTAACCCCACAGGAGGACATAATGGACTGCAGCCCCACCGAAACATGCATTGTCCCCACAAATACTCACATACAAACACACACTTTCTCTCTCACACACACTCACGTACTAACACACACGTTCACTCTCACACACACTCACGTACTAACACACACTTTCTCTCTCACACACACTCACGTACTAACACACACGTTCACTCTCACACACACTCACGTACTAACACACACTTTCTCTCTCACACACACTCACGTACTAACACACACTTTCGCTCTCACACACACTCACGTACAAACACACACTTTCTCTCTCACACACACTCACAAACAAACACACACTTTTTTATAGGGCATGTCATAGGTAGGAAGGACTGACTGATTATAGTCATTGTGAACATGATTTACCAAATGATGATCTCATTTTTCAATAGACATTGCTCACGTGTCATTACATTTTAATTCTAGGTTAATTGTTCGGTTGGGAATTAACTGTTTATTTACAACTGCTTATGAGAGGCAATTTTTCATGTTGTCTACCCTTTAACGGCTCATTCTTAACAAATATGTTTAGCCTACATGGTACATGGAGGCGATGGAGCTTTACTTTTATCATTCGGTGAAGGCATATATGTAGGCTGGTAATATGATTGTAATATAATTCTGCAAATATATGCGGGAACATCATTTGAAACAGTTCAGCCGCTCTCTTACAATATTTACACTGGTTTTTTTCTAGATTAAAATCTTCAGCTAGTTTTCTTTCAGTTAGTTTAAAGTTGATACAGTATTCCTGTTAGAGGATATGGCACTCACACTGAGCCAAACTGAGCCTGGGAGGGAAGCAGACTCCCTCAGCTGCCCTGCCCTACAGGTGTCCTTGTGCTGTCACCTACTCAGCGGGTAATGACTTTGTGTGTCTTATTGTGTAAACATCAGCCTTATGATGGATCCAGCTGCAGTGACTCAGCCTCTATAGAGCACGCATGTGGGTGGCTGTCTACATTGCACACTGTGAGTTTAGGCCCAAACGTATTAAAGGGCTTATCGTATCGTTAGGCGGGCAGCCCGCAGCGAAACGTGCAAGAAAAGGAAAAGTGTAAGAACCAAAATGAAAGGAAAGCACATGTGGAGAGAAGAGGAGGAGGGGGGGAAGGAAAGAAAGAGATGGCAAAGAGTTTGAGGGAGTAAAAGATCAAAAGTAGTCAGTTATAGATATTCCAAGAGTGGTATGTAATTCTAACAAGGGATATGGGTCTATGCAAATGCATTAGTTACAGCATCATGACAGTATTGAGCTGAATAATGCTTAGTAAAACTAATCAGAAGACAGGAAGTATGCTCCGAAGTACTTACTTTCTGATGTTCAACCACTAGATGTCACTGGTTTGTGATATGAAGTACAACTTCTGTGCTTTTCTGTATGTATGTGTGTGTGTGTGTGTGTGTGTGTGTGTGTGTGTGTGTGTGTGTGTGTGTGTGTGTGTGTGTGTGTGTGTGTGTGTGTGTGTGTGTGTGTGCCATATTTTTTGAAATGTTCAATAAGCGGGGTGAAAGCGCCCGTGTGTTTGTTCGTGTGTGTGTGTGTGTGTGTGTGTGGTGCGTGTGTATGTGCACGCACGCTCAAACACGGAGTGGCGTGACTGCTTTTAGAACTGCCACTTTACTGCTCAATCACAGTCGGCCGTCTCATTTCACTTCATCTCCTAACAGCGCGCTGGTTATAATTGCGGCTCTGCTAATTACAATGTGGGAGTCTGAACAGCGGGTTTGGCACAGCGATAAAGAAATGTGAAGTGACGAAGATGTTCAGAACATCCGCGGTGCAGCGGAACAATCGTTGCCCCTACCACTGCGGGGGAGTGCAACACCGATACGTGCGATAGCACCAGCGCTGGCCTAACAAACTACAGCTCAACTTTAAAAGCATTCCGTTCAAGTGGAGGCACTTCTCTCTGCTGGTCTCCTGATGGAGTTTACTTTAGAATAATTAATTTCACAGGGCTTGGTTTTAAAAAGCGTGGGTAAACAATTGAATCAAGCCGCGTGTAAATCGCCTGCTGAAGGCCTAAATGTGTTTGAAAATGCCTCCCTCAAAAATAATCAAGAGAGCAGAATGTGTCACAGCAGAATTTAAATCCGAGTTTAATATTAGTTATCAATGACGTAACTTGCGCTATTTAAATAAAGAAAAAAATTGATTTAGCCTCGAGATACTTTTAAGAGCATTTGTACATTTTGATGTGAGGTGTGCTGGTCTTTTTAAGTGTTCAGTACATACAGCAGTGTTTTACCCTCATAGCCACCCTTCCTCAAATATGGGAAATCATTTGTGACTGACAGGCCTGTGATGCGCCACGCTTCAAAGACCAGCTGAATATGTGCAGCCACATTTCTCACATCGCCATCTCCATACGGCACGCCTGAGGGGGGGGGGGGGGCAGGGAGAGCCAAGCGCTGGCACGGCATCGCGCTCCGTATTAAGATTCCGTCGATGGCTTTTCGGGGGGGAATGGGGAACGGGCCACGGGGCAGATCATTAAAAACAAGCGGCATTCATAAGCGCGGGACGCGGGGCCCGGTCCCCAGCGCCGCTCTGGAATCGCACAGGGCCGCTGGAGCCATTAGTGTGCCTCGATCGTTCCTCTCAATCTGCATACGGAGCGTCGTATGCGGCGGGTTTGCGCGAGACGCCCCGGGGCTGACGCCACTAACACAGAACCTGCAGGGCACGCGGCGGGAACCGGGGCTTTAATTTCCCCGGGGATGGATGCCGCTTGTTGCAGAATCATCGTACAGCGAATGTGGCTTCTGGCGTCTCTCATTGGTACAGCCTTGGGACAGGTATTGTCCCTCAGTGATACATTATCATGCAAAGAGATAGAGCAGAGCATGACTGACTCATCAACCTCCTCATCAGTTCACCTTGAGAACGATGCTATAGGCGGTCTGGCACCGTGTCACTGGCCAAGTCTGCGACTAAATAAAGGCTGGATGTCTTCCTGTGCTGCCTGGCAAACAGCTTGCAGCTTGGCCAGCTCTTACAAAGCAGCCATCAATAAGCAGAAAACCCATTTAATCTAAGTGTCTTTTTTGTCATTTGTCTAGAACTTCCCTGGAAGATTCCAGGAACTAATGTACGGGCTATTTGTCTGGAAGGAAGTGCCGAGAGTCTGCTCAGCTTGCAGTGATTTAAATCCCTGCATGAACACGCACACACATACACACACACACAGGCTTGCAACTTACACACTTCACACACACACACACACACACACACACACGCACACACATAAACATACAAGCTTGCAACATACACACACGCACACAAACACAGAGGCTTGCAACATACACACACTCACACAAATACACAGGCTTGCAACACACACACACACACACACACACAAACACACAAGCTCGCAACACATACACACACCTACACACACAGGCTTGCAACACACACACACACACACACACACACACAACAACAGATACACACACATGCATACAAACACACAAGCTTGCAACAAACACAAATACACCTACACACACACACACACACACACAACCAAACACACAAGCTTGGAACACACACACACACACACACACACACACACGTGCACACACGCACTCACACAGAGGGGTAGGGCATTGTTGGCTTAATACCTAATACTACACTACCTCACATATTGTTTTTACTCCTCAGGCTCCCCTGAGCTGGGAGCAGATGTTGCCTAAAGCCCACCGCTGTCTCTCTCCCCAATGATGCGGCTTACTGTAAGGATGATCTCATGTCTGGGGGAGGTGTGGGGATGGTTCACTAGAAGTGAGCGGGGGCACGGACACAAAGTGCAGTCCGTAAAACACCTGAGTCACTGGTTTATTAGATTACACATCCTGCGGGTCCCACACTTTACCAGAGTATTTCATATCCTTCCAGGCTTTGATTCATTCACACTCTTTTACAACCTCCATAAACCCGACTCTCTGCTGTGCTTTCCGGCCCTTATCGGTCTGGCGTTAGGGCATATCCTTTTTGTTTTTCCTCAGTTAACTTCAGGCCAGATGGAGATACACACGACTACCACTGGAGAACAAAATCCCTCCTGTGCCTTTTTGGTCATCTTGTCTATATTTTGTCTGGTTTGCTGAAGTTCAGAGGGGTTCGTTTTGAGATTTGTCAGGAGGATTGGCTCTATTGATCCAAGAAGTTCAGAAAGAAAGTGCATCTGCAGGCTTCTCCTGGCTCTGTGCCTGTTCGCCCACTGCAATACAGATATACCATGTACCGGAAAACACGTACCTGAGCCCTCCAAATAAACACGTAATTTGATGTTCTGCAACAAGTCTGAACAGCTAGCTCGAGCGTGGTGAGACACCATGGTATGTGTTGTGTGACAGCACAAAGCTGGATCATTTTTATTTCAGACATACCAGCTGAATGCACACTTAACTGCACTTTATGCAGGCATATTTTGGTGTTACAACATGACCCTGTACCACCTCAGACCATGTGGTACATTCACTAAAATAAAGACCATAAAGACAGTAGCATTTGACAAACTGGAACATATTCCCGTGACCTATGAACTTCCTGGCCTTGCAGTGGTGGCTGCCGGTCACTGAGTCAATCAATAGAGCTTGCTTATTTGAGATCTATGTTGAGCTGCATACTCTGTGGCTGCTCTGTGGCGAGGCACAAAAAAGGTTTTCTGTAGGTGCAATTCAGAAAACAGAAGTGTTGTTGTTTTGTATTTCAGACTCTCAGAAATGTAATTTCCTGGGACGGCAGTTGATTAATTGAAATAACTAGTCATCTTTGTCAAAGGAAAGCTTGCTTTACAGTCCACAGTGGACCTTGGCAGTACATATTTTTCCTCTACGATAGCAGTGGTATAATGTGGTAAATTGTTTATTACACAAACCAGCCTTTCTTCTGACAAAGGCAACTAGTTATTTCGATGAATCACCAGCAGACCCGGGAAATGTAATTTCCGAAAGCCTGAAATCCAAAACAACAACATTTCTGTTTTCTGAATTGCGCCTATCAACACAAATCATATTTACAGTCTTTATGCTGGTGTTGACTTATCTACAGATGAACCGGACAAACATACACTGGAGTTTAATCACGATTGGTCTTTCAAAAACATTGTCTGATCGCAGACCCCCTACAGTACCATCATGGAGCCCCCAGGGGACTGTAGAGCCCTGGTTGAAAACCCAGGTGTTACAGCTTAAAACTTCAATGCGGTGACATTTTCCCCCTTCACCAAACAATGAATTCAACACATTTTTTGATGCAAAAATATAAATTCCTTTTTAAAAATGAGCTCCAACTCTGTGCCAAATTTGTGTTTGGTTTGAGCCAAGCATAGCACTTTGCTTTCAGGCCAACAGAGCTCAACAGACAACAGAACCTTCTTCCAGAAGGTCTCTGGGTCTGCAACATTGTCTTTGGCAAACTCCAGTTGGCCTTTCTCAGAAGTGGCTTCCGTCTAGTCACGCCCCCGAAGAGGCTAATTCTGTGAAGCGCTGGAGAGATTGTTGATCTCTGGACAACTTCTCCTATTTCAGCCAAAGAGCTCTGTAACTCTGTTAGTCTTGTAGCTGGCCTCTCGGTCACTTCTACCACAATTGCCCTTTTCGTCCGGTTGCCTGTTCTTGGACTGTGCCCTATTTCTCCATTTTGTCACAATGGATTTCACAGTTCTCATTGGAAGTTTCAAAGCGTTGCCAATTTTTTAACCTTTCCCAGTTTTTTTTTTGCCTCCAAACAACTTCATCTCAAAATTTCACGGACAGTTCCCTTGTCTTCCTGGCAGCGTCACTGATCTAAGCTTCGGTTTCAGTCATGAGATCTGTTGTGAAGTCGATGGTATGTACTCTGCGATCGTGCAATTGAACACAGGTGGTTTCGAAATCAACATCGGCGGATCGATCTTGTTAACGTATTTTGTGTGACTTCTCAATGAACTCCAATACATCTGGCCTCATTTAGATTGTTACATACAAAGATTGTTAGATACAAAGGGGGTGAATACTTATCAAATAAAATATCTTCATGTTTTTATATTATGTAATGTAATCCTGAAGACATCTAAATACTTTATTTCATTTTATGGAGAGTTATTGGCGTTGAAAAAATCCCATTCAAATATATTTTCATTTGACTTCACAACAGTAATATGAGAAATAATCAGTAGGGGGTGAAAATGTTCTGAAGGCACTGTATATCTCCTTGCTTTAACAGCAGGACTTCTAGAACAAATTATGTAAGATAATTTTTTTTAAGGAGAACGCATATAGTTCATTAGGAGAGTGGGACCATGTAATAAAGTGTAGCGGTTGCTTGCTTTTTGCAATGCCGGCCGTTTCCTGTTGCTTTTATGCCAGAGTACATGCACCCCGCCATCTCCTACACACATCCATGGCCCAGTGCGTTGGCAGGCTCACTGATGTATGTGTGCAATATTACTGAAAGCGTGCCATTCTAGTTCACTTAACGTTTTTTCTTCCCCTTGTTTGTTCTAGAAGCCGTCATTATTTTGCACACAAGGAGTGGATAAAGGCTTTGACCCCATGCTGGCTGGTGGCAGCACCTGTGACAGGTGCAGTGTCTGCGAGCCGGGCAAGGTGACTAATATCACGGTGACCTTGTCTCTCTCTGATGGATGTGCAGCACAGGAGCAAGGCCCGCACCTCCAGCCCAGAACAATCAATAATGTTGTTATTGCCTTTGCCTTTAATCTGGCAGTGCAGCCCACAACGGAATTACAGGGGAGAGCTAATGATACAGCCAAGTGTGTCTCTATGAGAGCCCTGTTCACATCCGCCTCTGCAGTGTCACATCGCACACGCCCACACACACACACACACACACACCCACGTGCGCACAGACACACACACGTGCGCACAGACACACACGCGCGCGCGCACACACACACACGTATACAACAAACACAAACACATCCACACAACACACAGATAGAAACATATACAACACACATATACACACACTAGCACATACAACTAAACAAGACATGCAAACTCACGTATCCTCACGCAAATCCACAAACATATAGTACCTTTACACTTGATCCACTCGATAGAAAAAACAAGGATGGACACGATAGAGAAAGATGCAAGCAAACATGCAAAAATTGTATATTAAGATAATTGGAATGTAACATTAATTAGTCATAAATATAAATTAAATCAGTATCTTTACAGATTTTCCCAGGACTCCCAGGAATTATTTAACATATCCGACTAATTTCTATGGTAGTCTTACAATTTCCCATTTATTTCCCTCAATGCATTCATTTATTTATTTAATTTATTTATTTGTTTTATATATGGACGTATAAAGGGCACATTTACGACTTCAAAAATATAAAGGTTAATACAGAGTGTAAGTGCGCTCCAGACTACCCCCGATTACCCCACTTTACCCAGCTCTTCTACCTGACTGCTGAATGAAGACCGATCTTCCCTCACTTGGCAGGGGAAGGTGTTACGAAGGTTTCGACTGAGAAAGAAACTCATTTTTTTCTCTGTGCTTCAAAGCCCACCGTTATTAAAGTGTCAGCACCGTCCTAAAAGTCTATATGGGCAAAACAGACATAAAAGCTTGGTCTTTTTGAACAAACCCAGGAATTCAAGGACAAGCCAAGGAAGGTTTATACAGTGAGGGTAGCCCTGTGATGGCTAAATTGTCCTTTCGTGTACCACACCCATATCATAAATAGCAGAAATGAAAAGCTCCTTGGTGACATATTCAAGAAATTGAATTCATAGATCACCTGGACAACACAATCTGGCCAGTGCATCAATTCAAAAAAGTCAAATATGTCTGATATACACAGAATTGTCATAAGGAGATATTTTAAGCATGTAACTCTGGGGCTTCCAGTCTAAATTCTTAGAGTACGCAGTTTTTTTTGTCTGCAATGGCACAACGATTTGTTATTGTACTGTTCCCATGATGGCTCATATTCTACTTTCTGCCACCATTGAAAGGGCCCATAGGACTATCAAATCCACAAGGAGTTATCACCCCATGATCCTGTGATTCACCTGACATGAAACATGAGGGGGAGATTCAATCACTGCTTTGGCTTATCACAAATCAGGAGCCCGGGTTTAAATGACAGATGCCGTCAGAGGTCAAACCAAGGACCTTCCAGGAAAACGCCTTGAGCCCTGCCTACAAATGCAAGGGTCGGGGGGGCGGTTGGCAATGTCAGAAAAGCCAGCCTCTGTCTGAGGGAAAATTATTTATGCAAGGAATAATTATTTATGCTTTTCTTCATGAGATTTCTGTTCGATTTGCAAGTTCCGACAAGATGACTTGTCACGACCCTTCAGTAGGGAAGGCCTGCTGTCACCCCCTTCCCTTTCTAGGAAACCTATAGAACAGCAGAGGGGACAGACTGTTCTATGCCCCCCCCCCCCTCCCCCCCCCCCCGTGTGTGGGCGACGTGGCGTGTGAGTCCCAGTAGGACGCGAGACCGCTGCAGGTACGTGCGCTGACAGAAGAGCGTGAGCAGTGGAAGAGGGGGGAGGGGGGGTGGCGAGGGGAAGGGGGGTGCTGTTGCGTATTAGGATTCTGCGTGTTGTCGCTGGACATTCACATCAAAGCGCATTCCGCTCGGCGGTACTCATCCCCAAACAGAGCCCCGGGACACGCCCCTCCTCTCCTCTCTGCTGCAGCCTCCTCCGTTAATTATTAAGTGCGGTAATCGTGTGCGCTCATTATGGGAACGATGTCTAATTATACCCCAGCTCGTCACGCCAGCAAATAAAGATGCAAGTGGTCAAATCAGGATGGCTAAAAAAAAATAAACGCCACAGGAACTCAATCAAAGGGACATTCAACAGTTCAGCGATTCGCTTGAAAAGGTTTCGTAAAAGCATCCGAGAAAGAGAGACCATGCTTAACAACATTAACAAATGTTTAAAGATTAATGGGGATCACTTTGTTATCTAATTTGAAGTCTACAGACACCAAGCTTCAAAATATTTGCTCTTGACACATTTATTGACTTCATTTCTGCAAGACCTGACAAAATTGACAGCAGATAAAAAGTCATGCAGGAGACTTCAAGTCAGGTCAAGGAAGCTGATAGATTTTCTTGTCCCACGGTGAGTTGTGCGAAGATGAGGAACCCAATGGGAACCCAATGGGAACGGGCTGGTTTGTCCTCTGGATGGAGGGTTAAATATTCCCATCATTCCTATGAACAGTCCTCCACTGGGATCAGAGCGGAAGGAGGGCTTGATATCCAGACCACTTAGCATTCATAGGGAGCTCCCGCTGTTTCCAACACAAGGCTGCTTCAGCTGCGCTGATCCTTCGCCCATCAGATCAGACCCTCTCAGAGCCTTGGGGTTTCCGCGCACATGCAGGAGAACGTTTTTAAACCTTACTAGCACTTTCTCCAGGCAGGTATAAACTGGAATTTATGTGACCCTTTGAGACAAGGCAAGGCAAACCGCTTCCAAACACATGGTGATGATAGAGACCAAAGCAGCCTTGCTTTTGCGCCAGCTATGCTAAACTTAGATTGTTTCTGTTCCTCCCTGTCTGGTTAGATTGTGAGTACTCTGCAGTATCTATTTTTTTCCAGTTTTCAACGCATATTTATTTGTGTGTGTGTGTGTGTGTGTGTGTGTGTGTGTGTGTGTGTGTGTGTGTGTGTGTGTGTGTGTGTGTGTGTGTGTGCATGTGTGCATGTATTTTAATTAGCAGGCCTAATGCAACTAAGCATGTTGAAACAAAGTGGGAATATAAGTTTATTAGAAGAATAATTGTCGCCTCTTTTCTACCAAATCAAACAGCACTTTGAAGGTCAGAGAAAACCTGTCTCCAGCAAAATATTCTCATTCCAATCTGTAATTTGCATGACAGACCTGCAATGCATTAGCGTTGTGACAGATAAGCCCTTATCTCTCCATCACTCACTGATCAGCAAGTGCACGATTGCATCAGCGATGCTGATTGGCACACAGTGCTCCAAGGTTGTATCGGTGATACTTATTGACACACAGTGCGCCAAGGTTGTATCGGTGATACTGATTGGCACACAGTGCTCCAAGGTTGTATCGGTGATACTGATTGGCACACAATGTTCCAAGATTATTTTGTTTAACATTTGATTCATGGTCACATCTGATGCTCATATGAAAAACCAAATTGCATTTTTTTTTTTTAACTCTGATCGTTGGTTGTCAGTGATCTGTATAAATGATTTATCAAAACCATTCTTATGCTTAATAAAAACAGGATGTTTGTGAATGTGCTGAGCCAGCTTTGAAACAGGGAGGTACATGCTGACGGATGAGGCCAGATTTTTTAATATATATTTTTATATTTATAGTTTTTTTTATAACACCGGCCAGTGCTGCACTCATCTCAAGATTTTGACCAAGTGTTCCCAGAAAAAGAAATGGAAACTGAAGCCTACAGCCGTGCCGAGATCAGACAACCATATCCATGAAAATCCCTCAACCCTATACCATTATGTAATTACAGAATTTATGTACTTTTAAGTATGCAGTAATAATGTGTACTTATAAGGCAGTGAAATAGTGCTTCCTAATTTATTTATTATGCCTTTACATACATCATAGGGGACAGATATATAAAATATGACCTTCGCAGTGTTTAAAAACTTGGCTGTGCAATAGGCCTCTTAATAGTTCTGGTCCATGTTTGATTTGATTTGTAGTCAATATGTTTTTCAAGTCAGAAAGGGACCTTTTATAAGAGCCAGTTGCTCTGAGATTCTGCACCTCCACTGCAAAGATGTATATCAGTGCAAACATATGGAATAGGTGAACAGCGCAATGGACAGGTTATCTGCATGCTGTCAATATACAGTCATTGCAACGCAATGGCAATAATTGCAAGGTTACAGTATATAATGACAATGATGGTGCTGTGCATTTCAGCTGATACGTACGTCAGATATTTCACTTGTCTGAAAAACAGACATTGAAACCTTGTCCACATCTCATACACTAGGTCCAAGGACTTACTAGACTAGAATGACTCCAGTGTTGACTACAACATGACATTAGCATTGTGCCTATGTTAGATTTCCTACTGTTAGACTCCATTGTGATTGACATGGTCCACCTGACCTTGACAATGACCTTTTTGTTGCGGCAAAAAGTAATAGTTTTTGCCCTTAGTTCACACATACACTGACAGGACGAATCATTCTGTAGACTGTGTGCGTGTGTGTGTGTGTGTGTGTGTGTGTGTGTGTGTGTGTGTGTGTGTGTGAGGGAGAGTGAGTGAGAGACAGATTGCAACAGTTGTGCAATGCAGTCCCAAACAATGTGTCCCTTTTTTCTGCTAAAATTCAATTTGATGCTTTCTCAACGGTGGACAGCATTCTGGAATGTGCTTGCTGTTCCCTTTCTCACAAAGCCGGCTCTGCACCGCGTGCCCTGGTTTCCGCGGCGGGCTCGGGTCTGGGGTGCTCTGCGGACTCAGCGAAAGCAAGAGACGATAAAGAGCAGTGAAATAAAGAGGCAGGGGAGGATTCAGTCTTAGAATGGGTTTAGCCACGGATTTGCCTCCAGCAGCTTGCAGCCGCGGGCCCTGCAGTCCTGACTCTGTTATCCGGCTTGTCTCCTCTCAAGCTCGCTAAAAGAAACCCACAGAGAGAGGGGTGGGGGGGGGGGGGGGGGCTTTAATCAGAGCTTTAGTATCAAAACCTCATCATATAATACACTGCTTCAAACTTTAAATTACTCTGTAAAGTGCCAAAACTTTATTTTACCAGGTAGTAACTATTGAGATTCTATGATTGTGTCCGAATCCGAGTCCGATCTACTGCGCCCTGTCTCCTGCGTACAGTGCACTGGCAGAAGTGTGCTTTTTAACGTGCACTGTTCAGCACGCGACGTGCAATACGCGAAGAATATCCACCATACTATTTTCCAACCGTACTGAGGAAGTGTTGTAAGACATCCCACCCTTGCGTGGCCATGTCACGTTGTTGTTTTTTTTTGTCGTTATTAAAGGAAAACGTCAGCGAAGCCGCGCCTCTTATTTATGCGACCAAATGTTTGTGTACTTCTTGTAAAGTGTGCTCCCAAATATACTCAGCGAAACCCCGGAAGTAAGTGTATCATACGGGGGTTTTAAGTATACTATATTTAGAGAAATTTTCGCCTACTTAACGACTCTCTCATCCTGTCTACTCAACAAGCCTACCTAACAGTATGAAAGGGTGCTGACTCGGACACAGCCTATTGTCTCCTGTTTTAAGGGTGACCCGGCCAAAAGACAGCAGCGGTTGCTACACCAGTACAGAACAAATAAAACTAGACGAGTGAAGACAACAGACCGTCTGCAAGGCTAGCTCCTCTCTCCAGCATGCCGCACGCTCGATACGTCACTTTCATGTTGACAGGAGCCACATATGTTGGGAAGATGAGGGAAGAATTCACGGAGGGCTCAGAAACGGGAGTCAAGTGAACGTTGATTTATGTTCCATAAAACCCGCTGGGGACCAGGTGACAGAGCTATCGGAAGTGAACATGAAACTGAGGTGACGAACAAGAACATCCCGGTTGGCCTTTCAAGCTCTTTAAAATGTCTGTTGAAAAGCAACGTAATTTACCGCTCGGAATCTGTTTTGTCAGTAAAACTTCCATTCATAGCGGGGAAGGCTCCTCAGAAGCTGATTAACAGGAAGTGAGCGGGGGAAATTGATCAGAGACGCACAAAGCCGTAAAGACTCACCAGAGACTAGGGAGATTTCCTCAGTTACCCACAGTGGCAGCTGGTCCAGCAAGCTGAAGACACAGAGAGGATGACATTTGGTCTATTTGAACATTGATCAATCTAAGGCCTAACAAACGTTCCTAGATAAAAGAGCTAGCTAAATGAATGGATATTAATAATGAATATATGAGCCTATAATTAGGGGTGTTTCATATGTGCCTGGTGGTCCATGGTCACACATGTCCCACAGCGCAGCCCACAGTGGCTTGTGTTTGAACTGGTTAGCCTTGAGGCCTTCATGAGTCTGACAACTCCCATATGTGTGTGTGATCTAGCCTGTGTGTCTCATAGGGGCATCCTGCCTCAGGATGGGTGGCACTGACAGATTTATCACCACCTCAGGGTGCCTGGTGCGTGACTGCCTCCCGCCACGCCATCGGCCGCCCCCGCCCCCACCCTCTGTGAAGACCCGCCAGCCTGTCTGAGAGGAACGCCATTTCAAGTCGCCACTCATTTCGGCCTAGCTCTCATTTCAACAGCGGAAACCAGCGTACAAGAGAGAAAAACAACTCCGCAGTGCCTTCTTTGGAAATGTGACCCTGCGCTAATACCTCCTCTCCTTCAACAATGAGTGGGAGACCGGCTAATTAGCTCAGTCACCATAAGAGCAACAGATGTCCCATTTGTTAATATACACTGAGACACCTCCCTAATGA
The DNA here is from genome assembly GCA_029718625.1 of Synaphobranchus kaupii. Classification (NCBI taxonomy): domain Eukaryota; kingdom Metazoa; phylum Chordata; class Actinopteri; order Anguilliformes; family Synaphobranchidae; genus Synaphobranchus; species Synaphobranchus kaupii. The sequence goes on from CM056390.1 coordinate 17,116,249, forward strand.
GTGCCATTTGACTGGGTATGCTGTGCTGCGCCTCTGAAATTGATAATGAGCAATGTGTTGTGATTTTTCATCACTTGTGTCAAGTGAGCTTATGTGGAGGCTATACGCTGATAGGCGCAGCAAAAAACCTACTGATTTTAAATAAATGAGCAGCCGGCATAACCCTTTAATGGCCGCTCAACCGTTTAGTAGAGCACGTGTTGAGTCTTGATATCTTGTTGAAAAATATGTTGTTAACTCCACCTGATTGAGCCATCTCTATCGGTGTACATGGTAGAAATGGCTCAGTCAGGTGGAGTTAAGTCCAACACATTTTTCAACAAGATATCAAGACTCAACACGTGCTCTACTAAACGGTTGAGCGGCCATTAAAGGGTTATGCCGGCTGCTCATTTATTTAAAATCAGTAGGTTTTTTGCTGCGCCTATCAGCGTATAGCCTCCACATAAGCTCACTTGACACAAAAGAGTTCTCCAACAAACGGTTGAGCGGCCATTAAAGGGATAAGGAAGACACATTGTGTAAATACTGGAATTACAGTCTTACTAAACGTCGCACAAGTACCAAAATTCAGACAATAGCAGAGACAAATCTACGGAACAAGGTTTTCATCAGAAAAACAAAAAAGGAAAACCTACATGACAGATTTATGTGTGACGTTACGAGGATATAACTGGGGGTGTCTCGGCGGCGTAGCCTGTAGCCTGAGCCGCGATGTCGGCGGTTCGAATCCAGCCGCGCGACCTTTGTCGCCTGCCTCTCCCTCTCTCTCGCTCCCCATTCATCCTGTCTCTCTACACTGCCCTGTCCACTAAAGCTGAAAAAGTACAAAAAAACTTTTTTTTAAGGAAAGGATATAACTGACACAGTTCACAAAGCATCATCCCAGTTTGTGTGTCTGATGTGTTCGCAATTGTTTTGAAGGCCTCCGGTGGGATGGAAGCAAGTTGATCTCGTTGCGTGCGATTGCGTTCGTCCTGAGGAAGCAACAGGGAGCAGGAGCTCGTGGCTCCTGAGCTGCTCCCTGGACTGATCCTACACGCTCACACCCAGCGGGGGGGGGGGGGGGGGGGTGGGGGGGACGTCTGGATCTGGAGCTGTGTGGAACGGATCCAGTGCGGCTCCCAGTGTGTGTCCAACTCGGGAGGCAGGGAGAGCGAGTTAATTACTGTTCTTCACACTCCTGGCTCCTGCCACCGCTAATCCACATGTCAGGAGATTCGACGTGTGGAAATCCATTCATTTTGACAGGCGGGCCTTTGAAGAGCCTGTTTGAAACACGGGGTCAATGCCGCGAAAAGGCCCCTGACTCAATGAATAAATATATAAATACTGCAGGGATCTAGAGCAAGACTTTTTGGGGGTCTGATGTTTATCATAGACAGTGAGTTAGGGCTAAAGTTAAGGCAGAGTTGGGGCTAGGACAGAGTTGAGGCTACAGATGGATCTGTACACCACAAAGGATCTGTAGTTCTGTCAATTCCTGTTGTTCCAGCGTACAATAGAAGCCCTTAAATCATTCTTGGACAAACACACATACGGGTTTCGTCATGATGAACTGTGTGTCCATGGTTAGTGACTACTAGTACTTACAGTATAAGCCTACAACAATGGCTCATCATGATAAAACCTCACATAAACTGTAACACTGTTTATGTTTTTTAAATTGGAAGACCTTTTTTTTTTCTAAAAATAAATAAATAAAATAAAGGAGCCCCGTTTCCTGTTAGCTGGTGGAGACAGATCACTCCTTAATTGTCACTATTCAATTACGCTCTCAGGCCTCCATGTGGCTTTTATGTTCCTCAACAACCATACTTATTATCCCCATTAAGCATTTCGCCCATTAGACTGGAAGAGAGAGACAGAGTGTTTTTAATGTGGGCCATTAAAGCAAATGAAAATGGATCAGAAACAAATGCAGGGCTTTGTAGCGGTGCCAAGAGCAACATGTTTACAGACAGTCCAGGATTATCATCATCATGATTATTGTTCAGATTGAAAAGTATGCCTCTGCCACTGCCTCTGCCTCTGCCTCTGCTGCCGGACCGTTTTGCATAAGCAGATTTGGAGATATTTCAGATTAAGGGCAACAGAGGGTATTTACAGATACTTCATAACCTGAAATTGATAAAAATGGGACGAAAAGGTTTAACAATTTGCTGTTAATGAAAGCAACCACAAGCTGCGTAGGCTGTGTCGATATGTGTATTAGCCGTGTCACAGAAATCCATCCTTAATGCTACCTAATGGATGACTACAGTTGCTACCAACCCAATAAAATGTATAAAATATGAAAAATTGTCGACTGATTGCTGTATTTTTTCTCTTCGAAATATCTTATAGATACAGCAGCAATAGAAATTGTCTCAATCGATAAATATTCATATGTACTGTAGGTGCTTATCTGATAAACACACAGGTAGGCTCACAAGGACAAATGTGTCATGGACGCGACTGCAACTAGACTCTACAACAGTAGCTCATACATGACTTACAAAGGCCTACAACTGTGTGTACTGCGGTGTGTGCGCAAACAAATGCCCGAATTAGCATATACAGCAAACCCAGTAAACTGTCCTTTTGTCCTGTCTGTTTTAAAAATGAATCTATTAACAGGGAATGATTGTAGCTCAAACAATCTCGATCATATCCTTTTTTCATTTCAAGGAGTAATGGATCTTTGCATAGTACCTGTCGTCTGTCTCGCTGCTGACAAAGGGTCTCACGGAGTCTTTGCAGAAGATGGATCTGCCACCGTGCCAGCTTCTGATATTGACAAATGAATCTTTGTGAGTCGTACCATTGACAGAGAGAGTGCATTGTTTCCCCTACATACACACTCCGATTTGATTTATTTCGTGTAGTCTGAAATCCAGCATACTTCGAGTTTTTGGCTTAATGACTTAATTAACCTTCCTCAGCTGACAGAATTTAACAATGATAGCCATCCAGCCCCCAACCCCCTGCCTTCCACACCCCTACCTTGTTTTAGTTTTATGGAACAGTCTGTGCAATGTAATTAGCCTTAATTCACATTCCGTTTTAGCATGACTAATTGACTCATTACTGTGACAGAGTAAATACGTGTGAACCCACGGCAGACACAGCCACTGTTTCCGTAGCTTGTCGTTTGGGTACGTTTGGGTACGTTTAGAGGGCAATTCCAGAACACCATTTCATATTCTTTAAAACGGTCCTGTCTTAACATCACAATTTATTCCTGCGCCACATCCCATGAAGCGCCACGCTGGTTCTCTCGAACCCCATCTCATCTAGTCAAAATATTTTGAAAACTCCCACTGGATGGAAATTCCTCACAATGTGGGATGCTGCATGTTGGACTGGGATTGATAGTCAAGTCCCTGTATTCATTTCAGTCAATATACCTGTTATTTCACCTGGGCTGAGAGGCAGACTCTGAGACCTTGTGGCCATGGCCCACAATGCAATGGGAACAGTAGTTCACCAAAGGCTCAGTGAGGCAGAGATTTGCATGCAGGCACCACTGCCTTTGAAAACCAGTAAGAGTTCTTGTCATGATCAATAACATGTCTTATTGAATATCCTGTTTCTTCTGTATGAAACAGCACTTTTACCCGCCTCCTCAACACCCTTGAATTTAATTATAAATTTTTTGTGTGGAAATTGATGCCAATCCACTATTCTACTCTAATCATCTATTGTTCTTCCCTGAAAATGGCCCTGCTTGTGTGACTGTGTCATGCTGTATATTGATCTCAGGGTTGATCTTCTTTAGAATACCAGATCCACTGTTTCCATTAGCTAGCACACTCTGTGGGCAACAAACAGCTGATGCTTGCACAGACTACATTCCATTGTCATTAACATTTTCTATCAAACCAACTTATTGACTGTCAGACAACAGGATGATAGTGTTTTATATGCTTATACAAAATTACAAGTACAATCAATAACCTAAAGTAGCCAGATTACGTTTTACGTTTAGCTGTAAATTGCCAGTCTAATAACATACTGTGATCGGTTCTCCCACAGTATTTATTTTTTACTGATGCCCTCAGTAGCAACCTTAAAATAATTGTACTATAACTCAATATTTTAGTGACATCAGATTATATGTAACAGGAAACTGTCCACAAACTGCTGCCTTTTCCAATCCAGGGCTCCAAGTAGGCTAATGCAAATCTGTTCATCAATCGCACCTACTAGTGAAAAACAATGATTACTGAGAGGGAAATGCATACATTGGATCTCTCACACTCAGACTTAGGTATAGTGCCAATGGCTAATTGCAACACAGTGTGGTGTCAATGCCCAGGCAGGGGTCAGTTGTTATAGTCCTGTAAGTCTTTTATTAAGACAGGGCTCAGCAGCACTGATCTTACAACCACACAACATTGTTCTCAACCATATTCAATTGCACCTTAGAGTCCATTCCTGTTTGGACTTAGCTTGCAGTTCTGTCAGGCCCCAAAACTAACAAGATAACTGAAAAGGAAGCACAACCAGGCTGCTACAAACTGACTCCGCTCAGTTTATGATGTGAATGGGCAGTTTACATAATGGAGTATGACTCCAGAATTCCAGTGAATAAATAACCAAGTGCTGGTTGTTTTTATTATTTATCAAGGAATAATGCAATTTTAGTACTTCATTTACACTTCTTATTCAAGAATACATTATTGAGAACAGTCAGAAACCAAACTAACACATTTCCAAAACGCTCGTATGAAATGGGAAGCTATACAGTATGTGAATATCAGGTTAGTCCACCAGGTAAAGGTATTCCATTCAAATATTAAGAAATGTGTGTACCTAAGGCTCAATATGCAAATATCTGGGCTATTAACAAATAAACCATCTATTGATTTAATGAATCTGCCATTCTACCTGTTAATGTCGCTAATGCTATGGCTCTTACATTATAAATACCAACACACTTTTATTGACTTATGTTATTAAAAAAGATGTATTCTTGGATAATCATAATTGTATTAGCCCTTGATAAATAATGAAAGCAATCAGTTATTGTTGGTAGTGTCCTCAGACCTCTGGTCCTCACTGTATGAAGTAGTCCATGCATACTGTTAATATGCAGTACATACAGTAAATATGAGTCAACTATAGGCTATATTATATATGTTCAGTTACACGTGATTTGAAGCTCTTCTACTGTAATTTGCTTTCCCCAAAGGGCTTATCCATTCACACAGAGGGTGGGCTGTGGTAGAAAAGCAGTGAAGGGAAGTCTTTCATCTGCGGTTCTTTCTTTGTTCCTTCAAAGGGCATCAGAGAGAAGGGCAGGGACACCGGGAGGCCCCGCTCAAACGCTCGGCGTTCCGCGTTCTTCGCTCTGCGGCTCACGCCACCTGCCAAGTGCTTCCAAATCTGACGCCAATGGACCTCAGTGGCTTCTGTACGGCGGTACAGTTAGTAGAGCACCTGGGTTTCAGGAGCAGAGAGAGGAATAAGCACGGGCTCCGGGGCCTGGGGAAAAACACAGTCGCCGTGCTTCCACACTCCTCTAGTCAGAGCAGCAAGAAGTTATATAACAGCCACTGAGGGGAATTGCCCCTAACACACCACAGTAATCTCAGGGCAGAGCCCGGATATGGGTTAAACTCTGTCTGCTACTAAAGAGACTTCTCTGCTCACATGTTGCCGTAGATACAGAAATCACTGTCAATGCTTCATACAGTTGTGGGAGAGATATATAGGGGTGGGAGAGTGAGATCTTTTTAACATGGTGAGGGACAGAGAGTTGTGAAATATGAAGCCATACACGAGTTAAGGTTTTGTTTAAGCAGGATAAACTAATGAAGTTATTCTGCTGACATGAAATGACAAACATTAATGGAACATATTCTCTGGTTTCAGACTTTGACAAACTAACTTTAATTATTTTAAAATAATGCTGTATTTTAAACAACAAACTGAAATAACTTGTAACGTGTACGTGTAAATGTGCACCCACATTCTCTAATTTATGAGATCATCATTTTAAGCAATTATTTGGTGTGCAAAGTCATTGTTGCTGTTCCCTTGCCTAATTGGGTAGGACAGAATCCGCAAATGAATCTTGGGTTGAGAAATCGTCCTATAGTCCCTGCGTTTAAAGTGTAATAAAGCAGGCTCATTTTTGTTTTTCCTTGGTCAGTGATACTGAACTCTAATCTAAAGCATTTTACCATATGGTGAGGCGTGTTCTTGGTATTCCAGTTCAAATACGCCCATTACACAAACCTCTTAATTGCTAAATAATTCATGCACTTTTTAAAAAGCCAAAGGCATCAACTGGAAACGCAGTACAAAACCACTATGGATAATTGGAATGGGGGTGCAGGCTGATAAAAAGCAGATGTTAAGAATTTCAGATGATAATTGTGGCGATGTAAAGTAAGTAACGGAGGAGGAATATTCAAGATTACCTGTAGTGCAGGAGTGGAAGGGACGGATGTAATTAGGCTGTAAAAAGTCAGAAGGTTTGACAGAGTGCTCATTGTGGATGGAGCTGAGGATTTTCCATGCTCTTCTCTCAGCAGACTGTACCATCAATTAATTCTTTCCCAAATGAGGAAAAATGACAGGTCTTTCGCCTCCAGGTCTGAAATGGTAATTCTCCAAACAAGAATTGATTAGAATCTTTTATGTGGAATTCAAGGGAGGATTTTCTTGATTAATATGCCATCTTGGCTATCAAGGGCCACACCATGGATGGAAGTGAAGCGTTTTAATGAAGTGTCAGCGTTGAGACCCCTGCCTGTGAACAGAGTGGATTTGGGGGAAGGCGTGCCCTGGCGCCAGAATGAGCATGTTAAGAGCAGAGAGACAGCAGGTGGTCCGACATTGGAACAGCGGTGGGCGGCACTGAATGGGACAAAAAACAAAAAAAACAAAACGAGTCTTTTTAAAGGATGTGGAGACTGTGAAATTAATTTCGAACACAATGCGCTTAATATGTGCTAATTAACCTTGCCGCGACCTTGGAAAGTCACGGCACGGTGTGGGGTTGCACAGTTGGGAGTGCTCGCGTTTTTCGTATTTGCTGATGTCTGCTCTCGCGGACAGGTTTGAGAAATGGGTGGTGCTGCGGACAGGGCTGGAGCAAGGTCCACTGGGACCTCCTCTCCGGCCACACGGCACACACAAAACGTTCCACTGACCACACTCTGGAGGGAAATGACATCACAAGCAGCAGTTTTGGGGGGGTCAGCAATAACTTGCCCCCTCCCATAGAGTCCCCTTTCTCACTTTATCCCAGCGTCCTCCCCGGGCCTCCCGCTGGTCCCACGGCTCAGGTTGCTATGTATTTCCACACTGCTCTGCTGTTCCCGTCCCGGCTGGTCTTTTTTCTCCATTTGCAGGTCCTGAAAACAAGTGTCACCCCCACGCGGGTGGAAGACGGATGGCTTTTATCGCTGCTTGCCCAGCTCTCTCTGCACGAGAACGCACCTGGGCAGAAAGAGCGGAAAAAGGCCGTAAAACACACCGAAGCACTGGGACAGCGTTTCCTGTCACCGCCTAGACGCGATATGCACAAGCCCTGCGAGCTCAGATAGAGGTGTTTGCGGTGACTGTGAGTGAAATTATATGTGCTTTAAAAACAAGGAATGGGCTTTTTAAATTATTCTTCTGTCAACATTTTCGCCTGATTTATATGTGAAAGAGGCAGACATCCATAGTGATGTCAGTGATATGTCGCCTTAAGACACACAATGTTTACATTTCTTGACTGCCCCACTTGACCTCTCTATGGGAGGAGAATGAAATAGTGTCTTTCACGATCTGCTCTTTCCCAAACACCCTCAGCATGACCAAAACCACAAACAAACCCTCTCATCACAGCTCTCACATACAGTATGCCACCATACCCTGTCAAACCATTTCCACTACATTTCTAGCACACACTCACACACACACACACACACACACACACACACACACACACACACACGCAATCACTCGCACTCCCACACACTAGGACACCAACAATTTTCTCTGTGTGTCAATATAGTTGGTGTTGGGTGCGTGTGTGATTGCTGTCACTCTCAATCATTGCACCCCCGCAGGCCCTGATGTATATTACAGCCAACAGTTAATGGCCGCCTTTCCCCCCATTTGATTTGGTGAGGCTCTCTCTGTCCTGCGGCCGTTTGGTCTTCCCATGCTATAATAACTTGTGTGTCAGAAAGCCCTTCTAAGGCGATTTTCACAGCAGTGTTTGACCTTGTGGTACTGAAGCTCTTTTGACTTTTCAAAGCCACAGGGACAATGAATATGAGGCAGCCTCATATTTCGTACCGCGGAACACATATGAGAAGAGCAGGGATTCAATTCTCAAGGTGTGCACGCAGCTCCTTGCTTAACTTTTGAAACTTCCTTGTTATTATCTTCAATATGAACTCCTGGGATACCTCGAAACTGTGTGTTTGAGGTATCAGCAACGACTTCCTCTCATAGATTCTGTGTTCCGGGCCCAGTAACGCGCCTGAGCTCAATTTTTTGGTTTTGTTTTAAGCTTGGGGGTTTTCCTACGGCGGTTATTGAATGCTATCGTATGCGTGTGAAAATTAAAAGCACTTAATCAGTCCAGTAATTGTCAACATGAACTCAAGGTCTCTGTCCGTCAGTTACCACGTGCATGACTGAGAACAAGGAGGGAAAAACAACCACTGACAAATGGCGGTGAGTATCCACCAAGGAGATGGGCACTTATAGAACAGACCGGCTTAATGAGCCTTGAGTATAGCAGATTTATTGTCTTGTGACATCACTAATCAGCAGTGGCGTTTCTAGACTCCGGGGGGCCCCAGGCAAAGAAGACCATTGAGGCCCTCCCTCCCCACACACACGCCCCATCAGCCCCCATAAAAATGCATTCGGTCAATTGTGCCATTCAAAAATAATCATTTATTAAACAATAATAAATAACAGTAGTATAAAAGAAGGAGCAAAAACATCTACAGTATGTAAAATCAAACAGGAACATCAAATAAAACAAAACATTTCTCCCCTCTTGTCCTGTTTCTCATGTTTTCTACAGGTTTATTTTTAGGGTCTTCTTTCATTTTTATCAAAGTTATATCATCAAGCTTGTAAGCCCCAAAGTGCCTGAGCGTTATCTCAAATGGGTCAAAAAAAAGTCAAAAGCAGTCATAATTCAAATGAAATAGAAAATTCGAAAATTAAATTGCAATATCACATTTGCAATTTCGTTTCCGATATACGTTCGCATCATTCCGGTCAAAATGAAAATGAAAATTCAATAATCCAATTTTCATTTTCATTTTCGTGTGGAGAACGCATCATTACGGTCAAAATTAAAATTAAAATTAAAAGTCCATTTGACATTTATTTTTCTATGTACTCCCAGGTGTAACCCAGTCATATTTAAAATTAAATTGAAAATGAGAAAAAGAAAAGTCAATGTTCACCTTTGTAATTTAATTTCCTTAACGTGGTCGCATTATTTAGGTCAGAAATAAAATGAAATCTCCAGTCACAATTGCGTTTTCAATTCCTTGTCATCCCAGGTCTAACTCAGGCATATTTCAAATTAAATTGAAAATGAGAAAAAGAAAAGTCAATGTTCACCTTTGTAATTCCATTTCCTTAACATGGTAGCATTATTTAGTTCAGATGGCTTGCTACTACACATTAGCTAGCAAACTTAGTCACCATCATGTCTATGCAATTGCAAGCACAATTTTATATACATATATTATCATGCATCTTTCTTTTTCTTGTATTTTTTGTACCCAGATGTCAACTACATATTTAACAAATTGATTGCTAGTTAACTTTTACAAATGCTTTGTAAGCTAACGCTAGCTAAACTCAGTGAGCTAATCGCTGGATAGTTAGCTAGTGCTAGCCAGCTATCGATAACATATGTAACAGTTTGCTAGTAGGTTGCATATCACTCAGATGCTCATGGTGTATTTATTCAGTATAATTATATCCACTTACCACTGCCTTGATGTCGCTTTTCCTCCTCCTCTCGCTTTTTCTTTCTTTTCTGGTTACCACTGAGGTATGCTCGTTTCATGCTGCCGACGGTTAGCTACGTTGTAAGTAGGCTATGATAGGTAGCTAGCTGACTCTCGTAACTAGAAGGAGCCCCACATAGGGGGTTTCCGTTTTCAGCGGCGGTGCACTAGTGGCTTTATGCTTTACGGGATGTTACTTTACTTAATGACTTTGTAAATGTCACTGCAAAATGCACCAATATGAGTGGGGGGTGGGGGGGGGGGGCGGCCTGCCGTTCTGAGACGTTTAAGGGGGTTTATAGCTGTCATTGCAAAATGTTCCAATACATGTGTGGCCATCGGAGGCCCCCTTTTCCCACGTATATTTTGGGGCCCCAAACATTTGCCTGGTTTGCCTGTCCTGACGAAACGCCTCTGTACATACACCACGCAACGGGTCTCTCTAGCTCCAGATCTCTACATGTTTAGAGATGCACACCTGTTCACCTTTGACCCTTGATGCATTTTCCATCACCTCGGTCATCTCGGGGACCTCATGAGGTGTTCAAATAAAAGATGTTTAATAGACGTTGACGTTAGATGTCTAATAGACGTATATTTTAGACGTCTAATAGACGTCTATGGTAGACGTCCAATAGATGTCTATGTTGGACGTATAATAGACATCTATGTTAGACGTCTAATCGACGTCCATGTTAGCGTGTAACAAACTTCTATTAGACGTCTAACATAGATGTCTATTAAACGTCTTTAATACATCTAAATGGTCACTGGAAAAATTTGTTGAAATTGGGTCCAAATGTGAAGGTCTAATAGACCACCCGATTCTGTTACCATCACCGATAACAATGGAGAAAGTCTTGGTCCATCACGCGAGATTTATGGGCACAGATTATAATCTTGTACTCTAGAGTATTACCATCAACGAGCACTATTGACTGATGGGGAATTCCCCCATAATGCAACGTCCCACAGCCTATGACGATTAATGCATTTTACTATCTTAACAGTTCGGGCATGAGCCCGAGTTACATGAACTCCTGTGAGGTTATGTTTAGGGGTTGGGGGTGGGGTACGGGAATCACGAACTGTCATAAAATGTCTTATTTTACCGTAAAAAATCTCCGACTTGATTAAAAACACAAAAAGTCGCGGGAAATTTTATTAACAACGTTACGTAAATCAGTTGCATGATGGGGGAATTCCCTGTCAGTCAATAGTGCTCGTTGATGGTAATACTCTAGAGTACAAGATTATAATCTGTGCCCATAAATCTCGCGTGATGGACCTTGGACTTTCTCCATTGTTATCGGTGATGGTAACAGAATCGGCTCAATAGACATCTTCAAATATACGTTGAAAAAACTTTCACTTTTGAACTATTTTTAGATGTCTATTTTACATCTTTTAGACTAGCAAATGCTCACTGGGTTGTTTAGCTGACCTCTGATCAGCATTTGCAGTTCCAAATGTTTTATTTAACGTATGAAAAAACGATTGAAGATGAAAACATACGCAGAAGGTGAAAGACTACATACATCACGCAACGGGTCTCTCTAGCTCCAGATCTCTACATGTTTAGAGATGCTCACCTGTTTACCTTTGACCCTTGATGCATTTTTCATCACCTCGGTCGTCTTGGGGACCTCAGCAGGTGCTGGAGTTGAATGTCAGATTTCCGAGATTGTTGTCATTAACTCGTCACTATCTCATCACCCGGGTGTCAAGTTCAAATAAAAGATGTTTAATAGACGTTGATGTTAGATGTCTAATAGACCTCTATGTTAGATGTCTAATAGACATCTATTTTAGACGTCTAATTGACGTTTTTGTAGATGTCTATTAGACACTCACATTTAGACCCAATTTCAACCAATTTTTCCAGTGACCATTTTGATGTATATAAGATGTTTAATAGACGTTTACATTAGACGTCTAATAGACCTCTGTATTAGACGTCTAATAGACATGTTAGACGTGTAATAGCCGTCTATTTTAGACGTCTAATAGACATCTATGTTAGACATCTAAGCTAGACCTCTAATAGAGGTCTATGTTTGATGTCTAATATATGTCTATGGTAGACGTGTAATAGATTTTAGACATCTAATAGACGTCTAAAAATAGCTAAAATATGAAAGTTTTTTAAACGCATATTTGTAGATGTCTATTAGACGTTCACATTTAGACCCAATTTCAACCAACTTTTCCAGTGAACATTTAGATGTATAAAAGATGTTTATATGTTTATATATGTTAGACGTCTAATAGTTGTCTATGTTAGACGTCTAAAATTTGTTGAAAAGTGAACGTTTTTGTAGTTTTCTATTAGACGTTCACATTAAGACCCAATTTCAACCAATTTTTCCAGTGACCATTTATTTTTAGATGTCTATTTAACATCTTTTAGACTAGCAAATGCTCACTGGGTTGTTTAGCTGACCTCTGATCAGCATTTGCAGTTCCAAATGTTTTAATTAGCGTATGAAACAGATATTGATGGGTTCACTGTTCAAGGCTCAAGCCTCTAAGGAAGTTGGAAACATAGGGGTCTTACTCGATCCCCGGCTGTCTTTTCAACCCCATGGCAATAATCAGGTCAAAACATAATTTTTTCATCTAAGAAATATTGCATGCCTTTGACCTTAATTTTCCACCTCCCCTGCCGAATGCTTAATTCATGCCTTTGTTACCTCCCTGCTTGACTTCTGCAATTCTCCACTCTACGGGCTCCCTAACACCCTACTGAGCAAATTACAACACATCCAATCCTCCGCTGCCAGAATGTTAACCCACACAAGATCCTGGCAACACATCACACCCACTTTAAAAAAAAAAAAAAACCTACACTGGCTTCCAATAAAGGCATGTATCAATTTCAAAATTCTTCTACTCACCTACAAAGCTCTCAATGACCTGGCCCCTCCCTACCTTACTCACCTGCTAACTGTGTACACTCGCCCTCACACTCTCCGCTCCTCTAATACTGGCATTTTACTCACCACCCCCAAGACCTATCACTGTAAGTTTGGTGACAGATTTCTCTGTGGCTGTTCCTTTGTGCAACACTCTTCCAAAAAACATCAGGGAAGCAGAGCGTGTTGAAATGTTTTAATCTCTACTTAAATCTCTACCTCTTCAGTATAACTTACCCTTAGCTTCCACTACTGCTTTGGTAAATATGTTTGTATGCTTGTCTTTATACGTTATTCTGTAGTCTCTTCATTACTGTCCTATAGATCTGTTTTGCTTTCTTATATAGGCCTACTTTCCCTGTTTTTTTAATTTGCTATGTGACCCTGGGCTTAATATGTGCTAATTAACCTTGCCGCAACCTTGGAAAGTCACGGCATGGCGTGGGGTTGCACAGTTGGGAGTGCTTGCATTTTCTGTATGTCTGCTCTCGTAGACAGCTCCTTCTTGCTGTGAGGCGACAGTGCTAACCACTGCACCACCATGCCACCCCATTTATTATTATTATTATTATTATTATTATTATTTCTCTTGAAACCTGTAAAGGCTAAAGGTTGCGTCTACCCTGGCATAAAGAATGAGCAGACAGTTGGAGGGTCTTTACTGAGCTATAGGAAATAATATATTGTGAAACACTGCAGGCCTCCCCCCATACAAATAAACAAACAAGGTACCACCAAAACAGCCCAGGCATGGGACAGATGGGAAAACTGGAAATTATGCAGCAAATGCTGTATCTTCCTAAGCTCAGTCAAGCCCTTTATGCTACTTAATTAAGCACATTACAATCAGCTGAGAGGTGATAAGTGTGCCAGTGCCATCAGAGAGGAGGAGAAGGAGGTGGAGAAGGAGGAGGAGGAGGACCCAGGAGGTAAACTGTCAAGTTGAGAGGAGAGGGGAAGGGGACGGAAGGACTTCCCGTTTGCATCAGGGTAGTGTGCTGTACCCCAGGTGGGCAGTAATTGTCCCGGCAGACTGGCAATTAACCACGGCGGAGATGAGAGGGTCTGATCAACTGAGAAACAGGCCCAATAGGCAACAAGTGTTTGCAAATCAAACAAATCCATCCCTCCAAGCATATCCCTCCTTCTGCAGATTCAGTCAGTAAAGAAAGGAGATCAGATTAGGGACATGCCCACACCAAGGCAATTTTCAGCAGGCTTTGTTTGGTCACGCTTAGCATCTTTGCTGCGTTTCTGTTGTGTAGCTTGGCTCTTAGAAAGAGGTGCCTGGTGTGGTAACTGAAAATGAATGAGTTGTTTTTTTTAAATGAATGTTAAGGCCCCAGAATTTGACCTGGTTTCTTCCCTATTCCTCGCGCATATCTGCACATAGCCCCTCCCGTCACGGGAGACGTGAAGCTGCGGAAGCCTCCGGATTCGATCTGTAATAATCCATATACCAGTGAGGTGGGACTCCTCCACTGTTAGCCCCTAATTAAGTCCGTATCAATTTCACTAAAGCGGCTGGTATGGGATAAGCCTATTACCCTCTTCCTCCGGTTGGCTTAGCTCTCGCTGCCAACGAGATAAATATTCAAATCAAGGCGCATTCCACCTTCTTGTCTCCGTGACAGCAGCAGCTGAGACTTCACATAAACACCTGTGCTCACGGGGAGACTTATTTCGTTTTGATCAGATCAGGCCTCTCTCTCCGAAGCACACTTACATCTCAGTTCTTTGTACGGTTGGTTTTTAAAGGGGAGAGGCAAAGATTTTGAATTAGGCTGGATCCCGAGCCCCCCGCGGGACATTGGCTCACTCGGCGCGGCGTGCGCATTGGTCACGCTCCGTTTATCGCCGGCCCAATTGACATTCGTGATTGGGGCACTTGTCTAAAGGGCAGTGGGGTACCATAGAGCCAGACTGAACCCAGCGGCAGTGCCAGTCCCGTCTGCGGCCAGAGTCTCCAAAGGGTCATGCATAGGTGGTGCAGGAGAGGAGGGGTTTCGGTCAGTAGGGTGACCTCGGCTAAGTAGCAACTTCTCTGTTCGATCGATCAGGTGCCTGCAAACAGCCGAGTCAGCTGTCTGGTCCTCAAGCGTACAGTAGCAGCAGCTTAGCCGACAGACTGCATTGTGGGAAACAAGAAGCAGGCAGCCGATTGCATGTATTCCCATACTTTGGAGGACAGATGTGGTAGTGTGTAGCGTGCCCAGATTTTTCCGGGGGATGTGACGGCAATCGGACAGGCCTGCAGTTACAATTGGGCATTTCAAATTGCGGGGGAAGGGGGAAGATTTTTATAAAATGAACAAACTCAGTCAAAATAGCATCCTGTACCGTTGTGAGAGGATGACTGACCTGGGATCAGCTGTGTGCTGTATCTCAGATGAAGATGCTGGTCCTTGTGTAATAGCACCTCCACCTTTCTCCCTCTAAGGAGTAGACGTGAAGCCTAATTGCAAATCAATGGACTGCAGCCCTTTCTCTGGCCCCAAAATCAATGGGTTCCCATGCTGCTATGATCCGGTGAGGAGAAGCGTTTTTCTCCTGCTTTATTCCAAAGCAATTAAGTATTGACTCTGTGAGTGATCCTTATCGCCCTCTAGCCAGAGACTTCTGTCAAGGTGTCCCTCACTGATAAAGCACCGCGCAGCACCATTATTTACATGTGTGTTGGTGTGACATTTAAAATGGAGAAATCTGCACATTGCCCTATGGGTAAAAAATATATATATATTTTTCTTTCTTTTATTTTCAGAAAAGGGAAAAAAGTAGAGGGAAAAAAAAAAAACTCCAAGGTTGCAGCTAAGCTGCCAGGCAAACCCCTCTGTAAGATGTGGGCCGAGAACCGTCACTCTGCAATTAATCAGCTTGCAACAAACGCTCACCGACCGTTCCTCGTCCCAGTGAAACATACTTTAAATCTCTTTCAGCAAAGATTGGGTTTTCGGAAACAGGCTTTGAAAGTAATGCAGGCCAGAGCAGCGGTGGTATTGAGGCTTATTCTCTGTGACTTTGAGCCTCTATCAGTTTCAGCGCCCACACAAGGCTGGCTGAGGGGGGCGGGCTGGAAGTGGTACACGATATTACTTGTGCCAGTGCAGTCTGAAGGAAATGCTCAGCGCTGTCAATCGGAAGGCGCGAGTGAGAGGGTGTCAATCTCTTGTCTTTTGGAAATCTTGCTTTAAAACCACACAGGCTTACACAATCACACAGGCTTGGCTGGATATACCTGTAATTGAAGGGCTGCAATGGCTCAAACAGTGATTTACATTGCTTGAGCTGCAACACATGTGTAAATCTCATATGACATCATTTTTCATTGAAAACGATGACCAGTTTTTGAGTATCCATAGGTTCTATCTGCTATCTCTCTCACTCACACACACACACACACACACACATCCCTGTCACTGGGGACCTGAACATTGTGACATCATTATAGGAGTTTCCTTACATCACCCTATACATTATTTATTTATACAGCCCCATCCACACAAACGGTACCCTCTAATCACTTCATAAAGAAAACACATAGACTATTATTAGAGCTTTTCAAGAGTACTTTTCACAAGTATTTACACATATAATGGATAACTGTGTACAGTAAGGGCATCTGTGTTTATAATGGAGTTTGGGTTTGAACTTGTGCTTATTATTCTATCGTTGTTAACTAATCCCCAATGCATTCAGCGATTGTTGTAAAACCTATTAGCTACTAATCTTACAGTACTGCATCTGACCTCCAAAATAATTAAACTTACATACCCTTGTGTTAATGTACAATAACAGTATGTGATTCTGCCCACTGTGGTCACAAAGCTTGTGTGAAGCTCTTTGCACATTTTATCTTTATACATTGTAGAAAAGGAGGAATAAAATAGCTGAACTGATTTTCAATCTACACCCTTGCAGTCTGCGCTGGGTGGAAGAACCAGGCAGAGAGCAATATCTTGCGTTCGGTCATGCAATATGCCTTCCGGTCTAACCCAATCAGCTGTGTGACTGGGTGTGTGATATCAACATATTGTCAATCAGAATACAGGATTCTGAAACTGTTCACGGTTTACTTCCGTCTGTAGAGACAAACTGAAGGGAAAAAATTATTGAATTGCATCTTCAGTTTCTATTTCTAGAATGCCAAGGGTTTTCTGTCCCCCAATGTTCCGGTAAACAAATTAATTTTTCAGAGGCGATCAGCTCTCACACATTATCAGTTAGGTTTGAGAAAGAAGGCATCACATTAATTAAGCGCTTTTGGTGACTCAATTACCATCTGACATACAACACTAAGAAAGCAAACTGTCTTTCCTCTTGATTGGAGGAAGGGAGGGTCATAAAACAATCATTCTTAAAAATTAAAAGTAAAAAATATGTAAATACATGCAAGGATTGTGTTGCCTTGGGATAAAATCGACCGTGGAGGGTAGTTCATCTTCCGCCTCTCTTTGTGGGAAGCTTTTATACTTATCAACAGACTGAAGGCAATACGGAGGAAGACGGAAGTAAAATCACCACATAACAACAACAATTACCGTTTCATTATAGCCATGACAAGACTATGAATATTCTCACTAAAATGGCGTAGGATGGCTTTTTCCTTTGGGAGTTACAAAGCAAGTGCCCGGTCCCTCTGTTTAGTTTTCTATACCTTGTCTACTTGGTCTGAGCCTGGTGCTTGCTCTCGGACAACGCATTAATATTTCATCTACCAAATGAAGTTACAGCCATCAATGATTAATCAGCCTTCTACTGTATAAGGTCATGCTCACAAACTGCTCAACTTGATGGATGTCTTTGTTTCCTGTTAAGAATTGTTTCCTTCAATGTCGGTGATGTCAGTCGTTCAATAGACCCAATTCTCTTGTTGCGCCTATAAACATTTAAAGATGATTCCTGTGGGGGGGGGAGCATTCAAAACCAAGTCTTTCAAAAGATCCATAACACTTATGTTCTCCCTGTGTCATGTCTGTAATGAGATGTGCAGTCAATACTGTGCGTCATCAACCTGTGACGAGGACCTATTCAGTCAATACTGTGCATCATAAACCTGTGACGAGGACCTATTCTGTCAATACTGTGCATCATCAACCTGTGACGAGGACCTATTCTGTCAATACTGTGCATCATCAACCTGTGACGAGGACCTATTCTGTCAATACTGTGCATCATCAACCTGTGACGAGGACCTATTCTGTCAATACTGTGCATCATCAACCTGTGGCGAGGACCTGTTCAGGCAATACTACACAACATCAGCCTGTGACTAGAAGCGGCCTGGTCAATACTGCACACCGTCGAGCTGGGTCTTTCACAGGTCCAGCTGGAGAGAGGCAATGGGGGAGGCTCTGACGAGCACTTTTGCCACCCACAGAGATCCCGCGTTGGGCCTACAGCACAGAGCACCGCACAGAGCACCGCAAAGACAATGCTTAAATAACCCACGCACCACTGTGATATCGGAACAGAAAGGAGAGAGAAACAGGCCCCACTTCTGTCACCAATGACCACTCCTATCACCATCTGACGGAGAGTATTTGTCTTTCCCTTAGATGGAACAAAATAGGTTTTCATTGAGATCCTTTGTCTTTGCCAGGGTCACGCTCTGTCACAACCTCAACCCAATAGCTGTCACTAACGGGCCCCACTCTGGCCCGGGAATGGACGGAGGGGGGACGGACGAAGAGGGGGTGGCTGGGGAAGGCTTGTCAGGAGACTGCATGGGAGGACAGGAGCAGCAGGACCCTCTCTGGCAGATCCAGCGCTCCTCGGCTCCACTCCGCCCACGCGACCCCTTATTATTCTAGTCGTCAACCTGGCCCCCGCGCCACCCAGAACCCAGTCTAACACAGCCTACCTTTTCTGAGAAGTAGCACCAGCAGAGAGACAGAGAGACGCAGAGCTAAATGCATCCCAGCCCTAAGCAACGGTCTTAAATCCCAATCGACTGGCAGACTTTTAATGAAAGCCCCCGAAATCTGCTTTAAATCAGACACGAGACCATCTAAATAGACTCATCATTTTTCATTACCAGTGAATACACTGGGATTTGTGCACGGGCTCTTTAATCGCGTGGTATTGACTGGAATGTGCCTGTCACTCAGACTGGGTTTCTTATATCCGTCAGGCATACAGAGACAAATTATACATCATCTCCGCATCTCACTTCCCCCAATCCATTCTTCACAGATGGGCCAGGGAATTTTTGTCATTGGGAAGCAGGCATGTAAGTGACTGGGGTCCCTAGGGGTATGCGAATTGACGGGGGTACCCAGCTGTGGGGGGAAATGGTGTCCAGGGTTTCCATATGGAAGGAGTAGGGGCTGCTGTAGTTTTGTCAGGATGGAACGGGGGCCATTTTGGTGCAGAGGGTATCTCTAGGGGGCGCATGTCTGTGGCTCCACAGTGAACCACGCATGAGGGCAAGGGCACCTGCCCACCAATCACACGACAGCGGACAGCCCTGGCGCCTCCCAGAACCCGCTGCGCCGGCCCCAGCTAGCGCACACATCGCCTGGCTCAGGGCCCGCAGCCAAACACCTTCAGGGAGCGAGTGTGGTGTACGCACTTTGACAATACCGCAAACACGCATTGTGCCGTCAATTACGCGCCATCTCCTCATTGTTCCCCTTCTAAATAACCCGGTATCTCCCAATGCAGTTTTCATCTCCATTATAGCACGCGTGTAGCTCTCCAGCGCAAATGACGGAGTCCCGAGAGATTAGGCCGCCTCTGGCTTATTATGAGAGCTGCTTTACATCATAATGAGGCCTCCTCAGCTTGAGAGATGGGAGGGAAAAAAAGAAGGTATAGGATGTGTCTGGCTGCATGCATTGTGAGGACATCCAGAAATCAATTCCAGCACAATGGCTGTCCCCGCAGCTCTGGCCTCAGAGACCCGATGGCTTGCAGAATCTGGCCCCTTGTCCTTGTTTACTAGGGCTATTAAAGACTTCCTATCCAGTTGGTCGGGGCCCTGGCTGCCGGGAGACAGGACTGTGCCTCCCAGAGCACCGGCCTCATCAGTTCCCCGCCTCAAGCAGCATGCACTGGGGCGGCGACTCGCCCAGCGGGGTAAACGGCGAATCAGCCCTGTTTCGCCAACAACACAGTCAGCGCACACGGGCTGATCTTTGTCATCGCTCGCGTATTCGCCGCTTTCGCGGATTCATCGTTCCTCGTATTGTGAGTGTAAATTCCACACACATACTTTTTTGGTAGGTTGTCATCACAGTAATACACCATTTAACTAATGGAGGTAGTATGCTGAGATATTTAACATTTAGGGGTTAATTTTTCATGAAGGTATTGCGAGCAGGTCTTTTTGATTCGCAGACATCTGTTTGTAACGTAAGGCCTAAAATAAGAGCACAATCCGTTCCCATTTAAAATTTAATTTCCTTTTTGAATTTGCCATCTGAAATGAAGCACTTGTTAATAGCCTAACTGTAAATAGAGCCCCTGTGTGGCAATTATCATCTAATTAACCCATTCACCTATGGTGATATTTCCCATGATAAAGTGAAGGCGGTATGCCAAAACAATTCTTAACAGAAACACGGTGAGTGCACATTTTTTTTTATGAATGTAGTTTTGCGAGTGTGACGTCGGCAGTCAGTGAAAAACAAAACAGTTCGTCATTGAAGCAGCAGCAGCGAAACCCAAAGGAAGCCACTCAACATGGGCATTTGTGCGGGTCGTGATACCCACAGGAAGGCCTGGGCTGGATGGCTTTTCTACATCCTGAACAGAACAGGGGGTAGAGCGCCCCACAAAAGAGGACCTCCACTTCCTTTCACGTTTCCTCTTCACCTTTGGCCATTAGTAAATCACGTCAGCGAGTGCTCTCTCGGACTCCATTGTAATTTTAACTTCAATCAGTTCTGTATAAGCATTTGTCAGTTAATAGTGAGACTACAAATCGTGTCGTCCTGTACGCGGTCAACCATGACTACTTGTGATGTAAGAAAAACAGGCCGCAATACTGACATGAATCTCTTAGGCAACTGGCACCAGGATCTATCATTCCTGCCATATCTTTTTTTAATGAATTCCATTTGCCCTATATAGTGTCTGGAAATGATACGAATGATATGTAGCACTTCTTATATGCCATAGAAAAAATGCCATTTTCCCCGATTCGGTAGAATGCAGTGTCCTTGATGTAAACAAGGTCAGCGATGTCCTTTTCCGTGGGAGGTCCATTAGCGCACCGCAGGGTGAAGGGACTGGTCAATTGCTAAACCGCCCTCTACGGAGGGAAATAACCATTCAAGGGGAGCAACTGAATCAAACGATGCATCAGGATATGATCCACAGGAGCCAGCCATGTTACATTGACATGTACAAATGATGGGTACTCTGTCACTCTCCGACAGGCAGAGAAAAAAAAAAAAATAACATTTGCTCGGAAATTTACTGAGTGGTATTGAATTTGATTCAGAATTTAGTTTTGGGAAGGAGGCAAAGCCGGCAGTAGAAACATAGAGATGGTCCCCAAAGGTTTACAGGATTTCGCGCGAAACTCATTTCTTGACGCTCCTGGCATCGCCTCAAATGGGAGGGACTGAAGTCTGCCTCGTCCTTCCTGTAATGTTGATATTCAAATGTTTTTCAAACTGTGTGTATAGACCCATTGCATTAGCATTACATTAATGTTTAATGGTGAGAGAGAGAAGAGGAGCCTCTTCGACTGCTGAACAAGTTTATTTTTTCAGTTATTCAATACGCACATCCCACCGTCAGTCCTGGTGTGGGATCGTCCCTGGGTAATAGCCACCATTTCAGCTATTGATTTAAGATTTTACAATAATACGTATCAAACTGTATATCCACCTGAGGTTCAAATCCTCCTTAGAAGTTATATTAAAGGGTCACAGCTGCCCTTGGGATAATCAGGATTGTCTCCACACACACTGAATTGCAATAGTTTTCCTCCTGCTGTGCTTTTGGAGAAAAAACAGACTGCCGTGTAGTTGAGAAAATGTACCAAACACAACATAGCAGACTCTCTTATGGTTGTGACAGACATGCCCAGTGACAGATTCACACTCATTACTGCCCCCATTACTGGTCATACTTTTTGCATTGTACATACTTGGTATGTTGAAATAAGAGATTAGAAGCCAGGACTGATATAATATTCTTGCCTATCACTGTGAAACAGCACTTCGATATTGCAGAAGGTTCATAAACCCAAGTCGCTCACAGAATGACTCATGCAATGGGGCTAACAGACTCTCCTATGGCCCCCCCCCCCCCCCAGCGCAGGAAGTGTTCGTTTTCTCCCAGAGGAGCAGGTTGAACAGCAGCCAGAACCGTGGAAAAGTCAAGCTGCTCTCTCTGCCCGTCGCGCTTGGTAACCGAGCTGAAATTCAGCTCTTCATCTCGTTTTGTACGCTCAAGCTGTCTGTATTGCACCCACCACTGCTCCGTCCAGCGAAATAGAAGCAGCCAGGTGTTAAGCCTCAGCGTTTTGAAAATTTCAAAAGTAGCAGGGCAACCATAATCACAGCTGAGGTGCACCATGGGAAAACACTAGTAATGCGGTGTGGTGATCCCTGGTGATTAATGACTCGGCAGCAGAGCCGTCAGCCTGTAAGAGCAACACGGTGGCTTTTGAGGGTTTATGCCAGTGTCGGCTAACAGTCGACCGACCCATCAGCGCAACAGACTGTGGCTGAATATTGAACAAGCTCAAGCCGGCAGAATGCGCTCCACCTCACATTCCTGCCGTTTCATTGATTGTGCTGCTAGAAACGGAATGCACGGATTCACAGGTCTGCAACCCAGCCAGGGGAGTCCACAGTCACGACAAGCAATCGCTCTATAAACAGCGGCGACTCCGGGCGTCCGGTTACTAGCAGAGTAGCGCAGCGGGGAAGCCCGTCTTCGTCGAGCGGCCGCGTATGTCTGCTAAGCCTTCAAATTTACCGCAACCCTTTGAAAATATAACTAATTACTGTGGAGGTAAATCCCCTTGGTAGCCTATTGCTTAAATCAATTAGCCCATGCTCTGTGTTGGTGAGCTCAATCCATTCTCCCTTTCTCACGATCCGGGGGCTGTGGGAAGCTCTGTTTACCATCCACTCCGCTATCCGCTCCCTGCGTACGGCAGTCTAATCAGCTCTTTATTACCTGCCCGCACTGGGAGACGCCCAGATCCCCCTCTAGTCAGTAACACTATTAAACGAGAGATCGTGGCCTGAGATTGCACCAGAGCCCGACTGCGCTATTGACCACCTCATTCCCAGACACACCTTACTGCCAGACAGAGCTCATAATCAAGCGGTGGTTGATGTGGAAACAAATGTCAAAGAGAGTTTAACAGCGAGGGCACATTCCCGCTTCCACGTAAAATTCCTTCCTCCGGTATTCCTGCAGACTCTGAGCCGCTCTGAAAGCCACTGATTTTTCTGGATTTCAGGCTCCTGCGAAGGTATTATGTGACAGGAGAGACCAGGGGCCTGTAGAAGTAACGGGCCCAGCAGTGCAGGTCCAGAAGGGAGTATTGTGTTGCCCCAGACATTAAGCGTGTCTGCCTGGAGAAGAGAGGTGAGAGAGGCAGACCGAGCGCTCTCAGTGGCATACCTTAAGAAGAGACACGCACACACACTTCCATATGCACATACACAAAGACGCACACACACACACACACACACACACACACACACACAAGCTCACACATGTACACACCAGTAAAACAGTGACTCAATTCTTTAAAGTAAAAGCACGTCTTTAGCAGAGAACCCTAGTTCATGTGCAGTGTGCTAAGAGTGCTATTTAGCTTCAGGCAATTTTTGAATTCCTTTTCAATGCTGCGTTCTCCCCACAGCCCACAGTCTCCTGGAATCAGAGTGACCCGTGAGCACCTCGACTCCCAGTTTACCCTACTACTGTGCCCGGGGGGGGGGGGGGGGGGGGGGGGGGGCCCATCTTTGCTCCTCTCCTATGGGATTGGCTATATGACAGATGTCTGTCTCCCTGCCAGCTCCTGCCTGCCCCTGGCTCCTGCCTGCCCCTGGCACCTGCAGTCTGAGGGAACGACGTGGAGACCTCCGATCCCTTTCTCCAACCGGAAAAGCTCCTGAAAATCCTCTACTTTTGAACCACAACCAAACAAACCCCTTGCAACTAAACAATTGAGGAGCTGGCTGAACTACAAAAAAAATCTATCGCTTTGGAGGACGGATCTCAAGGGGGGGGGCAAAATATTATTTTGGTAAACACTCTAAACCAGAACAGAGCACAGCACAGAAACACTAACCAAGGACACAACACAAACCTATCAACACACACTGCCTTTAGAAGCAGCAGATATTTATGAGGACAGAGTTGAGACGTGTGTGAGCCGGCCTCTTCATCTCAGCGCAGTATCGTCTTGTGGGAATTGTCGGACCAACAAGCGGTAGCAGCAAAAAAATAAATGAAAAAAGTGAACCATGAAATCTTCCTCTCTGCTCACGCCAGCGCTTGGACAGATTTACTGTGGCAGTTTGCGCAGCTGGCTCAAGATGCAGCGCATGCACATACCCACATCACAGAGGCCAATGCTTTATAATCATGGGAAATCATATAGCTGGGTATAGATTTCCATAGACACTAATACTAAAGCATAAAAACATTTAGAGAATATACAGGTTTGATATACACGCGTATGTGCGTGTATATAAATGTATATCATTAGCCAGTGTTGCAATTTTATTTGTCTTTAATTTGTTCAGGCAGAAAATCTTAAGATAATTTTAAGCATTGGCAATAAGACGTATGCTAAACATACTTGTACTGTTAAAAAATCAGCCTTTCTCTTCATAGCCTTGCATCTGCTTCCCATACACTGGCGACGCTGCACGAAGCTGGATCCGCCAGAACTGGGATAGTCCAGTTTCATTGGGCTTGCCCAAGCCCACTCTCATCCTCTACTTCACACACATAGCATCTGTCAACAAGGAAGCATCGTTTCCTGCCAAATCCAGAGAAGTGTAATTAGAAATTAATTGCAGACCCTTGTAAAGAAATGTTTACTGGAGACTTTTGGCGGCTGGTTTTTCCCCCCCTCAGTAAAGCTCAGCAAATGCAGGGTTTAGCACGGAGGGGCGAGCGAGAGCCGCCGCCCGGCCTTGGCGACCCTCTGAAATGCCATCGGACTCGTTTGACTGCTGGATGCTCGCCGGCCCTCAGCTGCTTATGTTTCCTGGCCGAGACCAAATAAACAAACAAGCGAGCAGGTCAGGCAGAGCTGCGTGCGCTCCACAGGGAGGTGGAGGGAGAGCAGCGAAAACGGGGCCCTTCTAGGAAAAAAGGAAGACGAGGCTGAGGACACGTTCGCAGGAGCAGATGGCAAGTTTGCTCCCACGTATCCTATAACCAAGTCACTTCCCGCCGGACGGTCGCGCAGCCGAAGAGGCGTCCGCGGCGAGGTGTGGGTAGGGGCGAACCTTGGGCGCTGCGGACCCGCTTCCTCTCAACCCCCCCCCCACCCCCTCCACCCTCACACACACCGCCGCGCCCTCGCCCTGAATCCCACGCGCCAGCTCCCACACCGACGGCTGAGCCACAACAGATGGCGGTGAGCGAATGTGTTTACTTCCACACTGTTCCCAACAAAATGAGCAGATGTCTTCATTACTATCTGCGGGATAATAACATAGGGCCCAGCTGATGAGAAACGCACCGAGTTTCTGCTGGATAATGTCCCAAACACAACTTCAAAGCAGGGGGAGGGGACTTAAAAAAGTCAGGTCCTATTTACTGCTCGCTGCCTCCCCTATGCAAGGGAAGAGAGCCGCCTAGCTCTTTCTCCCAGGTCTAGCTTAGATTGAAGACGGCAGCACAGGCCACAAACAGTAGTGTAGTGTATACGCGGGCATACACAGTATGCCCACTTCTTTCTTAGTGGGCATAGAGTATACTCACTTCTTAATCCCCACTGGTGCACGTATCAATTAGTAGTCATGGATTTGCTAAATTAGAGTATGCCCACTTCTCTAGGCACTACTACACCACTGGTCACAAACGAGTATCTGACCCAACTCCTGCCCCTAACCCTCCTTCCGTGGCCTGCAGAACTGTATTTTTGTGTTTTACGTTTTACCTGAGAATAAATGTGGCCTCTGGGTTTACAGTGCAGAGCAAAGCACCTGAGGTTCACAGTTCTGCTCTGTGCTGTACCGGCCCTTATTGCTCCTGAGGTTCACAGTTCTGCTCTGTGCTGTACCGGCCCTTATTGCACCTGAGGTTCACAGTTCTGCTCTGTGCTGTACCGGCCCTTATTGCTCCTGAGGTTCACAGTTCTGCTCTGTGCTGTACCGGCCCTTATTGCTCCTGAGGTTCACAGTTCTGCTCTGTGCTGTACCGGCCCTTATTGCTCCTGAGGTTCACAGTTCTGCTCTGTGCTGTACCGGCCCTTATTGCTCCTGAGGTTCACAGTTCTGCTCTGTGCTGTACCGGCCCTTATTGCTCCTGAGGTTCACAGTTCTGCTCTGTGCTGTACCGGCCCTTATTGCTCCTGAGGTTCACAGTTCTGCTCTGTGCTGTACCGGCCCTTATTGCACCTGAGGTTCACAGTTCTGCTCTGTGCTGTACCGGCCCTTATTGCTCCTGAGGTTCACAGTTCTGCTCTGTGCTGTACCGGCCCTTATTGCACCTGAGGTTCACAGTTCTGCTCTGTGCTGTACCGGCCCTTATTGCTCCTGAGGTTCACAGTTCTGCTCTGTGCTGTACCGGCCCTTATTGCTCCTGAGGTTCACAGTTCTGCTCTGTGCTCTACCGGCCCTTACTGCTC
The DNA here is from genome assembly GCA_029718625.1 of Synaphobranchus kaupii. Classification (NCBI taxonomy): domain Eukaryota; kingdom Metazoa; phylum Chordata; class Actinopteri; order Anguilliformes; family Synaphobranchidae; genus Synaphobranchus; species Synaphobranchus kaupii. The sequence continues at coordinate 17,142,921 of CM056390.1, forward strand.
CAGACTGGTTCATATGGAGGCTTCCCGGGTCTCCCTTGAGAATAAACTGAATCAATTCCGAACGATGTAACAAATTTATTGCTCAACCACGATGTCTGTAGATGTCTGCAGCTCCACAGCCGGCCGCAAATCAGCTGGGCAAGACTGTGGCACAGTCTGTAGGGCAGCCAACTCACAAACCTATACAATATATGTTACATATGCACCCCCCCCCCCCCAATATGGCCGGGGTTTGATTCCTGGACATGGGCATGGCCCTTTATGTACTGTGATCCCATCTGTATCTGTGACCGTCCCCGCCTTCCGCCCGTCTCAATAATGTGAAGCGATAAATACAGTAAGAAGGGCAGACTGCCTGCTCTCTTTCTTTAAAACATGCAAATAAAAACATTTAAAAAGCAAAAGTCAGCTTGCCCAAGCTCAGCCATATTGTCCCCTCATCAACACCACAGACTCACTGTGCATGAGTATTAAAAGAGCTGGACGTGCACAGGAGACAGTGAGTGAAACCAGTACAGGGCGAGGTAACATATCGGAGGAAGCATGAAATTCTACCTGTCAGCCCCCTGAGAGACTCCTGCAAGCCCCTCCCCCTCCGCACGAGCCACTCCTCAGGCAACTCAGACAATGCCTTTGATCCCCTCTAGTACTTCCTGATTTTATTAGTGTTAATGGAGACTCAGGTAATCTGCTGACAGTGTGGTGAAAATGGCAGCGCAACGCCCATCCCACTGCAGGCATCACCTCCCCGTCACATCCCAGGTTGTTTTCTAAGGCGGCGCGTTCATTTTTTTTTTTTTTATAAACCGTCGTCTTTCGCCCTCGCTCTTTCACTGTATGCGTTTTGACGTTTGCCTTCTGCAGACGACGCTGGGAAACGTCAGCCGCCGCTCGGTCTCGCTCGGCTGTGTGAGGAAAGCATCTGGCGTCTGCCACTTCCCGCTCCTCTCTCCCGTCACTGTGACCGAGAGAAGAACCGCGAGCGCATCTGTCCCAGGTGGTGGATAACTGACAATTAAACGCACACCTTGTACGAATTAGCACGGCGAGTAGTTATCGTCCTTCAATATAAAAGATGGGCAATACATGAAAATTGTTCCATTACTGGAAACATGGGCGGTGGGCACAGTGCCATTGCAGAAACTACCAATGATCAGCATTTTTCAATATTGACTAAATTAAGAAAAAAAGTTGGGTTTAAATGATGTGCCACTGGCAACAACAGCCTGCTCACAATGCAGAGGGCACAACCATGAAAAAGCAGGCTTCATTCACGGCTACATCAGCAGTACTCTCCATTACCTCATGGAAACACAACAATAGGATCATTGTGCGTGTGCAGTCATTTCTAACAAGTTTTAGTTCAAATGATGAGTTACTTTGAAAATACACAACCTATAACATGAGTCATATTTACTCATGCAAGATAATCAATTGTTCTCCACCGTCTACCTTGCTATCCTTAAGACCAAGTGTGGACAGTTGTTCGATTCTAATGTTTACACTGTGGTCATGTCCTATTAGTCACCACATTTTCCATGCTGTACCTAAATAAAAGGATGTTAAAGGGACAGTTCACTGTGTGGAGTTTATGACATTGTTTCAGGTTTCGTGTATGTTTTCGATGGGCCCAGACAGTTTTTGTTTGCGGTTAAGGGTAACTTTACAAAAGTTTCTGATGACCGTTACAATAGTAGGTATAGGGCATTTGGTTGTTTGTGGTTTAAAGCAAGACAATACACTTCAGGTAACCCCAAAGCAGCTTGTACATTAATACTACAGTTTGTTTCTAGAGGTTATACATATGAAAACATTAATTTTATAGTTTTTACACCTACAGCATTTTTTTTAACTTGCTGGGTGTGAACATTTAATGAGGGTGCATTCTCTCTTTAACGGTGTTGTCCCCGATGTTGTAGGAGTAGCAAAACAACAGAACATACACCTAGTTATTTGCTACCCCTTCCATTTCTCTGCCTGAGTGATGCAAGCTCAATAGGGCATAATTATTTCCATGACCACGCAACATTTATGGAACAATATGGAAAAGATTGAAAAAGGTAAGAATTGAAACATTCTAAAATATGTACTTGTACAAAATATGTTGAATTTATACAAATATCAAATTTTAGGAAGTCATATTTTATATGTAGTCATTGAAATATCACATAAATAATATATGTATATAAAGTATTATGGGGCAATTGTGATAATTAACTGAAATATGGAAAATGCATACTAAGGGGTACAAAACATACAGAATTAGTTGAACAGCAATAACCATGTACAGGCTAAAAACGAATTTCCCTCTCCTGAGACAAGCAAAACAGTAGTACTAATTATGCAAACTGCTTCCGAGTGCATAGATCTGCACAGCTAATAACAACGGATCTGTTTAAATGTCATTTACTCACTGTTAACGTTCTAGAAATCAGTTTCACGCTGTCATTTTGACAGTAATTACCTTCTTCTATGACTCACGCCAGTTTAATGCACATTCACGTCTAGTTTAAAACTTGTAACGACACATTTTTTCTATAGCAAGACAGATGGTGGCTTGGTTATTGTTTGGGGTTTTCTGAAAGAAGGATCGACAGGAGGGTACACTCAATTCCAAAAACAATCCAGGTTCTCCTTTCAAATGGAGTGTGCTTTGAAATACGACGCACTCTCTTCCCCGTCTCATCGCCCCCACAGGGTTCCGGGGCCATCTGTGGTTCTGTCCCAGTGTGGTTCCGCTTATATAACCTCTCTCCCCCCTCTGTTCTTCCGTCTGTCTGTCTGCCGCACACCGCTATCCCGTTTCCTGACAAGTCGCAAACACTGCCTCAGCTCCTACACATATCAAAACAGACCCGACATTTCCTTTCGGCCGTTGGTGATATGTGGCGTTTTAAACGTTTGACCATTAAAAGGATTTGACCAATTCAAAAATGGGTTCAGGAAGGCTTTTATGAATTATGGACCTTTCTCTAATGGAGTCTTAAAATGTTGGACTGATAAATGGGACACGTCCAGATTTCAGTGAAGGGTGCTTAAATCAAATTCAGTTCACTCAGGAGCTCGCATCTCTTGCTACTTTATGCCCTGAATGCGCATATCAACCACAGCGCAGAGAATATGCAAGGCCCAGGCTGGTGGAAAACCACACTGAGGATGCACTGTACTTCCCCCAGCACTCTCTTCAGGCACGAATCAATAGTCTGTTTAATTAGGGCAGGGAGTGAATATTCCTGTTGAAATCCAGAGGGCTCGAATATAAAGCAGAGAAAATATCTGACAGTACCCAAGTAGTTCAGACAAGCATTTCATGAAAATACTACCGGGGTTAAAACGCAAAACAGAAATTCAGCGGAAAAGCTTTTGCGCACACTTTAGATTTTATGAACCTATATATTGCATTGTACAGTTTATCCATAACATCTAATATATACTGTATAATATTGTATATACATACCTAGACAGAGAAAAGGGACGAGAAAGAGCCGTGATATACACCGATCAGCCACAACATTAAAACCACTGGCAGGTGAAGTTTATAACATTGATTATCTCTTTGGTTCTGCACTTTGAGTTTGAAAGGATACAATGACAATGATGTTGAAGTGCAGACTGTCAGCTTTAATTTGAGAGTACTTTCATCAAAATCGGATGAACCGTTAAGAAACTATAGAACCTTTTGTACATAGTCCCCCCCATTTTTGGGCATCAAAAAATATTGGACAGTTTAACATAATGTAGAATAAAGTAATAATTTTTAATATTTGGTCGCATATCCTTTGCATGCCATGACTTCCTGATGTCTGTGACCCAACAATATCAAAAACTCTTGATATCTTATTTTCTGGTACTCCTACAAGCAATACTATAACCTCCCTGCATTTGAATGGATCTCTATGGGAATTGGGGGATGGGACTAGGTTTAGCTGTAAATCACACTGGAACAGTATAGAACACATGATTGGCTAAATGGCTCTAAGTCATCAAGGGTGTGACGTATCAAACAAGCCTTAAACCATCACTCTGCTGCCAGGTATGCAGTAGATATAAGGATGGACTTATTTTTCCATAGAGTTCAATAGGAAAATTTGTCAGGAGAAACAACAAGTGATCCATTCATATCTACTGCATATCTGGCAGCAGAGTGATGGCTTGAGGCTCGTTTGATACCTCAGACCCTTGTTGACTTACAGCCATTTTAGAATAGAATAGAATAACTTTTTATTTTCCCTTTAGGGAACTTCAGTTGTAGCCACCAGCATCAACAAAAAAGACAGACAGTGGGGCAGACCCACAACACACAAACAAACATATCAAATAAAGACATTCAATAGAATCATTGCATTAATCAAACTAATTACGTGAATTAAAGTGGAATACAACCATGATTAAAAACAGCCCCCGCTGTCCCGAGATGTCCATTGTCATTAAGCAGTCCAACACACAAACTTTCCTCCACACACGCAGTGTTGCGGTCTCTGTACACTCTCGAAACGGAGCACCGAACTGCGTCAGCCTTCCCACTCATCGCCTCACTCCTCCCCCGCATTATCTTCTCCTTCCCTTCCCTGGTTGCCTTTTGGAGATTGCCTGCACTCCCGGATCAGTCCCGACATCTTCAACTCCGGTGAAGAGCGATGGTAAACTTTGTTGCTGCAGATCCAACGGACATTCCCGAGCATATGTTGCGAATGCATCTCCATGGTGACGAACAAACAAAGTTATCTCGACTAGACAATTCGTCAATATTATCAAAACAAGCAGCAGGAGTGCCCTGAAAAATCTCCAGCCCGCTTCCCTGTACCACAACAGACACACAGCGCATGAAAAAAAACAAAAAACAAAAGCCCAACACAACAAAATACATTCAAATTAACAAACACAAACACGAGAGACAGCTGGACTACATGTTGCCATTACAGCGCCACGTGACGTCACAACCATGATTTACCAACCATGTATTCCATACTGTTCCAGCATAATTTAGAGCTAAATCTAGTCCCACCCCCCAATTCCCATAGAGATCCATTCAAATGCAGAGATGTTATAGTATCGCTTGTAAGAGTACCAGAAAATAAGATATCAAGAGTCTTTTGATGTTGTTGGGTCACAGACATCAGGAAGCCATGGCATGCAAAGGATATGCGACCAAATATTAAAAATGATTACTTTATTCTACATTATGTTAAACTGTCCAATATTTTTTGATGCCCAATAATGGGGGGGACTATGTACAAAAGGTTCATCCGATATGGATGAACATACCCTCAAATTAAAGCTAACAGTCTGCACTTCAACCTCATTATCATTGTATCCTTTCAAACTCAAAGGGCTAGAGTACAGAACAAAAATAACATAATGTTATTCACTTCACCTCTCACCTGTTGTGGCTGATCGGTGTATAATACTTGGCAGTCAATATAAGTCACCTAGGCGGATATTACTCTGTAGACAGCACAGGCATTTTCTCATTTCATTCCAGCGTCTGTGGGAGTCTCGTTTCCATTGTTTTAAACATGAGTCATCTCTCATTTTGGTACGGAAGGTTAATCTCCCCTCTGTTGGTTCCCATTGTGCCCTCTGCCTATAGAGAATGGACACCTGCAGCCAGGGCACATTGGGAGAGAAGCACCCTCACCCGCCCCTCCTTTACTGACCCCCATCTGCTATGTAGAAACAACAGTGCCGTCCAGGGAGCCCATAAGACTCCTCCACCTCCTCTACTGCACTGCAGGATGCCACCGGCAACATAGGCAGGAACAGAGCAGCCACATACCGGCACTAACGAATCTGACTACGCAGATAAAGGAGTAATTATTTCTCTCTCTTTATTCCTCTCTGGACGCTGGGAAACATGGCCACGGCACCCACACACTGGCCGCCCTGAGGGCAGCGCGCTGGGTTTGGCTCCAGCGGTATGAGGCCTGCGGAGGCGGCTAAGCTGTGCTTCTCAGCCCTCAGCTCAGCAGAGGCGGGCTGTTCCACAAGGGCAGGGGACAAGGCTGGTGTCGGAGACAGGCCGCGAGTGGGCCTTTGGCAACGGCTGCAGGCAGGTTCATGGTCGCGTGCCATCCCTACCTGCGTCGTTTGGAGAAACAACACGGGAACCCTCCGGCTGCCACAGGAGAGACCGGGCCGGCGTGCGAGCCCGCGTGATTTAGAGGCAGAGGAGGACGAGGTGTTGTTTACCGACGGCTCGCTCCGATGATTTATCGCGTTCGGGCCGCGGAGGACGGACGCGTGTCTAATTGAGCCAGGATGCAGCTGTGGACGGACCGGCCTTGGGGAAGGAGGTGCGCCGCTCTCCGAATCGCGAGGTGGGAGAAGGCTGTCTGCGCGGCTCCCGGGCCGGACAGCTGTCCGCGGCTGAGATCCCGAGCAGGCTCCCAGGGGCAGCTTCACAAGGCCCCGCCTCCAGATGGGAGAGCCCGGCCAGATGTTTGTGTGACGGAGAGGACGGAGGGCACAGTGGTGGAGAGCTCTTTTTCTCTACACCACACACCGAGCTCTCGTGATCCTCAATGTGGTTGATTGTAGAAGAGGATAAATACTCTAACCATGGGCCCACTCTCAGGTTTATGCAAGTATGCAGCTTGTGTGTCTGCCCAGCAAGAAAGCAACGTGGAGTTGGTTGCCCTTCCATTCCAGATCCACCTGCTTTGGAGATTCCAGAGTTGCTTGTAAGGCAAATCTAAAGCAAAAAATATATCCTGCACATGTTTATGTTTGTTTTAGAAGAGTATACACACACTCCATGGGAAGAGAAGGAACACCCAGATCTGTGATTAGGTGAGTGGAGCTGCTGTTTAAGGAGATTAAGAAAATTGTCACCTTCATCATTCATCACTTCATCATGGTGGCTCCACTACAGCCACAGCCCATCATTCTACACACACACACACACACACACACACACACACACACACACACACACACACACACACACACACACACACACACACACACACACACACACACACACACACACACCCCCACACACACGCACACACGCACGCGCACACACACACACACACACACACACACACACACACACGCACACACGCACACACACGCACACGCGCACACACACACACACACACACATACGCACACACGCACACACACGCGCACACACACGCGCACACACACATACGCACACACACACACGCGCACAGACACACACACACGCATACGTAAGACATAGAAACACGCACGTACACACGCATGCAGGCACACACACACACGCACGGACGCGCACACAAAGACACAGAAACACGCACGTACACACACACACACACACACACACACACGCATGCACACACATGCATACGCATACGCAAGACATAGAAACACGCATGCAGGGACACACACACACGCACGCACGGACACGCACACAAAGACACAGAAACACGCACGTACACACGCACGCACGCACGCACGCACGCACACACACACACGTTTGGTCAACGCTTAAGAGTGCGTCTACACCAGTGCTGATGATACACGTGTTATATCCACACCCTTCCTGTCACTCAGTCCCCACAACCACTTCAGCTGGGTGGCTTTACACGGTTTAAATAGAGGGCTCGATTTCACATAATTATACTACTGGTATAACCGGTTCTTCTGTAACTTAGAAACCCAGCGAGTCTAACACCGCTGAGACACTTTACGTACAGTAAACAATGTGCAAATGCGAGGCCGATTTCTCAAATCCCCTCTCAACAATAGTGCTGACAAATTATACTGTTATGTCACTGCACAGATTACAAGAAAAATATGTTTGGAGAGAGTAGTAGAGCATATAGTGCGTTTACTTAAGTACGACTGGGGAATTCTCTCAACTTCATATGTTCTCAGAAGCTTTGCATTGCTGTGTGCCTGCCCTCCCAAATGACGATGTAAAAAATGGAAAGGACTTATCATAATAGCTTCACAGGATAATCCTATGGGATCCAACACCCGAAGGGCTTTCCTCAATATTTCCTCAATATCAAATCATAATGATTAAGTGAAATGTATGATGCGCCATCTAAGAGCTTGACTAACTCTACAGCACGTTGTCTTAATCTTCGAATCACAGCGTCATAGATTGTGTTCAAAAATGTCTTATAGGGAAATCCCAGCATGCATTTTGGCAGGAAAAGGTGTGAGCACCGCGATGCCACATGGTGGTATAGGACTGGATGATTGATCTCCTTTAATGGGGTCCCAGTTGCAAAGGTCGCCATATTTTCCAGATCGCCTGTGAGCTGCGGCCTCCGCGCGCACTGCCCCGGCAAACCCCTCCCTTCCCAGGATGCCCCTCTTCCTCATCCTGCTCCGTGACATCTGTTTCCTCACCCTGCCTGTTTAAAGCGTGACCCCTGTGTTCCCTCTGACCCCGTACCCCCTGAGGGTACCTCAACGGCATGTCCCACACCCGTGTGCATACGCACTGAACACTGAACAGGTTAACCCGCCCCTACACCCCAATCTGGGGGTCACACCCATAGATATGAAAATGTGTTTATATCTATGGTCACACAGATGCCCAAGGTTAGGGCCTAAGTAAGAGACCGCTTTGTTTCAAAACTTCTATGGTGTGGTAAAGGAAAAGGAATTTCTCTATGATAACCATAATGAGCAGCATAAGCATATTTTGGAGCAAAGCACTGCTGCAACATGCCAGTCTGCTAGTGGATTTCACTAGCCCCTCCCCGGAGGACTTTAGACATCTCTAATAAATCTACATTAATGAAATATGGCAGGTAATCCATTCCATGTTTCTCTCACTGAGTATTTAATGATTGAGCATACAAACATATGCACATAACACACTCACACTAAAGCACATACATACACAAGTGCACATAAATCCGTTGCTCCGAGTAGTTATTCAAATAGCACTCTCTCAAGTCAGAAATCATGTGTATAATTGTACATTCCCCCCTTACAAACACAAAGAAGTACAAAAGAAGTGTTTCTAAGTGACAAACCAGTATAGAGCTATTAAAAACCCATCTCCAGTGTCTCTCTGAGAAATAACCCTTCAGACTGAGGAGAGGTAAAGCTGACATGGCCTGTTAATCTATTTAAATCTACCCCTGTGCCCTGTGTGTGTACGCGTGTGTCTCGCAAGCTCTCTGGTGGGTTTGTCTTCAGAGGCCAAACCTGTAATTAAGAGCCGTTCCACCTGCAGCACAGCAACAATTTTATTTTAAATAACAAGGCCACAAAACTACAAAGGGCCGAAGGGTCAAAGGGTCGTGCTTCTCTGACCCACAGGCTCGCATAACGTCACGCTGGGTCAGAGCCTGCACTTATACGCTCGGTTATTGCGAGCACTGAGGGGAGGACAGGGGCACTAATATGCGCTTCGTTCATTTGGAGAAGAGCCTCAGGTTCAGGGACACACACAGAGGAACAGCTGCGGTTTGGGTTTGGATCTGATTGCTTCCACGGGCCACTGTTAATCACGGACGTCTGACAAAGAAGTTGAAGGCAGACCCCCAGGGGTAATTTCTGTTGATGGGGGGGGGGGGGGGTCAGTAATCCCTTAATTAATTCAATTACAGATATGTAACCATATATCAATATAAGCACAGCGCTGCCAGAAAGCTAATTTGTGGGGTCAGAAAAACAACTCTTCATCCTCCTGATGTTAACAGAGTTGAGTAAACGGCCGGGATTTATTTGTCGCATATCAGGGGGCAATCGGTATTCTGACCGTAGCGGTAGTTTTAATTCCGGCGTTACTACGGAGAGGGTGAGGAAGAGGCTCCAGAGACTGGGGCCATGACAGAGGAGCGAGAGGCTAAGGGACAATGTCAGAGCTCCAGAGAGGCTAAGGGACCGTTTCAGAGCTCCAGAGACGCTAAGGGACAGTTTCAGAGCTCCAGAGAGGCTAAGGGACAATGTCAGAGCTCCAGAGAGGCTAAGGGACAGTTTCAGAGCTCCAGAGAGGCTAAGGGAGAGTTTCAGAGCTCCAGAGAGGCTAAGGGAGAGTTTCAGAGCTCCAGAGAAGCTAAGGAAGAGTTTCAGAGCTCCAGAGAGGCTAAGGGACAGTGTCAGAGCTCCAGAGAGGCAAAGGGAGAGTGTCAGAGCTCCAGAGAGGCTAAGGGACAGTTTCAGAGCTCCAGAGAGGCTAAGGGACAGTGTCAGAGCTCCAGAGAGGCAAAGGGAGAGTGTCAGAGCTCCAGAGAGGCTAAGGGAGAGTTTCAAAGCTCCAGAGCCGTGATGGACACGGGGCTGGGAGCTGGATCGCCCCACACCGGTCTCTCCTCACTCGCAATAAAAACATCGATCTGGGAGGTCCCAATGCACCCGTGCCACGTGAACGCTGCATCCTACGCATGATTAAAATCGGGCCACACAGTCAATAGATGGGAACAAATGTGAAAACTCATCATTTACAGCATTTTGTTTTGAAAATAACATCAGCTATGAAATAAGCCATTATTAAATGGAACACATAATTAGAAAATTAATGCTAATTATTTGGTGCACAGGCTCTGTTGTGCTTGTGTCTGTTTTTACTTTGGCAGGCAGAATCGATTATCTGTGTTGATGAGCACTCAAACAGAGGCACAACACGGTCAGAAAGGAGCCAATGTTTCCAGCACCGTGTCTGAGGGGGGGGACGGGGGGAGGGCTGCAGTCAGTAAAACAGCTAGCTCTGCAGCTCAGAGCCCAGTCCACTCCGCTGCCAGGGGAGGCACCGGCAGGAGGCGAGGGGAAGGGGGGAGGGGGGGAGGGAGGTGGGTGATTTATGGAAAAGGGCAGAGCGGGGTCCTGGAGATGTGACCGTGTGGGATGCCCCCTCCCCCTCCCCCTCCCGCCCTTCCAGACTTGGACTCCAGCCCTCCGCCCCTGCACTGCCCCGCCCCCCACTCCCCACCCCGCCAGGCCAGCGTGGCAGTGTGGAGAGCTGGGTGATGTATGGGTGTGTTTAACACCCCCCCCCCCCCCCCCCCCGGCACAGGGATTGGGGGTTTGTCTCTCCCATCGGCCTCCTGGCTCTGCTCCCACTGCTCCCACCCCGTTACCTCAGAGCCTGGCAGAGCAACAGATCCAGCTCTGATACTCTTTCACCTCCCTCCCTCCCTCCCTCCCTCCATTCCCTCTGCGATGCTAACACTGTGTCGGTTGGTGGGCCGCTGATACACTCTGCCCCCGCTGCAGTAAAGATGTCACCCTTGGCTTCAGGTCTGCGGAGGAGGTTGCCTAATTGGTCTTTAACCTTTTCCTTGGATTGCATTTAACCTTTTTTCCTGCGCTATAGACTACCGGAGACATATCCCTTATTATTAAAAACAAATAACAACGATAATAAAAAAAAAAGCCCTTCATTGCACTCGATTGTCAAATCGAAAGGTTACACATAAGTATAACATTATAAGGTATCAGACGTATTTCGGGTCCTTGACTATTAGCCACGGCTCCACCGTTCCCCAGGATTCCACAGCTCCTAACACACGGGCAATGACATCATTGTGAAAGGCTTAATGACCCCCACCCCGAGGGGCCCCGCTGCCTTCGCATCGTGGGATTGATGGGCGCCCCAGAACGGCCCTATTCCCGGCTTACAGCTCAGGGCTGCTTCAATATAAGCCCCGTACCAGGTCTCACCTCCCTCTGCTCGGGGCACAATGATGTACTACCTGTGGGACACTGAGGCCCTTCAGAACGGCTCATTTCATTCCTCGCCACTGCTCTCAATCACCTGAGGAAAGCGGTGAATATGGAGCGAGCTGAAAAGAAAACTCCCTCTTAAGAAGCTGAGCTTTTAGTTGTGTCGAGGTTTAATTTACCTCCCTTTTACTGGGAGCTTAATGTGCTGGAACGCTTGTAAAACTCGGCGAAAGAAAAACAATCTGTTGTTGCTGGCTTTGGTCTTTTTGCACTTGGGAGTCAATCAGGCTTGCACTTGTCCCTGATGGAGGAAAAAATGGAATAAACTGCGGCAAAATGAACTGAAATTCAGTGCCTATGAAACCTCTGCCTTCCTGCACACGGACCCATCGCTAGGGCGTGTATGATTTCACAGACATTAGTAACCGAATGCGGTACTTCCCTGAAAAAGAAAGCCGAGGCTTTCATGAAATCAGACGGCGCTTCGCTATCAAAGGCGTCCGCAGAAAACTACCCCATTAATCCCGTGCTTTTGAAACAGCGCAAGACAATCCACAGGCAACATAAAAATCACTAAACACCAAAGAACAAGAAACCACTGAACAGGACAGAAGCAACATTAAATCGAACAGTTCTTGAGGGGCCCGTTATGATCTCCACAGATATTCTATTAAGCCAAAATAATAATTAAAAAAAGAATTGCGAGTGATTTTTCTCCATTGAGATGCACATCCACTGGGACAAAGAAGCCCCATAATTAATAGAGGTCGGGACGGGTATTAATCAGACCCCAATCACGTCTGGCGGGAGCGCTGACTGGTAAAAATGTCCCCCCTTACAGCCGCTGATTCTAGACATCAATCAGCCCGTGGCCCCCTTTGTGCGTGTGCGTGCAGAGGGGACGTGTCAGAGACGTAGCGGCTACACGCGAACGCCGCGCGACGCCCCGCTAATAGATCACCTCCGATCGGACAAATCCCAATTATTGCACCTCCCCTCGTCCAGCTGAGCTCCAATCACACTTCATGTGTGAGGTGCTGATATCCCCTGTCAAATTAATAACTCTAAATGGGCTTCTCCTACACTCTCATAGACCATAATATCACAATTGTTTCTAGCAATATTTAAATATAAATTTGAGAAGTTATTTATTTATTTTTTAAAATAACACCGTGCGCTTCCACTTCTTGTAAAACCATATATCGCTATTTGTGAAACAGACGGGAGATTTGCTGCAGCCAATTAGGTTCCACAGGTGGGTCGAAAATAATGCCAGACCCGTTCCCCGTAACAGCTGTAACCCGGTGTTTGTGTTCCAGGCTGCCGGGGGCCTGAGATAATACCACACCTCCTACCAAAGCTGAACGGCAATCACAGCAACTAAAGAATTAAGTCCACACAGGACTTTGTTCACTCGATTTTGTCGATCGACTGTTAGGCACACCTCAGTGAATGAGGGTCTTTGTGGCGAGCCGCAGCCTGTCAGCTGCGCCCTGGTTACAGTAGCTACTCCGCCTCCCTTTACCGTCTGAAACACAAAGCGAATTCTAATAACAGGTCAGGCAAAAACAACAGAGGCGGCCCGATACATTTCAATCAATAGATATAATTTCACAGTAAAAATGAGTATGTCAACAAATTGATGTTGGTGAATTAAAAAAAATAAATAAAAGAAAATCTGTCAGCACAAAAAAGTATGTTGTTTTTTTTAAATGCTTTGTTCTCCTAATGTGGAATTGGCTTTTTTAATACCTAGTAATGTGCACAGAAGGATGAAGGCTGAGTAGCCTATACAATTAGCATAAGCGGTGAGTTCAGAAGCAGCTGATCTTAGGTCTCTCGCTACAATAGTTTATTACTCCTACTTCAGCATCTAATAAAATGTTTCTGGCCGGACATATAACGGTGACCGGTTCTGCTTTTTCAATTGGGGCGATCAGCTTGACTGTTGACCGCACACAGCCGTTTACTGGCTCTCCTCCGCTTCGTACATAAAACAAACAGCTGCCCGTCAGACACATTTCACCAAAAAAAAACTTTTTAGTACAGTGCTCCAGAGACAGACAGGGATTTTATCTGCCTGCTGTTGAAACGCGGCGCCGTGCAGCCAAATCCTTTCCCTATCTGGGGCTTTCAGTCAACACAGGCACTGTGGATTTTTAATTGATGATCTGAACCACCACCGAATCTTTTGTGCGAGGCCTCGCGGAGATAAAAACTGCGCGCATTGTGCTCTCCATCTCCGGCTCAATCTCTCGCAGGTTCCCATTTAGCGCAACAAAAGCCCCCGACGGACGCGGCGGCCCCGCAATTACAATCCGAAGGGTCCGGCGCACCTGCGGCAAAGAGGCTGGCAGGCCCATTATCTGGGAGTGGCACCTGGCGACCTCTGACCTCTGCTCCTCGGTGCGGTCACTCCGCTGGTCATCTCAGGATGCAGGTGGTATTGTTCCCCACGGGACCCTGGCAGGATAGGGGGGGGGGTCAGTATCTGCTATCTGCCTGGGAGCAGGGACTTAAGGGACGCTGATCTCGGTGTGAAGTGCGCTCAGGGCTTTTCCCCGATCGCGGGCCACAATGCCTGGAAGCCCTCGTGTTGTTTTAAGGATCGCTCGTGTTTTCTCTTCCTCTGTTCGGAGTCGCTCGCGTCTTCTCCGGAATTTAAAATGCACAAACTGTTTTTCTATCCCTCGCATTTTGGGGAGGAGCGGGAGGGGGGACTGCGGGCCCCTCGCAATTTTAACAAGACAGAGCACAAACGAAATGCGACGCGAAATGGGCTTACCGAGTCAAAATAAGCCGCTTAAAACAGCAAGGCCGCATCAACTACTGTGGCACTGTGAAGCGGCTTGATATGTGCATGATCAAACCATCCAATTACATAGGGTTATATACAGCCCCCAGGACAGCACGTCTCATAAGAATATTGCTTTCATAAATAAGGACAGCGGCAGATGGTATAGGATTACTAGTAAATGATGATTGTAGGGGACAAAACAAATCTCTCCTACCATTATGGCAGAGAGGAACACTGGAAGCCTCAACTACCAGCTCATTACAACTGACAGGATGACAGCACGGCCACTGGGGTCTCACTGCAGCGCTTCGCCGGTGAACCTTCCCTCATTTACACCTCCCGATATGACGAGTCACCTACGCAGACCCGCCGCATCTCCCACAAGTGACATTGAGCAGGTCGCAGAAACGCATACAAAGCACTGTGAAATAGCTCGTTAGATAGGATGCATGGGGCACAAGCTCGGGTTACACCGAATGACAGCCCTCCCCCTGGGGGACCGCGCTAGCTACTGTATGGGATGCAGTCACGCCGCCAGACTCCGGTCCGTCTCCGACGGAGGCGTGAGGCGTCGGCAAAGCCCGCTCGGCGTTTTTTCGTCCCCTTCATCTTCCGATGACAATAGCCGTAATGGCTATTCACAAAAGCCCACAGCCCACGTTAGGAAGACGACCCCCCCCCCCCGGCGGTTTGGCTGTGTACTGAACGGAGGTTGAAGGGAGAAGGTGAAATAATCCCTCGCCGCAAAGGTCCAGTGAAACACAGCGGAGGGGAAAAAGTGCTGATGCAAGAGGAGGGAGGGAGAGAGAGAGGGAGAGAAAGAGAGTTGAGGGCAGAGAGAGAGAGGGAGAAAGGGTTGAGGGCAGAGAGAGAGAGCAGAGAGAGGGTTGAGGGCAGAGAGAGAGAGCAGAGGGAGAGAGAGCAGAGGGTTGAGGGCAGAGAGAGCAGAGGGAGAGAGAGAGCAGAGGGTTGAGGGCAGAGAGAGAGGGTTGAGGGCAGAGAGAGATTGCAAATTGCATTGGTTGAAGGAGAAACTCTCTCAAAATGATTGAACTGCAGGTCCCACCCAGAAGCAGGGCCCCATTAAGTCCAAACCTGTTCTGCACCCTTTGTCCAAAGCCTCCTCCATCGCCTCCTGTACACAAGGGGGGAGGCAGCTTTTTAGCCGTTTCAGCCACTGCTCACACCATCTGATGGAGTGAACTGCCAAAGTCCTGGCTAACTCCTCTGCAGGTTTCCAAGTCCCCTTCTCCAGCTTCACCAAGTCTCCCAGTTTTTTTACTCCACCCCTTATAAAGGCGTGGAGCATGACACCAGAGCGCAGAGCTGCATCAGGAATAAGAGGGTTAAAAAACAAACACTCCTGCAAAAAGGGCAGAGAGAGAGAGAGAGAGAGAGAGAGAGAGAGAGAGAGAGACAGAGAGAGAGAGACAGAGAGACAGAGAGAGAGAGACAGAGAGAGAGGGTTAAGGGCAGAGAGAGACAGAGAGAGAGAGAGAGGGATGAGGGCAGAGAGAGAGAGAGAGAGAGAGAGAGAGAGAGAGAGAGAGAGAGAGAGGGTTAAGGGCAGAGAGAGACAGAGAGAGAGAGAGAGAGGGATGAGGGCAGAGAGAGAGAGAGAGAGAGCGAGATAGGGATGAGGGCAGAGAGAGAGAGAGAGAGAGACAGAGAGAGAGAGAGAGAGAGAGAGAGGGATGAGGCCAGAGAGAGAGAGAGAGAGAGCGAGATAGGGATGAGGGCAGGCGGGGTCATTAGGAACACTTCTCTGAGTGCACTAGACGAGAGGTCAGAGGTCAGCGCGCAGCAAGGTGCCTTTCCGTTGCAGCGCCTGCGGTGGAGTGTGAACCGCAGTTAAACTGCAGCTGTCAGAGCCAGCGCAGGGAGCCGCGTTACCGCCGGCGACGCCCGCTTCATGAGCGCACATCCACCTCAGATATGAACACAGACAGCGGTAGACGGATTTAAAAAATCCAGATCGAGGGGGGAGGGGGGGAGGGGGGGGGGTGTCCGTTCATGCCTCTGTTTCACACAGGGCTGCTGGAAGCTGCCTCTTCTTCTCCAGTTTTGTTGGCTCCCATCTTAAAAGCACCCCAGTGAGTAAATTCGCAAATGTCCCAGGGCAGGTTTATAGAAGGTTCTAGCTCTCTGCTTCCATGGAAACATGACCGTCTCACTCATATCGATGGCTGTGTAAAATACCAACCCAGTTGTTGCTGTTGATATTCTATAATAAACAGAAATCTGGACAAAAATCTGAACAAAAAAGAAACATCCATATCAGTCTGCAATTATGTCTGTTTGTGGGACCCCATCTAGTTGACCAGCTCCATCCAGGATGCTGAAAAATACATGCACGTCGTTAAACAGTGACATGCGGCTCTGCATTTTTTGTGACACGCAAGAAAAACTGTGTTCTGGACACAAATTTCATTACACAGTTAAGGAGAGCACCGAGAGGAACAGGGGTAGAAGACATCCCAAAACACGCAAGGAGGATGGGCCAGAAATAGCGCTGACAGCACGTCAGCGCATCGCTAATGAACCCTGTAAAGCCTCAGCGCGTGACGCACCAGCTAGCCGCGCTGCGCACAGAGATAGCGAGTCCACGTCCGCTGCAATTACGCTGAGCGGAGAGGGGCGCTAAAGGTTGGCTCCGGTGGGATATTGTCATACGCTTGCCATCGGAATGACGAGAGCATAGCATTGCGCTAACGTGTCTTAGCGCAAACCAGAACCGCCAGTTAGCAGGGGGGGGTTTTGCACCCTCAACTGAACCCGATAGAAAGTCACAGAACAGCAGGATCGAGGTCCCGAGCTCTACTGTACAGAAAGGACGACCGAGCGAGTCAATCACGTTCCCTTTAGACAGAACCATTTCACTTCTTGTTCACAGTGCACCGCGCTTCCCAGCCGAGGCCTCTCACAATGTCTGAAGGGCACTAAACGCGCTTTGAGAGGCGGAGAAGAGAGGGTCAGAGCACTGACAGCAATCCTATATCTGCATTGCAGATGAGTGACAGTAGAGCAGGATGGGAAACCGCGCCCAGAGCAACCGCACCGCAGATGAAGCCTTTCACGTGAGCAGGAAAATACTGAGCTCTGCCTTTTTTCCCCCAGTGCTTTGAAGACCATAACCTGATATCTCCCACAAAATGATACCTCAAAAACCATCACCGAACGCACCTATCGGTTACACGCGTAATTAAAAGGAGGAGGGGAGAAATGTGCCTGAACAGTATATAGCGCAGTAATGTCGTTACGCAGCCAGACATTTAGAGTGTGATATTTCCTATCGTTTGATCATGGGGGCTGAAGAAACGTGACCCTATTCTTGGCGTGCATTATCTTCACACACACACACACACACACACACACACACACACACACACACACACACACACACACACACACACACACACACACACACACACACACACACACACACACACACACAGACACAGACACAGACACAGACACACACACACGACACTGATACTGGATAGTGTTGAGCATGCTGGAGAGCAGAGACCTGTTCCACAAGGCTCCCAAAAATAAATTGCCCATTACAGCCCAAATGCTTTTGAAATTGAATTTCAAATATCTCCATTTGGAAAATCATGGCCGAGCTGCTTTTAGTCACAAGGTAATCACATCCTGTAGACAAAGTTCCCCCATTCTGCCGAGCTTAATGTTTCGGTCTTTATCAGAGTGCTTTGAAACCTTATTTTATGAATCTTTACATATCTAATCAGTCTTCAATCCTTAACAGTTGTGCAAGGCAGCCTTCGGTTTTTATGCGAGCCATATTGCAGTTTAAAGAATAAATAAACTCCAGCTATATGCGCTTTCATCTGCGAGCGTGATATTTGAGAGCCTTATGAGAAATGTTGGCAATTATGATGACATTTTCTAGCCACCGCTTTGACGGGGGAAGGAGTGGAAGTCTGGCAAGAGAACAAGTTCCACTATAAAATGCAAAGGCTTGAAGGATGGCAGTGACATCACAAGCCTGTTCCTCTGGTCCAACTTAATGACTGTCATCCGCTGCAGATGAGACACTGGCTGAGCCACAACACAGGTGGAGGGAGAAAAACAGCCATCTGTTGCCTCTCTTTACTTCTCTCGCACACATACGGAGTCCTAGATCTCTCCCTGCATCTAACACACAGACACATACACTCACATGCAGTCCTATATCTCTCCCTGCATCTAACACACAGACACATACACTCACATGCAGTCCTATATCTCTCTCTGCATCTAACACACAGACACATACACTCACATGCAGTCCTATATCTCTCCCTGCATCTAACACACAGACACATGCACTCACATGCTGTCATATATCTCTCCCTGCATCTAACACACAGACACATACACTCACATGCAGTGCTATATCTCTCCCTGCATCTAACACACAGACACATACACTCACATGCTGTCCTATATCTCTCCCTGCATCTAACACACAGACACATACACTCACATGCTGTTCTATATCTCTCCCTGCATCTAACACACAGACACATACACTCACATGCAGTCCTATATCTCTCCCTGCATCTAACATACAGACACATACACTCACATGCAGTGCTATATCTCTCCCTGCATCTAACACACAGACACATACACTCACATGCAGTCCTATATCTCTCCCTGCATCTAACACACAGACACATACACTCACGTGCATTCCTATATCTCTCCCTGCATCTAACACACAGACAAATACGCTTACATGCAGTCCTATATCTCTCCCTACATCTACCACACAGACACATACACTCACATGCAGTCCTATATCTCTCTCTCTGACACAGACAGAGCCTCGTATTTAACACACAAGACAATACACTCACATACACAACACACAAGAGCGCCGTATCTAACACACAGACACATACTCTCGCGCTCTTGAACACCCTCCCACTAAAAAAAAATCTTTATTATGTCTACATTTATAAAATACATAAAAGGCGCAGATATAATTCAGTTGCTGTTTGATGTCATTCACTTGTGTAGGAGTGTAGCAGCACACACACACACACACACATCACAACAACAACATACAAGATCCCTGTATCTCTCTCTCACTCACACAAACACACACACAAATACAAATAGACACACACAGCCTGGCCATATACTTGGGGGAGTTATGTAATCCCAGGGAAGGGGGAGCAAGGGGGCTCTCCCAGTTGGAGCGCTCCCGAAACCATGGATGTGATTGACGTGAGTAAGCCATGGGGAGTGGAGCCCATGACATGTTAAGACTGAGGGAGCAGGCGTAAACAACAATCACCCCGCACAACTAAACACAAGGTGTGTGAGTGACGTGCGCGTTGATTACCTAAATTACACACCGCCATGCGTGCTCTACAGCGTAATAGTGGGCTGCGATAGGCTTTGGTTTTTATTCCTTCGACAGCCATGTCGAACTAGAAAGTAGCCGGCCCCGTGGAACAGCCGACAAGGGACTGGACCAACAGGGTTAAAAACAGCAGGTCACTTCCTCCGATTGGCTCCAGTGCATCCAACCTGCTTATATTAGGCCTACATAATGTTCGATGACAGTGAATGCATGCAGCGTCGAGCAAGTTGGCGGGATCCAGCCAGCCAGCCAACCACGTGAACAAATAACGAGGGCGATGTTAGAAACGAGAGGCCCGCTCTACGTTTGAGCGGACAGCGAGAAACGCTCGGGGAAGCAGAAGAGATAAGACCACACAGGATCCCTGTCCGGGCAGACAATCGACAGAGGAGCGACTGCCTCAGCGATGGCTGCGCCTCGCTCGAGTGGAGCCACTTGAGGTGACGCAGGGACAGAGAGAGCACTCAGAAGACTGGGGGAGGGAGGAAATGAAAGCTTAAGGGCCACTTCTGCCCAGAGGCCCTATCGGAAGAGGGGCGCAGTGAGGCCCTCGCTTTGATGAGAACCGGCACCACGCTCTCCCGCGAGCGTCCACCAATCACGGCCCAATTCCTACCAGCAATTCACCACCTGAACCGCGACGTACTCTCCAAAAGAAGGCATCTAGATCCTCTCCTCTGGAGAGCAAACTCTCTGCGTGCGCGTGTGAGTGCGCGCGCGAGATGCAGACTCCGCTTTCACCGTTCTGCAAAAAAAAAGCAGAGGGGGAGAAGATCGTTGGGATTACGCGGGGAATGCCACAAAGCACCAGCCGCGCTGACGCCGCCTCCGTTCGGAATGACGGCGGCGAGCCTGTGAAACAAGCGCCTTCCCACAAGTCAGCGCTGCATGAATAACAATCAAAGACCAGCGCGAGGAATAATACATAATTTAGCCGGGCTGAGCCGCGCCGATTTGCGCAGGGCTGCGGAGATGAAAAGCTCCAGCTTGTATTATTTCCGCCTTCCCGTCCTCCCTCCCTCGCACCGTGAAATCGGCGCGATCCGTAGAATGGCTTTAATTGCTTGTCGTTTTCCATCAAAGGTACGGGGGATACAAAAACATCCCGTGTCATACAGCAAGACCGTAAGCCCATCGGACAGGTGGGCCGTCGATCTTCTCAGGGAAAGAGGCTGCTGCATCTGCTGTCACTTTTCTCACAGGAAACAACCGGAATGACGGGCGCCCCTGCGTGTGCCCGAATGGTGGAGATTGACAGGTACATCTTTCTGAATTATACATTGGAAGAAGAGATAGGATATTGCAAAAACCAACAAAAAAACAAGATTATAAGACAGGAAACAAGAGAGAATGAAGTCTTATTGTTTTTTTATTTTTCCTTCGGGAATAGGACAATTCTGATCGTCACCCATGCATCTTTCTGCTCCTGGAAAAGCTGTTATACATGTCAAATGACAGACAAACCACACCACGCTCAAATGTCTCTTGTTGAAATGAGTGTTTATTGAGATGACAATTTTCAAATGTCCTGGGCTTCATGCCTGATAACGGAAACAGCAGAAGATAAAGTAATGACTGCTTTCTTAAGGCTAGTTCGTAGATCAGCACTGTTGAACTATTGGCGCGGTGGTGGCATTCAACATATCCAATAAACTTGAAGACAATATTTGACCTACTATACTTTCTAAACCTCCTTTCCAGAAGCAAACACAAAACATAACCTTACCACTGCAAAACAATAATGAAGAGGTACTTTCTTTAAAAATAAAAATAAAAAATCTTATGGAATGGACTTGCTGGCACTATATACTGTATATAGTAAAAACATACAACCTGCACATTTTGTGCAAAACAGACATTAGCATTCATTCAGGTGCATATACATAATGGGAACACATTATACAAGGATCCCTGCCTCTGCAGATAGTTGATCTGCTCGGTACAAAAACAAGACAGGCGCAGGGAAAACACTGTCTAAGCACATTTATATGATCAAATAACTGCAACTGGAGGAGAGAAAAACAAAAAAGCCGCCCGCGACAGCGGACCCGAAACGGCGGCTTACGGGCGCTGCACCAGCGGCTGAGCCGCCGCTAAGTCACTTTAAATAACGCAAAAATACATTTAATTAAAATAAACAAACTCTCCGTCCTGGCGAGACGCTTCAGAGTGCGAGTCTGAGCGCACCTGCCAATTTAAGGCTACGTCATGCTTTGGTTTAAAACTTTGTTATGATACTCGTTCAAGTAAGGCAGCGGTGCGGTCTGAAGCAGCATTATGAGCTCTGATGGACAGCACTGCTCATCATGAGCCTTCAGTATGCTGTACAACTTTAGTTACTGGTAGGGGGTGGGAGGCCCAGGGAAGGCCACTCTGTAAAGAGAAGGTTCTGGGGAACGGCGGAGGGGTACGTAGTGTAGAAGCCGCGCAAGTTGCCCCCATTTTAAGTACAGCAGCAACGGAGTGGCAGGCTTCCAGCGGGCCCGTTTGAACCCGGCCTCTCTTTTCTTCAGAAAGGATGGACTGACCTTCCGGCGCGGACAGGCTTAGCGGCACGCGCGCATTCCTTCAAGGCCTCCTCAACCCACCCACGGCAGGGTGGACGGAGAACGTCCATCGCACGTCGCCATTTAATGCCCCCTTTTTGAGTTTGAACTAATCAAAGCCCGTCCCTCATTAGCCGCTGTGAAGTACCGGAAAGAGAGGAACGGCGTTCCCCGTCGAGCGCGAGCGCCGTCCTGTCACTCTCGCTGTGCGCCGAGGCCCGCGGCACACGCCCAGACGCTTACGCATGCAGCGATAGGTTATTCATCGTTTCTGCCTCTCTGACACAGAGAATGTTAATTACTCACAAGTCTTATTTATTCATGTGTGCATCGCTCCCATTCTGCTGATTAACACTGGCAGGGCACCCATATGCCGAGCTCCAGCCGGAATCCGAGCGCCCTGCTGCTGCGGCTCGGCGGGGCCACCGTCGCCACCCCCCCATCCCCCACCCCCCATCCAGAGGCTCCTCCCTCAAGATAACTACCACACCCATGTGCCCAGGCCTGATTGGGGATCAAGTGTTGCTCCGAGACAATAGTAGAGTTCTTTAGCGTGTGCAGGTTTGCTCCTCCCCGCGCCAGTCTAAAAAGCACGCGGGGTCCACGTCGGCCGCGCGTCTCCATCAGTGTGTCAGCCTCTCTTTCGTGGAGCCACGGGCCACGGCAGACCTTTACCTGACCTTAGCACAAATGCGCCGGTGCTAGAAACCGTCGTCGTAATCCACTTCACACCCGTACTCTGAAAAGAGGACAAAGGAGTCAGTTGGCAAATTTCCGAGTGCTGTTACCCAAAATAATGGCACAGGAGGAAGAGCAGGAACGCACTAGTTTTACGAGCCTGAATGGCATTAGTAGATACCTCTCATTCAGTCCCTCTTCTAAAGGAAACATGAAGACTGATTAAATCCGTTTCTGCTATTATTAACTAGAGAGTATTTGTTTACATGCATTCAGCATTACAAATCATCATGTTCCCCCCTATTCCATTTGCAACACAACAACAGCCAGTCCCCGTCCATGGACGATAAGATGAGATCACTGACCACTGTCTCCCATCAGCGCCATGGCACTGACACAGGGCTCTTCCTCCTCTTCGTCTTCTTCCGCCGCCACTTCCTCGTACACCACCGGCCCACTCTCCACCAGCACCGGCTGCGATTGGTCAGAGGGCTCCGCCGGGGAGCCGCTCAGGGCAGCCTGCCCAATACAAGCACAGGAAAGTCAACGCTAATCCCCCCGCGCCTCCCCTGCGCCTCAGGCTCGGCAGTTAACCGACAGCACATAAAATCACACAGCCCCTAAAACTCCTGCACACACTTTCGCCATTTATTTCCAGCTTCTTTTGAAATACATGTTCTGCTTTCTCTGGGCATATGGTTGTCCCTGTTGTTCATTATCCAGTACCATCCCTGATACTAAACTAAAATTTACAGCTGGATCGAGAAGAAAGATTTGAGGTACACACACAGGGCCTGATTTACTAAGACTTTTAGCATGTGCAAAACCTTTTAGCACACACAAAACTAATAACACAAATGATTGGTGCAAAACAAATACCACGACCAATGATTGGCTGTGTTTGTGTGTGCGGCGCGCATGCTAAAAGTCTCAGTAAATCAGGCCCCCAGTGTCCATTTGTGAAATATATTTAGGAAGTTGGGTGTGAAGTAGAGGAGGTGAGCTCAGGTCGGTCTGGGGAGCTGACAGGCCCTGCTGTACTCTGCCGGTTCTCCTCCAGTTCTCCCTCAGTGAGACCTCATCTAAGATACCGTTCCCCCGCACTCCCTGCACCCAGCTGACCCGCGCGTCCATTTCGCTGCCTCTGAGTGAGCGCTCGGGGTCGCCAGAGGAGAATAGGAGCTAATTAATTATCATGTATGGAAAAATTCTCCCAAACTAATTAAAGCATGACCTCCGTCTAATTATCAGGGCAATTTCCAGCCTGTCGCAGCCGGACAGACCGGCGCAGGCCTAATAATGAGCAATCAGCAGGCCTGCGGAGGGCCTCTTCAGACAGGACCTCCTGTAGCCCTCGCGGGCAGCTGAGAGCTGCTCATTACAACTGTATTTACAGCTATTCTGGAGAAAGTAGAACTAGCGCTCTCTACGCCACATGGAGCTCCTTCTGGGAGGGACAACTGGCAAAGTCCTGATTCAGGTGTGTGTGTGTGACCGTTTGTGAGTGTCTGTGCACGTTTGTTTCAGTGCGTGTGTGTGTACTGTATGTGAGTGCGTGCACGTTTGTGTGTGTATGTGAGTGTACAGGTTTGTCCGTGTGTGTGTGTGTGTGTGTGTATACGAACACGATTTAAATCCAGTTTAATGAGAAGCAGGGGAGAAGTGAAGGAAGCCAATTTCCACTTCAGCAAGGTGATTGCTACCTTTTGAACAAAACCACAGAATGTGGGAACTCAGAGTTCCAAGTCTAACTGCCACTTTTTTCCTGAGTGATTTAAAAAGTGAGGTTTGTTTTTGTTTCTTTTCAAAAAAGGAAAAAAAAAAAAAAAAAAACTGCCAAGCAACAGCGAAGCATACATTTCTTTTTTTGTTCCCTTGCAGGAATAAAGGCAACATTATGTAACAAGGACTTGCTCCTCATTCAATTCCAGCCAATCGTAAAAAGCCTTTTTTCAAAACCCAGGAGGTGGTGAGGGGTTGCCTAGCAACAGGCCAGTTGACCCCAGCCCCTCGTGGCAATGTTTTCTTCCTGGTAGATGTGCTGTGAAGCCCTATTCATGACTGTCGGCACCACAGGAACACATCACCCCACAGACCCTCTCAACACTTTTCCCTCCCTGCATCTGCACACATGCAATATAGACAATGTCCAAGTTAAATAAATATGCTTTTTTTTCCTTTTTTTTTTAAAACAAATTCAATCATAAAAGAGTTAGAATGTAATTAGTATGAGGCACTGTGGGAGGAAAGCAAATCAAAGCTCTCATACTTGAACACATCCAACGTTTAAAAATATTTTTTTTTCTTCAGAAATTAAGCAATCTTATGAGTCTACAGCTGGCTCAAAACTATACAAGACATTCAGTATGAATACAAATTCTAGCCCCATTGTCTCTGATATCTATAAACGCAACAATGGCAATGCTTGTTTGTCACGGGTCAACTCTTGGTGCCATTAGACAGACTGGTGCCATCTGAATGAGTGACAGACAATAGCTCTTCTGCAACAGTGCTCACCTGGTCAATGGCAAGCTTCTTACTGGGCTGAGTTGATATCAATGGCCTTAACCTGTGGGAAAAGAATGAAAGAGAGAGAGAGAGAAGAGAGGAAGAGAAAGGGAAGAGAGGAAGAGAGAAGGAAAGAATATAAATAACATGTACTGTGTAAACCACAAAAGACATTTCCACTTCTCAGTCCCTGCTTCAGAAATGAAGATTCCCGTTCACTTCAAAATGCCCTTCCACCCCCCAATGTCTTATTTTTTAAATATAATAAACCCAATTAATCCAAGACCGCACTTTCTGAGTCTAATGAAAGCCATAAGCATGGACAAAGGAACTGTTAAGATGGCTAGAAATGGTCTTTTACCTCCATTAAAGCTTCCTATTAGAGAGCCTGTCTGAATTCATCTTAAAAGATTAGAGGAGACATGGCTGTCAAGTGCACACCCAGAGGTATTTCTGTGTCGGCCATGTCTAAGCTGTGCCCACGAAACATGGAACATACCTTCCCCACGGGGCCTGGAGCTGTCTGATGCAGGACATAGGTATTCTTGTCTGCCTGTTTTTATTGGTCCTGTTTAATAAAGGGGGGGGCTTTGCTCCATATATGCCCGGGCTGACAATGGATCTTTGTGTACACGCCACATAAAGCCACAAACGTTCGACACGACAAGAACTAGTGCAGTCAATAACTGACATTTCTGAAAAGATTTTTTTTAAAGATTTTAATTTATTTTTCTTTTTTTTTTTGACGCAGAGAAAGAGGCAGGGACAAAACAAACCCGCGCGAAAACAAAAGGCGTAATTCAAAAGGCGAGCTCACCAACGGTTCAAATTAGCATCTCTCCCTCAGCCTCTCCAATGAACCCTCCCCGGGGACTTACTGTAAGTACTTTACACACAGATAAGAGAAACCGCTTTTAATTAATCTGCTTAGGAGGAGGAATGTGTTGGGCACGCGGGCTTCTCCGCTCCCTTTGTGAGAACTCATTAGAAAAAACATCCAGCGTTAGCCATCTGCTAGGTCTCCGCTATAGCGCTCCTGCGGCCTCAAGGAGCGGCGCTGGTCTCGCCCGGCGCCATCCCGTTTGTCGTTACCGTTACTTTCGCCAAACATAAAACTTAAAAAGCCTCGCTGACACCGACAGTCCGGTCTGCAATCGCACAGCTGTGACTAATGCACTTGCTAACTCACTAAACGGGCGATATTAATGCGTGGCCCTGAGGAACTCTACCCCAGCTCAATATTCACATTTCACAGGCCTGCAGACCTTTCATTTGGGAGGCTGGGAAAAGGAACAGCCATTGTTTGGTTATTTATTAATTGAGAAACGGACGGGGAATCGATAGCAAGCCCCTGGTCGTCACTGGGAACCATACAGCGTTCAGGACTCGGCTATAGTAAAAGAGTCCCAAAAATCATCCATTACAAATGGAGCAGCAGTGTGAATAAATTATAATAATTGTTCTAATGACTTCAATTCAATCCTCAAACTGAGACTCAAATTCTGTAATTCGGCAACTGCAGTGCACAATCTCTCTTGCACACGCACATAAGTCAATAATTCTCCAGCCCTTGATTAGGCCGTGGCATCGCCGCTTCAACACAACTCCCTGCTGCCTCCTATTCATGCAGCAGTGCACCCTGGGACAAAGAGGCGCTTGGCAGGGCCACAACCCGACTGGAGCCAAAAGCATTGATTGTTACACTTCCCGCAGCGACCCAACTCCAGCGAACACAGAAACAATCGATTTTTGAAACAACTGGTTTCCACGCACTAGATAAGGGCGAAACGTTTCAGTCCCGTTATTCAGAAAACACGTAGAGTTTGGAAAAAGAACACACAACAGAAAGTGAGACAAAAGTACAATGTGTAGAGTATTGAATAATGCTAAATCCCATTTGTGTCCAGTTTTTTTGTGTTTTTTCTACAGTTCCCCATGTAAGCATATGCAATACTGTTTTTACTGGCTCTTGTACCAGGTTTATCATGGCTGAAAGCGGGAATAGACATGGTGACAATGGTGTAGAAATGACCAAATCATTCCATGTCACATTCACAGGGTAAAACTATACTGCTTTTGACCACTGGCACTATAAGCCAATTGGGTGCATTTTACTCAACAGCCTGGCAGTGCTCTGTTATATCAGCTCTCACACGAGTGCCCATCAGGCCCCCTCAGCTCTCACACGAGTGCCCATCAGGCCCTGGGCGCCGCTGTCACAGATCACATTGGCAACTTGGAGTGACATGCATTCCGTGGGGCGCTGACGTGAGACCCAGGCTGCGGGCAGGGTGGTGATCCTCCGGCTACACACGGATCCTCCTGACCCCCAGGGGGCGCCCACGACGGCGGGCTGTGGCCGTCCCCGTGCCACGCCTGGACGACCCCAGGCCGCAGAGGCGCAGAGCGTGAGAAACTCCTCGCCGCCGCTGGCTGGGAGGACCGCAGGAGCCGACGCTGCGAGGCGGCATCCGGGCGTTTTCGCTATGCAGGGTTGGAAGCGGAAAGCACGCACGCACGCACGCACGCACGCACGCACGCACGCACGCACGCACGCACGCACACACACACCCTCCGTTGAGCACAGCATCCGCCGGCCAGTATCATTTCTGCAACCGTACGTCATTGCTTCTCACAGCAGGCCTGCCAGAACTGAAGCGCGTCAGTGCTGCAGAACACGCTGCACATGTGGTAAACAGCCACCCCTGCTGAATCTTCCAAACTAATTACCACCTTTCCCCTGAAAGATGCGCCAGGGCAAACGGGGCCATTGCAGGCAAGGCCTGCGTTCTACAGAGCTTGCTCCGAGTCTGGGCAAAGAGAACAAGATGAACACTCCAGCTGGTAGTGAAGCACACTTCCTGCCCCTTACAATCCAGGGCAAATTTTTAAAAAAAAGAGTTGGGGTTTGGTAAAACCTTATGCCAAACGAATGAATGGTTACAGTAGGGAAGACAAAGTGGATGGAATCAGTTTAACGGTATGATTCAAAATTCACTTTAATAAAATGACAGCAGCATTTAATATATTAGACTAGCCATCTGTTCATGCTTCTGTTTGAGCGTCTATAAGCCCTGCAAATGTGATTGGATTTATTTAGAGTAGTTTGTTCATTTTTGGACACTGTATAACGGAAGTGCTGCCTGTGCCTCTTCTGCCAGTGTTTACTACACAAAGAACCTGAAATGTTCCTCAAGATGGTCTCTCCTGCTCCCTCGCTGGCTGAGTCTTTTTTCCGACTGCTGACGAATACACAATCTGGGAAGGGAGATCCACACTGTGTCCGTCCATGACCAACCGGTGGATTTCACAAGTCGGTCGTCTCAAATATTTGGTTATTTGCGTCAGCTATCAGAAACCTGGTACTCAGGCGCGTCATACTGAGGGGAATATCGGAACGGACTACTCTGGGCCCCCAAGGCAGTGGAGTGCTCAAAAGGCCTGCACTAAAACGTTTGCTTTGGGAAGGAGCTCACAGCGACTGCTTTTACCCAGGGCCCAGAATTCTGTGCTAGACCCCTGTTGGTACTACATGATTCTAGCCCGGGCCTTTGCAGAAGTTTGCCATGACTCTTGACACGCACGTGCTAGATCTTTTCCAACGGCCACGCTACATTTTGCCACAGCTTAAGACCTTCACTGTTGTAGTGTCATGCCCCACAAGCTCATGCTCTACATGCACTGATAATAGCAGGCACCCATTTGCAATCTGACTTACATTTGCAAAATTCAGTTTACAATTATGAAACACTTTGGCAGCCATCTAACTCCATACCCCACCAAGCCACTGGTGGTCATCAAACATTTAACGTCCTCCCTGGTATTTGCCAAGTAGCTCCTCTTAAGATTAACTACAAATTTCTAAAGGAAGAAAACCCTCCAGTGACACTCAATATTGTGAGTACTTATTCAATGCTGCTAAGAGCTTAACAAAACAAGCTGCTGGCAGCTCTAAGTGCCATGGTCAGTACTAGGAATAACTATTTTTTTCTTGGATCCTTTATCACTGAATTTTCTTTTCCTATTCCAACCTGTATCTGACACGCCACAGCCGGTGCTTTTTAATATTATCAGGATATTTGTTTAGCCTGCTTAGAAATACGTTTCAGAGGTGAGGCCCCTCAACATTTACACACAGACTGAGAGTACCCAACCGAACTGGCTGAGATGCATTTTAAATGTAATGTTTCACATTTATACACATCTATTCACAGGTGTACACTTTGCATATCTGCTTTCTAGGGCTAAAAGACAAGTCACACTGTATGTATAAACTGTAGACATAACATCAATTGAGAAGAAAAAGAGAAGGAGCATTACTTGTTTTGCTCATCCCCACAGAAAAACAGAGAGGACACAAATATGACCCCTAGTAGTAAGTAAACCAGTGAATCGTGAGCACCAAGAGCACTCATTCAGATACACAGCAGAGTGGCTGATGAAGCATCACATATTCACCACAAACACCACCTTTAACAGCCAGATACTTATGAGGTAGCTCATGGTAACTGATCCTGAATGGTAGTGTGTCGTGTGTGTGTGTGTATGTATGTAAGAGAGAGAGTGCATGTATCTGTGTGTGTGTGTGTGTGTGTGTGTGTGTGTGTAAGAGAGAGAGTATGTGTGTACAAAAGAAAGAGTGCATGTTTCTGTGTGTATGAGAGAGAGGGTGCATGTTTCCATGTGTGTCCGTGTGCATGTGTGAGAGAGAGGGTGAGTGAGTGAGAGAGAGAGGGCGCATTTGTGTGTGTCTCTGAGCCTGAGTGAGAGAGAGAGAGACAGAGAGAGAATGCAGGTATCAGCGTGCGTGCGCGCATGTCTGACTGCTTATTGTCAGAGATGACTAAAGCTCAGATGTGTAGAGGAAGGGCAAGAGCAGGCCATGCAGGTGAGGTGAGGAGCAGCTGCTCTGGTGACGCCCAGCCTCACTATCCTGGCTGCCTGCTCTGGTGACGCCCAGCCTGACTATCCTGGCTGCCTGCTCTGGTGACGCCCAGCCTGACTATCCTGGCTGCCCGCTCTTGCCTGCTCTGGTGACGCCCAGCCTGACTATCCTGGCTGCCCGCTCTTGCCTGCTCTGGTGATGCCCAGCCTGACTATCCTGGCTGCCCGCTCTTGCCTGCTCTGGTGATGCCCAGCCTCACTATCCTGGCTGCCCGCTCTTGTGTCCTCTGGTGACGCCCAGCCTCACTATCCTGGCCACTCTCGCATGCTCCTCTCCTGGAGCCAGATGGTCGATGGAAGCGCTAATGGAACAAATTCACGCTTTCGCTCAATCACTTATGTCAATAATCCTGGGCACCCCTGACAACCTCATAACCTCGCTCGCCCCCTCTCCAGTACCTCCTGACCAGGCCTCATAAATCCAGAGGAGGGGGGGGGGGGCAGCGGGACTACAGGGTAACGCTTACTCATCGCCCGTGTCATGGGTTTATGACAAGCGGGAAAATTACAGCGGAGGAAAATTTGCTCTTTTTTTTTTTATGAAGGCTTTTTAAAAGGCGAGTAGGTGCTATCGGAGTCCTGAGGGACAGAAAGCAATTCTCCCTGCACCTCATGTGTCATCTCAGCCCGTTGCTATCAGTCCTTTGTTTAATTGTGCTTCTGTTATTTTAATAATTACAGCCATGTCCCTCCTGAACAAAAGATCAGATCCCATCAGTTTATTGAGGGAACACACTATTATTAAAGTAGTAAATTTCCCACAAAGAGGGAATGAAGCAACATTTACAAGTTGCTCTCACACTAAGGGAATTCAAAGCTGCTTCCATTAGCAATATTTAGGGTGAGACCGCATAACGTCCAGTTTACATTTTATAACATGGGAAAGAATACGATCATTAAAACGCAACATATGGGGCTCACGTATTCACACAGAGCATAGACGGGGCATGCCACGTGTCGTTACATCAATAATGCACGTCAACTCGATCCAGGGCGAAAAGCAATATTTATAGACAAGTCAAAGATGACATCGAGAGAATACACGCGAGGGGGAAGCGGTAAACGACGCATTTTAGACAAAGAGCATCCGCTCTCTCCCGCGGCGCTGCGTCACCGGACCCATCAGCACCCTGCGCTCTGAGCGCGTCGCTGGCGACAGACCTGTCAGGAAGCATCACCGACGCGGCCGTCACCGCCCCCCCCCCCCCCCATGGCGCTGGGACGGGCGACGGGACACGGCCCTCTCTACGCCCCTGGAAGACGTCACCTCGCCGACTGGAACGGCAGAGCAAGGATGACGCGCTTCCACACTGTCAAGCAACACCGCGGCTGGCCAGCAATTTACAAGCTGCCGTTCCCTAGCACTGAGGCCACAGCCTCCGATTCAAATATGACCCCCCCCCCCCCCATACCCCCTTCACTCCCCATAGAAACCAAACCCTGAGGAGATGAAAGGAGCAGTAAGCCCGCTGATGTTAATAGCATACCCCGCAGTGCGAGCACTCAGACAGGTGACAAGAAATCAGCATTAGGATTACGGCTGACGAGAAAGAGGAGCCGATTCCACCGACGGGCGCCGTCCGCTCGACGTCTAAAGGTCGGCAAACGGACAGCGCGGGGCGTCTGGCCGACTGCGTTTCCGCCCCCTCCCCCCGTCCCGGTTTAAAATGTGCGAAATACAGACCGACGCACATTTCGCAGGGTTTCAACACCTCGGCTCCAGCAAGCGTCCAATGTGCTGCGATCAGCTCGATCAATCGCAGCCACGGCAGCTCCCGTGACCTTTCCGCGTCCCCCACTGTGGACAATGATTAACTTGAGCAGGAGTTGGAGTGTCATCTTTCAGAAATGAGAGGAAAAAAAATAATAAAATAAAAAAAAGGACTTGCCACTCCTGAGGACAATCCATTTCAGACTCAACATTAAGTCCGATTGCACACATTCTATGCATGCGCTCATCTCATTTTATTTTTTGCACGTGCATTGGCAGATTTCATTCATATGTGATTTTACCCACGCTGCCCCAGTCTTATCGCAGTCTCACCAGCCGCCGGAGGTGGGGAGCTCATGGGGGGAGGTAAGAGCCTGAACGATGAGCTCCCGCCCTCCAGCAGGTCACCGGGGGGTCAGGGACTGTTCACGTCGCCTGCGGAAAAAAAAAAATCCCGCCATCGTCTCTGGGCGTTCAATTCCGACCGCCGTTATCCCCGGCCCCGTTTACAGCGGACGGGCAGAGAAGCCGCTCTGTGCGCTGACCCGGCCGTCCGGCCTCCCTTGTCAAATGTTATTCTCCCTGCTATTCTCTCCAGCCAACGGGGGCTGTTGATGTTCGAATTGGCGGAGAGATGCCGTTGGCGGTTAGCGCCCACGTGTCTGGGGCTTTCCGTTAGCCATGCTAATCAGAGACGCCTCGGAGAGGACAGAGGGAGCTTTTCAGCTCGCAGATAGAGGGCTGTATGCAGCCCAGACTCCGGTCTCCTCCAGCAGCTCTGGCAAACTCGGAGAGCACTTGGAACCGCGCTCCCTTTTAAACGTCTCACTTTAATGTGCGAAAACCGTCTCCCTGCAACGGCCCGAGACTAAATTAAAGTTTTGATACTCCCCGGCGCCTCAGAGCGGAGGAATTAATTGCCAGACGGCCGAGACAATCGCTCCTTTATGCCGACGCCGTTCAAGGATGCGAACACGTTCTCGTCGCGGCCGTGAGGCTAATTCGTCTAACCGACGATGAGGGAAGAACCGTTTCTGCTGCTCGTCCCTTTCTGCTAGACCTCGACCGTATTCGGAGGTATCGCCGGCTCCAAACCGCCCAGCAGTGAAGTCTCCTTTGAACATTTTAGCTAGTGCTCAGTCTGAGTCAACAGCCAGAGAACCGCATGGACGGCCAGGCTGTGAAATAAACACCCGCCACCAGCCAAATGCTGGTAAACTTTTGATTGTGGCTGGTAAGATTTTTACTCTAGCAGCCACTTAGGCCAGTAACCAACCAGGTTGTGTTATATTGTAAAAGGTAATGTGGCTGGTAAAATGCTGAAAACGGCTGGTGATTTTTAGAATCCACAAGCCACTGGGTGAAAAAGTTAATATCATACCCTGCGGACGGCCCTGCTTGTATATGGCGGCGGCCGTCTCCTTGGGCTCCCAGCATATTGTTCCCGTCAGCAGGACGTGGCTCCTGAGGTCTCAGACAGAGGGGTCCGGCCAGACGAACGGGCCACAGGGCTCAGATAAATCACCGCCCTGAACAATGGGACAGAGCAGCGGAACGCCCTCCGCCCGCCCCTCACTGTTCCCACAGGTCAGACGGGCGACATACGGACGAACGTCCACAGCGTCCAACAGACCGTCCGTCTCCTGGTATACCCACACATTTTAACTGGCTTACGTCCAACGAGACCGTCTCGTATTCAGCGGGGGAAAAAGGCCAGACGAGGACAATCTCGAGTTCACTCGTGGGGCTGGAAAAAATGAGCCGCTGAAAAAACTCCCCGTGAAGCGAGTCAGATGAAAAGTTCTATTCTGGGTGCATGGGAAATGCCGAGAGGCTGTGACACAGGTGGGACTAAGACTGACAGACAGGAAATGCACTTGATAGACGAGCTGACAAGCAAAGGCCTTGATGGTGACATTTTATTCTGCCGAAAGACGTGATGCTCGCCAGCAATAAAAAAAAAATATATTGGAGGGAAACCTTCAGTCGTAACTGACACGCTGAGGCAACATTCGACACGTTCCTGTATTTCCTGATTGAGTAGCTGACACCACCACGAATGAGTGGGCACGAGTAGCGAGGGAATGGTTCACGGTGCATTACACAGCTTTTAATCTCCAACCAATTTGGCCATACTTTTCATGGACCACAGAGAATACAATAGCGTGTCTCCCCATGGGTAAACCAGGGAGATGCGTCCTACGGTTCACAAGCATAAGCGGTCCTTAAGTGAAACCGTCCAGCGCTCCGGCAGGCTGATCAACAGCACGCCTCGGCAGCCTGGCAGGGTTCCGGTCCCCCCGGAAAGCCGCCGACGCCGGCCAGGGGACGCATTCCCCGGCCGAGGGTCCCGCTCCCCACGGCAACACGCGGGGGGGGCGAGGCGGACTCTCGCGCAGCGGAGGGAAGCTCCTGACCTTAACGTTTCTGTCCTCTGCGATTAAAGCCCGCCGCCACCGCCGCTGCTGGAAGCACTTAGCGGTCGCTGGAGCAGCAGCAGGAGAGATCAGAGGAGCCGGGTGGAAACCAGAAAATTTCATAAGGAAATTGCAGATCCTTAACACGGCAGGGAAATGAAAAACAATTTCTTAAACAGAGTCTGTAAAAGCAATCTGGGCACCTGTTTATTTGGCAGCTACTATGAGCCACGTGCAGTCAAGACATCTCGGAACTGCGGGCTTATAGAGGACTGGCACACATACGCCCGCACATAGCGAAGAGCGATAACTGATTCTTCTTCCGTAATTTTTGTCACTCACCGCAAACAATTTGATGATATACCCACTGAACTGTGCGGAGGACAACATTCAAATCAGTTTAAATTGGATTCCCAACTCGCGCCCAAAAGCCACTCTTGCGATGAAACAATAATTGTGGCATATTAAATGAGGATCTTAAATCTACAGATTAGCTACTGCCAGAGTCAGAACCGCAATGCTGTTGGGGGATTAATCACTCCCGTTGGTATAGAGTCAAAAGGCGGCTGAGGTGTAAGGAGGCACTAGGTCTGGGAAAGGCAGGCAGGTGAGTTATGGCTAACTGGTTAGCACGCCACTTGTGCTGCATGCACAAAAAAAAAAAAAAATCATCTCTACTGCAGCAGAGGAATTTTTTTGTTTAGTCAGCACAAATAAAGGTTAAAGACCAGCAACATTCAGCAGGATCCAAAATAAGGCAACAGCACACGTGCACACACACACACAGTGGGGGTCTGGTTTCTCAGCTTGTTCTTAGCACACGGAACATTTAAACGTTTGTCAATCCTGCCAACCCGACCCCCTAGTTATTTTAAGACTTTCTTTTCAATGACCAGATTTACACTTCAAAAACCCCAATACAGGAAGTCTTCCCCTGCCCCCCCCCCCCCTTGATGAAAATATGCACAGAAGTTTTCCTGAAGTCAGGAGTGGGGAATTTTTATAAGGATAAAAAAAAAAAAAAAAAAGGAACTACTTTTGGTGAGGGAGGAGGGAACAGATGAAGGAGAAGAAAAAACACCGGAGGGCAATTATCTTGGCTATTTCTGGAAGAGTGCTTTTCCATCTTTGGAACACAGGGGCTCTGTTTGGCAGCTGGCTGGGGAGGCGTACTGCAGGAGGGGGGGGGGCACGCAGCTCTGCGACCATGGGAGGGGGGTAGGAAAGCTCCAGGCCCAGCCCTGGGGAAGAGGCCTGAGGAAGGGGCACAATGCCGCAGTGTGCCAGTCAGCAGAGCCGCGCGGCGCACAATGGATTTACTGTCAGGTTCGCCTTTCCTCCGCCTCTCCTCGCTCCCCTGCCGTTCGCGGAAACACGACACTTTCAGAGGGGATGGGAACAGCCAGGTCAGAGACCGGCGCGAGAAACTCGCAGCGCTCGGCGGACAAGCCGCCGCTTCGCACCACTCGGATGCTAACGTCTGCCCAAAAAGTCACTGCATAATTCCTTCTGTACTGCACTGTAGCCCTGCCAAGACTTTGAAAGAAAGACACGCTAAAATAAGACCTTACATAGGAGCTAAAGCGCTTGTTGTACGCGCTGGGGAAAAAGTGCAAGGTTTTGCTTTTCAATGGAGAGGTTACGGACTTTAAAAGCTTGGGAAACCTACTCCCATTCAGTAAAAAGGCAAGTGCTGAATGTATATTATGAATGATTCAATAACCCTTTTGATGCACATCAATGATTCATTGTTGGAAATGCTTTTTAGAATGAAAAAAGAAACACTGGGAAATAAGAAAAAAGCCATTCTCATAACGAGAAAATGAAAGGTAAAAGCGGATTCCGATCTTGTCCACTTCAATAAATTAAAACAAGAACACATTGTAACTGAAGGAGCAGTACATCACTACACCAGCATGTCCTATGAGATGCAAGCAATAGTATTTTGCTGAGAGAAGCACATGCATTGGCTTCTGGAATGGGATGCAATCCCGTGAATCCTCATGAATAGACTTGAGCTGTTAAAACACACACAAAAAAAAAAGAAAAAAAAGAAAAAGAGGGGCCAAATTCGGTTCTTTCCTTTTCACAAGATCCAGACACTTTCCCATACTCCTGGGAGCGGAGGGGGGGGGGTGGGTGGCGGGGGCTGTGCTAGGCTTAGGCACTGTAACTAAATATATGTTTATTGTCTAATTTGTTCCACATTGTCACTCCTTTTCAAGCTAAATTTACACAAGCCGGTTATTTTTAAGCCGGCCCTGCAAGGTTAGTGCAGAGAGGAGGCTAGTGCAGAAAGGAGGCTTAGAGCAGAGAGGAGGCTAGCACGAGGCTAGCACAAGGCTAGCGCAGAGAGGAGGCTAGCACGAGGCTAGCGCAGAGAGGAGGCTAGCACGAGGCTAGCGCAGAGAGGAGGCTTAGCGCAGAGAGGAGGCTAGCGCAGAGAGGAGGCTAGCACGAGGCTAGCGCAGAGAGGAGGCTAGCATGAGGCTAGCGCAGAGAGGAGGCTAGGCCCACCATGGTTCCGGGGCTTCTACCAGAAGGGAACAGCAAATTGCTACCAGATGCCCAGCCTCACTGCAGTCATGACTGAGCATGAGGGGGGCAAGCCTCCCCAGGAGAAACACCAGACTGCAGCCAAGTCTAAATGTCATACAGGGTAGGGAGAGGGGGGGGGGATTTAAAAATAAAAACCTTGCATGCTTAAGATTG
Organism: Synaphobranchus kaupii; assembly: GCA_029718625.1. NCBI lineage: Eukaryota > Metazoa > Chordata > Actinopteri > Anguilliformes > Synaphobranchidae > Synaphobranchus > Synaphobranchus kaupii. Next base: position 17,180,223 of record CM056390.1, read on the forward strand.
TTAAATAAATCTGATAAAATTTTGCCCTAGCATGGATCTTAATCATTTGTTTAAACATTTAAATAAGATTTTACGAAATGTTTTCACATTTCCCGTAATGTTTAAACTGAACTGACGGTAATTATTTTGACATTTCTTCCTCACCACTGCGATTTACTGCAGACATGCAGAACTTTCCCCAAGCGTCTTCTGGCATTTCATTCTGATTTAACGGGATTGAGACATACAAGTTAATACATAAGCTACATAATACACTATTATGTGATGTTATATGATCATCTTCCTCTTCAACTAGTTACTGATCACAGATTTTTCCGTAAGGCTTTTTCAGTATTTCATTAATGCACCACATTATACGTTTATGTGTCGATTTCAAGTACAACACTGGTGGTAATTTCTTAGTACGGGCATTTTAAATAAAGCCAATTTCTGAAATATGAAAACAACTTGTCTGGGTCAGGGGACAGCAATCAGTTGACTCTCTGCTGCTAGATGTTTTTGAGTAACAGGGATTAGTTACCCATTTAAAAGTTGAGTTATTTGTGTGTATTTTTAACACCCCTCTGCTCTAGCATAAATGTAATCCGTATTAATTTAGTATTACTTTCAGTAGCACCAAAAGGCCGTTGAGAAATCATTACTCGTAACCCCTTACATGTAAGCCCCCAACTCAAACGCACACCAGTCCCGTCTATACGGGGTCAGAGCACTCTGTGTAATGGCCCATTCTCTTGACAGAGTACAAGACTAACTTTCCCATCGACAAGTATGCGACTGGCCTAAAGTTAAGATTGGGTCTGATGTGTGCTTGTGACTAACCACCCAAGTCACTGTTGAACACTGTGACTGAAGGCCTGTCATCCCTGTTCCTGACCCTCCCTCTGTGATTTTCTCCACACGCTATTCACTGCCGAGGCCCCAGCAGGAGATGTCCTTCTGTCTTCTCCACACTGACAGCAGCTTTCTATGATGATGGGAAATGACACAGTGAGGCATCAGGTCACCAGCGTGCCAGTCCCACAGAAACACTTCTCTTACCGGAGGGGATTTTAATCGCGAGTAGGAGGGCGGTGTAAAAAACGCCCCCTTCTGGAGTGCGAGCAGTGGAGAAACATTGGGCCGCCGTAGGGGACGCGGTGAGCCTGTGACCCCCCACATCCGCTGCCGCAACAAACACACAGGAAGAGCAAGCGAGAATGATGCCACTCGACTCACCCATTGGACGGCGCTCCTGCCATTCATCAGCGCGATTCTCATCACATTGGTGTTCAGAACCCAAACAGAGTTTTAATTGGATCAGAAACTAATTCCCTCCCCCATCTAACAGCTGAAGCTCTTCTTTTACTGCACCCCAGGACCAGACTACAGATTCATTCCCGTTTGAAACGGACTGACGGGGGGGGAGTAAAAAAGCAGAAATCCCCTGGCAATGACGGATATGATGTTCGCCGTCTTCAAAAGCAGCGCGCGTCTGCGGCGATTAGCCGCGGTGGAAAAATGCCGGATCATCATTATGAGAAAGACGCGGCTGTGTGGGCCAGCCCCCGCCGCTGCAGAGTCTTGAAAGGGCGAGGTGCCGTTGCCGTGAGCAACATTAATCCTGTAAAAGCCCTCGCGGCGGCCCCCCGCTCCTCCCGCGCCAAAACGGGAGCTTGCAGCTCACCGGGCGTGTCCTGGCCCAAGCTGCCAACAGCAGGAAACACACAGAGCACACATCTATCTACATTCATTGGGCGTTCAATGGTGCTCATTAATATGGGGCTGCAGTGTAGTACCCTCGAGCAACGTACTTAACCTGCATTGCTTCAGTATGAATCCAGTATGTATAAATGCATACAATGTAAAAATGCAAATGTAAGTTGCTCTGGATAAGGGCGTCTGCTAAATGCCTGTAATGGAATGGAATGGGCTGCTATCTGCTCCACACCCACTGACACCCTTGGGCATGCTGCCACTCCTTGTCCACTCCCACAGGAGTAATGCCCCGCCCCCTTTCTTTGCCCCTCTCATTAATCCCACCTGGCTTTCACTCTTTTCCCAACCCAGAGTGCACACACTGCAACAGTGTCTACCGAGTTAGACTGGCGTACTGCGTGGCCCCTCTGTAGAGCGCTATTCGCTAAAGGAGTTAGACTGGCGTACCACGTGGCCCCTCTGCAGAGCGCTATTCGCTAAAGGAGTTAGACTGGCGTACCACATGGCCCCTCTGCAGAGCGCTATTCGCTAAAGGAGTTAGACTGGTGTACCGCATGGCCCCACTGTAGAGCGCTATTCGCTAAAGGAGTTAGACTGGTGTACCGCATGGCCCCACTGTAGAGCGCTATTCGCTAAAGGAGTTAGACTGGTGCACCGCGTGGCCCCTCTGTAGAGCGCTATTCGCTAAAGGAGTTAGACTGGTGTACCGCGTGGCCCCTCTGTAGAGCGCTATTCGCTAAAGGAGTTAGACTGGTGTACCGCATGGCCCCTCTGTAGAGCGCTATTCGCTAAAGGAGTTAGACTGGTGTACCGCGTGGCCCCTCTGTAGAGCGCTATTCGCTAAAGGAGTTAGACTGGCGTACCGCGTGGCCCCTCTGCAGAGCGCTATTCGCTAAAGGAGTTAGACTGGCGTACCGCATGGGCCCTCTGTAGAGCGCTATTCGCTAAAGGAGTTAGACTGGTGTACTGCGTGGCCCCTCTGCAGAGCGCTATTCGCTAAAGGAGTTAGGCTGGCGTACCGCATGGCCCCTCTGTAGAGCGCTATTCGCTAAAGGAGTTAGACTGGCGTACTGCGTGGCCCCTCTGCAGAGCGCTATTGGCTAAAGGAGTTAGGCTGGCGTACCGCATGGCCCCTCTGTAGAGCGCTATTCGCTAAAGGAGTTAGACTGGCGTACTGCGTGGCCCCTCTGCAGAGCGCTATTCGCTAAAGGAGTTAGGCTGGCGTACTGCGTGGCCCCTCTGTAGAGCGCTATTCGCTAAAGGAGTTAGACTGGTGTACCGCGTGGCCCCTCTGCAGAGCGCTATTCGCTAAAGGAGTTAGACTGGCGTACCGCGTAGCCCCTCTGTAGAGCGCTATTCGCTAAAGGAGTTAGACTGGCGTACTGCGTGGCCCCTCTGTAGAGCGCTATTCACTAAAGGAGTTAGACTGGCGTACCGTGTGACCCCTCTGTAGAGCGCTATTCGCTAAAGGAGTTAGACTGGCGTACTGCGTGGCCCCTCTGCAGAGCGCTATTCGCTAAAGGAGTTAGACTGGCGTACTGCGTGGCCCCTCTGCAGAGCGCTATTCGCTAAAGGAGTTAGACTGGCGTACCGTGTGGCCCCTCTGTAGAGCGCTATTCGCTAAAGGAGTTAGACTGGCGTACCGCATGGCCCCTCTGTAGAGCGCTATTCGCTAAAGGAGTTAGACTGGCGTACCGCGTGGCCCCTCTGTAGAGCGCTATTGGCTAAAGGAGTTAGACTGGCATACTGCATGGCCCCTCTGTAGAGCGCTATTGGCTAAAGGAGTTAGACTGGCGTACCGCGTGACCCCTCTGCAGAGCGCTATTCGCTAAAGGAGTTAGACTGGCGTACCGCGTGGCCCCTCGGCAGAGCGCTATTGGCTAAAGGAGTTAGACTGGCGTACCGCGTGACCCCTCTGCAGAGCGCTATTCGCTAAAGGAGTTAGGCTGGTGTACCGCGTGGCCCCTCGGCAGAGCGCTATTGGCTAAAGGAGTGCGGTCAGGCCCCGCTGCTCCTACCTCTTGCCCATAATGCCGACGGCAGAGGCCAAGCGGGGGCTGCTGTCGGTCAGTCTCCGGCGGGCCGACGGCCTCCTGGCGGCGCCGGGGCTGTTCTGGGGCTCTTCGGGCTGGCGGGCGGGGCTGCTGCCCTTCATGTCGAGGTCACGCAGCACGTCGTAGTTGATCTTGGTGGAGATCCTCTTCTGCTCCAGCATCTTCTCGATGGCCTCGCCCGCCGTGTTCGCGCAGATGGGCTCCCGCTTCTTCGACGGCTTCCTGGGCTGCAATAGACGCAGACGCGGAGACGCGCCAAAACAATATTTAGATCACATATTCAAACTCGCAATTTAATCTCATGCCAATTTTTAGTGAACTCCTCGAATTAGTCTGCAGGCACGAATCACTCCGCTGGTAGCAGGCGGATATTAACCTCAGCAGCTCAAAATCAGTTTCCTCGAGTGTAGGATAATTTAATTTAAATAAGGGACTACAGCCTATGTAAATAGGCAACTGTGATGTTAAGTTCCCCAACCTCCCGTTCCGTTAGCTGGGGGTGGAAAAGAAATCTAACTTAGCCATAATGTCAGGCGGGTTTATGAACAAAGCAAACCGTTTCTGGATTTGCGATCAAAATGGCCACACCTCATTAAATATCCGTTGCAGTCCAGTTAATCCATCTAGTTAAAAACAGAGTACAGATGTCAGGTTAACAAAGACCACTGCCGCTGCCAAAATCTGACGTGGAATCGGAGCAAAGCTACTGAACTGGAAAATGTGCACACACTTTGACACGACTGTTTTGTGTCAGCAGTAGTGACGTATTGAGAAGAGCTCAGTCTCCATGATATTGTGAGTGAGCCAGGCCCTTACCTTCACCTCCTTGTATATTCCCAACTCCTTCTCTTTCGCTATCCTAGCTTCCTTTTCTGAAAGGGAGAATCAACATTCATTGTTTGCATGTAGGCAAGATAAAGTGAAGAGCAGAATTCCACCACTCTTAAACATATGCGCGATTAAGTACACGGCATGCCGTGCCCATGTACCTGAACAGAATTGCCCAATACCAAACCAGTATTTTATCCACTGGCGGAATCCATGATCCACTCACAGTTTCAAATGGACTGTAACAAATCCTCATTAGCGATTATTTTGTTCAATGTGAAAATCAGTCTCAAAATGTATAATGCCTCGTAGATTTGGAGACAAACCTCGATATTTGTTTTAACCCTCATATTATATTCGAGGTCAATTTGACCCGGTGCAATGTTTGACATCTCTTTAACCGCTTAACCTTATTTTTTCATCTTCACACTATATGATTTTTCCTAATTTGTTGGGATTAAATTGCAAACACACAATAAATAAAACGCTATCTTTTCAAAAGTCCTGTACATCTTTGTATACAGTTTGATTTGTGGGGTAACTGTATAAAATGTAAGAAAATATGCAACCTTTTTTAATTTATTTTTTTACCTCAAATTTTTTGTGGGTGATTCCGGTGACCGTGCCAAACAGGCTTTAAACTTCACAAACTTCCACTTACCTCAGGCTCTAAATTGAGAGGTTTCATCACAGATTTTAATACTTAGGGATAAAAGGCTAGTCAATTCAGAGCCAGACAAAAGGTGTCAATTTTTTTATTACAATGTTTTTGTGTCAGTTTAAACTTTTAGGGTCAATTTGACCCCACACAAAAGGTGTAATAAACTTGCAACATAATATGAGAGTAGCAATATAAGTACACAGAAACAACCTTGCACCCACCCACCCACCTATACCTCGCTTACCTTTTTGTTCCTGTAAGTAGTCTGCATTCTGCCTCATCCATAGCTCAGTCTTAATCTGAACCTCTTTATCATTCAGTAGATACTAATTGAAGAAGAAGAAAAAGAAACGATTAGCCACCTCAGGGAAAGACCCCTGTCACTACTGAGAGGGGATTGACAGATGGCAAAGCCACAACTACAACTGAAAAGTAACTACAACCGACATCATTGAGCCAGTGACAACTGAATAAAAAGCAATGACTACAATTGAATACACAGTTTTCAGACTGAAATAGTGTTGTGAGGTATTGGGTTTCAATGTGAGGCTGGTGTCATTGAACAGTTTAGACGATAAAGGAAGTGACTCGTCGTAAGAAGTACCCACGCACCCTTTCAATCTCATCGTCATCAATGCCGTTCAGGTCCAAGTCTCCATTTTCCGATGTTACATCTGAAAAGACAGGATGGGTTCAGTGTTCGATAGCAAGTTTTTGTTTTGCTCGTTTGCCAAACCATGTGCCCTCAGGCGTGACTTGAGATTATTTCAGAAATAATGCCATGCAGGTAATTCACTGGAGAGCTCATTTCAATAACACAGGGAAGATAATCTTCTTGGCTGATTGGGGCCCACACGACTTTCAAAAATTTAAATGTGAAAGATTTGGCTTCAGTTTTTATCAGTAAATATATACACCGCAACTCCTTATAATTACAGCTAATAGGCTTAACAGCGATAGGAATGTATTTTAGATTTTTCAATTTTAAGAAACTCACTGATAGGATCACGCACTCATATCAACCTAAAATTGTCATAAGCCAGCCTCAAACTGAGAGAGGCACGGGGACATTCTTCTAATCAAGTAAACTTTTCTCATCACAAATGACAGCAAGATTGAAACAAACAAACAGACGAGTCACTTCTGTGTTGGCTAAAAAACACCAAAGACTCCTGAACATAACGATAGAGAAAATAAACATAAATCAAGGTTTACACCGATGAAATATCAAATTTTATTCAGGTGCCACTAAAAACATGCATCATATACCTGTAAGATGATATTATATATTCATGTTACAGGTATACGATATGAGTATTATATATCCACAGTGTGATATATTTGATGGAATGTACAGGTATGGACAGGTAAGCGTGAGTGCCAGAATAGTTTAGCCTGTTATGAATAATCTAGTACTGCTTCACAGTCTCAGAAACACTAGACCCAGCACTCACTGAACACAAACCTCCACACTCAACTGCCTCTCTGAGGCACCGCTATCCCCGAATGTGTTAGAGCTCTGTGGAGAATATTAGTAAATTTCTTAGCATTAACAAATAGTTATTTACAAATAGTTATGTAGCTATTTACTAGTTTAACATGTTTATATATTTGATATGGTACCAAGGCTCTACTCCGGATGGAATATAGTAGGAACATTAGTGCAATTTATTTATCAATGGCTAGTCTATTAGCTTCAAAATTGACTTCACAAAACAAATTCACCTCGCAGCTATGATGGATAATCAGGGACCAATTATTTGTTAGCATTCAGACTCAGAGGCAGGCCTCCGATGTCAGGGTTGCCGTGCAACCGAGGCCAATTCTTATGGGCATTGGCTCAGACAACAGAATGATCCAGTGACATCACTGAGCTGGATTTTTCATTATACACCATTTTGTTTTCAGCAGGCAAGTGTGATCTAATGATGAGAGGCCTATGTCAGTATACTGATTTTTGACTTTTAAGTTCTCAGACAAACATTGATGGGGGGGGGGGGGGGTATTTTACTTGGTCTTTCTCAACTGACATTCATTTCCATGTCAAAGAAGAAAAAGGAAAAAAAAACAGTTCACATGAAATCCCTGCAACAATTCTGCTTTCACTCTAAGAGAAGGGGACTATTGTTCAAAAACATGACAGGAGTATTTAACAATCTTTCAACAGTTTCAAGGTCTCTTTATGTAACACTTTCAAAAACTGTTTCTGGGCCATGCACTCCAAACAGGCACACACTTCAAAGCCGAGCCGTCGTGTGTGCGCTGAAGACAGATTTCCCAGGTAATTAGGAACGGGCAGGTGTACAAGTAAAAACCCCCCATTCTGCTGCTGCAGGGGGTGGGCAATGTTGCAATATTGCAGTGATTTAGATCCACTTTTACTGGTCAGGACCCTAGCAGATGTTCACTCCCAGCATGTGAATATCAAAGGACAGTTCATCAGACCTGCTATAGAATGCGCATGGCTTTACCTTGCCGTTTAACGCATTTTATGAGGGTGGGGGAGGGGGGGGGGGCACCATTTCCTATCATTGGAATGGCACTGCGCTCACAGCAGGGGCCTAGAGGAAACACTGGAGAGACTTTTAAAGACTCTCTGAGAGCCACTGAAATAGGTCACAATCTGTCAGCCCCCAGCCATCTTAGACCTCCCCTTTAATGAAGTGTAGAGATGATAAGGGCCTGGAATAGTCAAGGAAGTGAGTGCAGACATGGACAGGGGAACAGATAAAACACAAATACTATCTACACAAGACAAAAATAATGTGCAGGCAAGGACATCTATGCGTTCAAGTGCCAAAAGGATATGCAACGGTTCTAAATGCGCCCAGGGTTTGCTGAGTGAAGAAGTAAAACCATGGGAAATGGATTCTGGTTGAATTCACCTAGCTTTTATCACACTATTCTGTCAGAGGCAATTTAGTGTTTGCCACTTTCAGCGCCACTCTTTTCTAAGCGTTTCTTCAGGCTTTTATTTTTTTCGGAAAAGGTAAACCCAACATTTACCTCAAAATGGATACCAACAATAATGGGGACATTGAGCTATGGTCACATAAGAGCACTCAGAATGAGCTCATAGCCTTCACCAGTGGCCAACCAACCACCCACCCACACCCACACACACACACACACACACGTGTGACACCACATGCCCGATGAGGTAGGTTAGCAGCGATTGCAGTTGGCGGCACGCTGTTCGGCTGAAGCACCGAGCGCTGAATGGCTACAATCACAGGAAGGAAGTGGATAATGTTCCAGTGGGAGCCGCCGTTACACAGTGACAATCAGGCAGAGGTGGCCTGGAAGAATGGGTCTATAATAGCCAAGGACAAAAGGCAGCCCACAGCCTCACAGCAAGTTCGCATCACCCTTTCACACATTCGAACAGCGTCGCTTAGCTTATTATCCCCAAACGGTTGAAGAAAATGTGCCACGTGTCCCTTTTGTGAAAAGCTTTTTAGCCATTCAACTGCACTTCCCGGGTTATTTGGCACAATATCAAAAATCTTTTTCAGCGCCGGCTTCATTGTACAATTACCACAAATACTTTCGCGCCGGGTATGAAAGGGAAAGCTTGGAGTTCCATTATTATGCTTATTGGAATGGCAGCCCTCTCTCTCTCTTCGGGGTGTGGGAGCAGGCTGGGAACGGCGAACGGAGAGAAGGGCGCAGTCGGGCGCGGGATCCGACCCCTCCGTGCGGGCGGTCACGTCTCGAGCGCGGCTGAGCGAGTCGCCGAGACCCGGGAAAGTAATAGAACGTCAGAGCGAACCGCGCTAGAGAAAGGCCGAGGATGCTTTGGTTTGCGTTTAGAGCGCCGGCTGGTTTGGCCCCTCGCAACAGGCCCGACTGTTCCCGTTTGGCCGCAGCCATTACGCGAGGAGTCACTTCTGATGGGGAGGCAATTTCACAGATTGCTCAGGGCTTTCGGGGTCTCAGAGCGGAGGGGTTTGGCAGGCCCAGAGGGCCGTGGCAGGCAGGGTTTGGCAGCATGATAGAGCTGTAGCAGCGCCTGAAACCCAGCAGGCTCAGGGGTGACCGGTAACAGAGTCACCACTTACCCCTGGTGCCGGGCGCTGTGAGAGGCCCAAAATCAAAAGCATCCTCTCTGGCAGTCTTGCTGCGTAAACAGTTTCACACCGAGTAAATATGGGGCCTGGTAACGTACCCAGAGCTTTACAAATATAATAGAGGAATTAAGTGTCAATATACCACTAACAAATGGCAAATGGCTTCTTTTTGTTGCTGGAATGAAAGAGCTGGTAGTCCCGTGGACTGTGGAAACTTCAGGAGGCTCTTCCCACTGAAGAGCTTCTTTTTTTTTTTTTTTTTAAGTGATACACTCATTTTTAATTAGGTTCACAGGAATCACATTGGTTTTGCAATTCCTGGTGTTGCAAAGGAAAGATAACACATTTAGCCCATAAAAAAAATAAAAAAATAAAAAATTACAAACCACCTTTAAATCCTTTCCTCAATGGCGAGCTTAAATCTAATGAACTGCGTGTGTACAGCAACATGGACATAATTAATTGCGCATACGAGTACATTTTAATGAGCATAATCAATATTACATAATAGTAGCTATTAAATTAGTTTTGCTCTAGTTCCTGTAGAGGCCAAGCAAACCTGAATTAATAACAGGAACACCACTATACTACTTGGGAAAAATGGCTTTTAATAAAATTGATAATTTGGCCGGATTTATTGTGTGTTTGTCAAAGCTTGAAGACAATGCCACTCCCCCTCCCCCCTGACATAGCAGAGCTTGTGAGATTTGATTGTAATGGTCCTCTGGGATTCCCTAATGGTTATCGCCTCAACAAGCTGTGTGGAACAGGAAAGATCACCCCAGGGGGGGAGGGGTCTAAAAAGGGCACTCAAGGCCACATGCATTAACCTTGCAGTGGTCCCAGGCACCAGCTGTGGACAGAGACAGCACTGCCACTGCTTACACAAGTGCTACGACATTCAAGATCGGAGAGGGAGAAGTGGGCGGGGCCAAGCGTAGCACACACTCCGATAGAACCAAGACTGAGTGGTGCTCTGGGCAGAAACTGATTAAAACTGATGCGACCTGATTTTGTTCACCCCTGTTCCTTTTCATAATTAATTTAGATAACAGCAAAGAATTTTTTTATTTCATTTTTTAAAAATCTACAATATACAACAGCAAGAACTTGAATGTTTTTCAATGGTGTAATGCAAACGGACTTCTCTAGCAGTTGTTTACCCGGCTTTCCCCTAAGCCTGATGATGCTTTCTTTCTGTTTCTGTAGCCATATAAATCTGGAAATAATTCCAAGGTTAATGGAAAAGGAATTTAGCACTACTTGCATTCAGCAGTGCTATGTTTTGTGGCATTAATAAACAATAACAGCAATACTAACAGGTTATTAGAACCCGTTTGTTACTGCAGTCATAAATAAAAACTGCCGTAGCTACCAAAAGAAGAGATGGTTACAATGCCTGATGAGCTGGTGATTTATTAAAGAACCAATTATTGGTTTAATTTATTCATAGAAAAATCTTAGTGAATACTATGCCCAAGCAAATCGTGACTGAACAGCGTGAGATTTCATAAATATCATACTGCAGTGCAGTCAGTTACACAACACTGGGAAACCCTTATTCACACACTTTTCAGTTAACGACTCAGGACTGTGAAGCGGCCTAAGAATGTTCTATTGTTCCTCAGTGGGAAGAGGCTCCTGAAGTTTCCACAGTCCACGGGACTACCAGCTCTTTCATTCCCGCAACAAAAAGAAGCCGTTTTCACAGAATCAAGTTCACACGATGCCCTTCGCCTGGAGGTAGGACCCCCCCCCGCCCCCCCTCACCCCCTCCCCAAACCGAGCCTCTACTCCTCCCGTGGGAGTCGGAGAACTGGCAGATCTTCAAGAACGCAGAGGAGCAGTTCCGCGAATCAATTGGACGAGCTCAGAGATCTTGGGCCCGGAGCGCTTTGCTCGGCGGCCTCTGAAGCCCGTAACATGTTCCCGTTTCTGCACAAAGGAAAGGAGGAGGCGAGGCCGCCCGATTGTTCAGCGGCAGAGAGTGGGCCGTTTTTCCACAGGCGGAAAGCCCGGCTCAGCGCCGAGCCGAGGGGAAATCTGACCCGCTGCTTCGTGTGTGCGTGTGTGTGTGTGTGTGTGTGTGATGCGGTCAGAGATTACAGCGCTGCAGAGGTCCGCCGGAAAAAAAAACTCCCCTCAAAGAAAGAAAAACAGGTGCCGGAGGAAGAGTGCGCAGCTCCTGAAGAGGGAGAGACTAAACAGCCCAACTCCCCCGTTACATTTCACGTCAGTCTTCAAAAAAAGGAAAAAGGGGGAAATTTAACAGAGTTCTTCTAAATTACAGGGAGCATAAACACAGGCTGAATTCCCCCCACCCCCAACACGGCCCCGCCCCCAATCCCCGCCTCTCCTCTCTTCTTTGCACCTGTGTGGAAAACCTTTCTTTTCAAAACAAAAAAGGCCTCTCTCTACCCTCCTCCCGCCCAAAATCTCTTCGCGTCCAGAGGGCAAATCACTCAGCGGGCGCTCTGATATCTTTCAGCTTAGATCATCGCCATTACGATATTAATAAACTCTGACTTCACCCACGCCGCGGATTATCGAAAAAACTTCTCCCCTCAATTTCACGCGAGTTTGAAAAAGGGAAAATACAGCACTCATAACGCACTTAAGCAAGTCATTAAAGCGAGCCGTTAAACCTTTCACGGTTTCCTAGGGAAAGGGGTACTTTCCCTACCATTACGCTCCCGGTTTAAATCCAGCTGAAGACAAAATAAATAGGGAATGAAGAGCGAGACCCACACCCACGCAGTGCAGACGAGCCTATCACAGCACGGCTCCTTCACCTCTGCCTGGCCCCGGTGGAGCACTCTCACGCTAAACCACCTGCTACCTCCTTGTCTGGGCTGCCAGGAGCGCGCGTCTCCTGGAGGAGGGGTGCGTGTTTGCACAGCACTCATCCACAGCACTTGACGTAAAGGTAGACCGCCCTTCCCCCCCTTTATTCACTGCCCTCAAAGGGCAGGGAGGATTACAGGAGAGATAACAAAACAAAAGCCAGAGTCAGCCTAGCCTCCAAGTGCTTGTGAGCTAAACTCCTCTACGCTCGTAATGGTAGTGGCACCCCAGCCCCACCTCACAGCAGGAGGGCACCCCTTTCATCGGCTGCTGCTTCGGCTGGCTTCCATTTTGTAAATAAAAGCCACCCTTCACAACATAGTTATCATAGTAAACGGTGTGCGAAAACAAGGTATGACATTTTGAGTAAACAAATTATGCAAGTCTTACTGAAGAACAGGTGCATCTATTCCAAAAGGATCAAAAGGAGGATCTGTGCAGTGTGCGCTTCAGTACAGAGTAGGCAGTTTGTTAAAACCATTAAGCCAATTAATTTTGATTAGAAAACCCAAATTAAAGGTGATTTTGTAATTAAAAAAAATGACTGAGTGCACACTGCTTGCTTGTTTTGCCACCAAGAATTTTGCACCAAAACAATTGTTTGTGGTTTTTGCAATTACTCTTCTCAGGTTATCTTCACAAAAGGTAATGGGTTACATTGTGCAATGTTGCCTTGTGGCGCTAGTAAAAGCCATAACTGTTTTTGGAAAATGATCGGAACAAATTTACAATTGATTTACAATGGGGTAAACATTCCATGCATAACTTTAATGGTTATATTTTTTGATTTTGCTGTATGGAGTAAACATTCGTCAGATATTCTCTTCACAGGAAAGACCGTGCAGGGGGACCCCCTTCACCATGCGTCACAAAATTGAACACAGAGTGACAACAACTGAATGCAAATTGCAGAATGTACTTACAAAATAACTCAGTGAGGTATGCATTATATGCAACATTTTTCATTAATTTTGATGACTGTCCACTGTTGGATAGGAAGCAGGTCAGATGACGGCTGTGGGGGTTTGGAAAGGGCTGCAGGTCTACTACACTGTGTCCCTCCCCCCCCCCCCCCCCAAAACCACACTCTATGCATGGAGGAGGAGATAAACACACGGCCTTTAGCGGCCAACACAATCCACTTCCATGGGAGTTAGCGACAAAATTCAAAACAGGAAATTTCCCTTCTAAAATGTGGCAGAATGTACATCGCTGCTGTGTTCAGCTCACAATGAATCAAAAAAATGAAGAAAAGTTAAATTCTGACAAACGGGTAAAGGTTTTGGCTAACTGACGTCAAGTGTACTGAGCCCTAAGCAATCAATAGACCAACATTGTCTGCCTATTTGCCTCGCACAATCCGCAAATAGAACACGTCTGTGTGGTTCCCCTTACCGTCTTCCGTTTCAGATCACTGTTAAATTAAACCAAAAATGTGTTGCTTCAGTTTAGCCCGTAGCAAGGGTTAAATGTTACGTGCGCCGTAACACTCACAGCCATATTTTTCCAGCCGCATGCTTAATCGATTATGGCCCTCTCTACTTGGCTGTCGAGTGTTATGAACATACTGTACCCTTAGCCTTTCCCCTCGGCCTCAAGACCGATGGTGTTGAATCACGGGCGGCTCACGTAACGCAGGTCGTGCATTACATCAGAGTTTAACTGAAGCCGTGCTCCCGTCTCTCTCTAATGCATCTCCATTAAAACAGTTCCACCGATGCAGTAGGAATTCAGAAGACATTGCAATAAAAGGATATTACTGTGCAGAGATAAAACTGCACTAAGAAAAACCCACTGTGTCCAGCCGCTGCGTCACAAATGCAGAACGCCGTCTGGGGATCAACCGGGGAGAGGCAGGCAGGGGATTGAAGGTACACGGAGTCGCCCGAACGGGGACTGTCACCGTATCAGAAAATTGTGACAGGCTGCTAATAGCCTTTTCACACAAAGAAACTCCGATTTACTTCATTTCACCTTGTACACGTATCACGTTGTTTGTTCAGGCTTCCGAGAACACGGACGTGTAGTCAAAGTTTGGGAACTGGCCTTTTGTTTGTTTTCAAGGTCCGCTCCTGGACGGTTTGGGACCTCGGTGCAATTAGGAACGTTCTCTTCCCCTTCACCGGATTCACAAAGAACACGGGTCAGCAATTAGGGCTGAGAGAACTATGGGCTTGTACACAGACCACAAAGTAACGCACAAAGGCAAGGCAGTCCGTTTCATATTTTACAAAGTTGTTTAATCCTGTCTGTGCAGATAACATGTAACTAAATGTACGCAGGACAAGACAAAACATGCCATTGAGATAGCTACTGTGTAATTTACAGCCTTGACACAGTCCAAAAACATTGCAAATGTATCTAAACTGAAAGGCCTTGGAAATTTGTCAGCTGGTGAAGTGGTCCTGCTTGGTTAATATTTGATTAACTTATGTTAGTTTCCCAATCGCACTCTCCAATCTGGACAAGTACAAACTATAAAGCACATAAACTTTGAACATCACTGAGTCTGCACAGTGTTGCCTATGGGGTAGAAGTATTGTGTGGTTGAGACCAGTACAGAATTCGGTTTGGTGTTTGATCCAATGACACCTCGTGTTCAAGCAACATCTGGCAAGCTAAGCTCGAGTACAGAGCCATTTTAAAAAATCTCACTCGCATCTCAATTCAACTGGTACCAGTTTGTTTCTTCAGACCACACGAGGGGGTGTAGAACTGACCCACATGGAAACAGGGGTTGGCACCCACTCTATGATGGGCTGGTTAACCTACAAAAGACTATAGCCTGTCCACTGTACGGCACACTGCCCAGGGGGGAACCTGGCAGTGTATGCCGCGGGTCAGCGTGGGAACCCCTGGTTTTCGGTCGCAGGGCCCTTCCCCCAGCCTCTCGCCCCCACGGAGCGGCCTCGGTGTGGACACCAGCCCTGGAGGCAGGCAACAGCGCAGCGAGGAGGCTGCCCACGGTACCATCTGCTAGCCAACACCTACTGTACCGCTTAAGGGCTTTGTTAGCGGCTACGGCACGGCCTCTTCAATGCATAATTTAAACATCTCCAGCTGCCGACGGCAACAATGAACAATGGGGTTAATCAATCGGAGTGCTATTCCAAGAATGGCAAAGCCTTGCGAAGCACTCGTACGCGCCTGCATTACTGGAGACAGTCTCACTAGCATCCAGAAGCATGATTCTCTTCTGCAGTTATAAAGAAACAAGTTAAACTCTATATACCCTCCCGCTGGTCTCTAACATAAAGACACAAACAGTAATATGGGGCTCTTGCTGCACACAAAAAAGGACAGACAACAATCGAGTACGTTTCACAACTACGGAGAGGCGAGGAGTTCCCCCTAAAAACTAGCAGGCCTATATTTTGTTACCGTCTGCATCTTTAAGAGGGAGACAAAGGCCTGCGTATGGCACGGCGCCAACTGTGATGTCATGGTAGCCAAATGATTGTAAAGCAGCTGTCTAATTACATCATAGCGGGGTCAGATGGTATTTGATTGCGGTTGATATTTGTGTGCCCTGTAGCTCCAGACTCAGACTGCAGAACAATAGCCGAGCACATCCCCACATCTGTGACATGTATTTATATCTATCAGTGTGATACAGAGACTAGAGAGAGAGACCACTTTTATTTGTCGTACTATAATACAATGACCCATAATCAGCGATAACAAGCTTTTTTGATTGCGAGAGGCTGTTCGACCGTATGAGTCACTGGCTGAAAAAGGCAGGCAGTCATGATGCGGTACAAAAAAATTGCAATACTCCCAACAGCGAACCTGACTCTAAACGGACCTACTGAACTCTACTGCCCAACACCGATAATCACACAGACCTTCATTTAAGAACAGAACAATAATAAATCAGTGCATTGAAGCACCCTCATAATTTCAAAACCCCAGCTTCGAACTCAATGGCTGGGTTCACTGTCAAAGGACCGGAAAACCAATAGCGAGTACAAAGTCTAATTTGTGATAAGGGTTTGGTCAAAGTAAATTCATGACTCCTCTTGCAAAGGGAATATTGAATAGAAGATCCAAATGCTGTTAAAAAATAAAAAATATATACATATTTATATTTGCTAATGAAGTCATGAAACCCTTTCTCATGACATTTGTGAATAAAACGAACTAGTATAGCGGTCAGACATAAAGGTGCCTTCAGAAGTCTATCATCAGAAATGTTCCTGTAAGCGGTTCAGTTCTATGACTGGCACACCGATATTGCGTAAGCATGAACTACTTACAACTTTTAAGGGGATATGAAATTTCCCAGTTAAATCTGGTCTCACTCCTCTAGAGGATTCTGCTTTAAATAGGAGCTGGGCATAAGGAGGTCATCACATCAGACTTACTTTTAGTCTTTATTTAGGCCAAACACAACGCCACCAGCCTGGCGCGCGGCACGGAAAAAAAACCCGGACAGGACGACACAAAAACCTTTTTCTGTGGCGAAGTGTGTCAGCTGGACTGCCCGGCCCTGCCCACCAGAACAACCTCACACTTACTCCTGGGCTCAAACCAAACATGCCTCCCAGAAATTACACTCAATCTACCATTAATGCAGGGGGGGGGGGGGGGGGGGGGGGGGGTGTGGCTTGGAGGAGGAACTGATCTCTGAGGAAAATAAACCAATGCAATGACGAATATGACTCTGCATTAGTTGCATTAGCCCCTTTAAGAGGATCCCCTCACAGTGGAGCTTGCACGGAGCGAAATGCACCGCTTCACAAACATGATTTCATGGAGTTGGGATTTTTGAAGTCCGGACTGAGTCAGTTCTTTAAGTGTTTATCTCTGCTTTTTTTCTTCCCCACAAGTCACCTCTAAAATTTCTGCTTAGTTTGAAGAAGGTGTCAAGTATAGTTAATGCTGCAGCAGCAGACAAACTTGGGCCGCCACATAAAATGAAAGTCACAAATTTAAGGAGACAGTAAACGGAAGCCCTGGCATGACTGATTAGGCTAAAAGCTTTGCCAAGAAAAAAAGAAAGATCCAATCAATCTTCATACAAACTTTATAGTGACTCCTCATTATCGGGCAACCTAGCTTAACACAGAACTGCTACCGTGCACGTCCACAGTTACCATTTCCCAATATAAACAATCATAATTGTCCTTTGTGTATTGTATTTCAGTCGGCCTGCTGACTGAGTCCAATCAGCCAATGCAAAAGTTTCACAACTTTTGTTTTGACTGCATGTAAAAGCGGTCAATAACGGAGCAATTGTGCAATTTCAGGGATGGGCGGTGGGAGGTTTCTTGATTTCACAGCAGAGAAAAGAACGAACGTGCAGAGCTGCTGACTTCACCGGCTGCCCCATAGCACAGAAGCCCTCCCAAAAGGGTTTGCGCTCGCAAACCTCCATCTGCGAGCCCCGTCCACAGTGGAACAGAACAAACCCCCCCCCACCGCAGGGATGAAAGGGGCAGTGCTAATGACAAGGTACAGCGTCCAATGGTGCTTCAAAGATACTGCTGGGGCTTTGAACCTCCAATCCAGAAAGAAAACCCCACTGCAATTAGCAAAGCCACCGAGAACCTGCCAGCCATCATGTGAAACCGTCTGCAGCTACTGCCCAATGAGCCAAAAAAAACAAAAAAACAACAACATACAAAATACTGCACGGCAGTCCAAGCATTTACACAGAAAATGACTCTTAAGACGTCTTCATCTGCCTATAAATCCAGCCCAACCAAAAACGTGTGAAAACCGAAAGCTGCCATTTAAAACCAAAAATAAAAAATAAAAAAAAATGTAAAAGTAGATGTGTAATCTCACTGAGCCAAGAGAAAGATCAACCTCATAACAACTTTCCAGTTCTCCTTTTCAGTGAGAAGACCCATTAAACCACGTCGACACTGGAAAAAAAATGTCTGTCTTAAGTGTTTTAGTCTTGTGATGAGTTAAAATCTTCTTTTTTTTTTGTCAGAAGTGGCAAATATCAGCTTGTTTTAAGTTACTTTTTGCTTGACAAGTGAAATTATCATACCCCACTGGCAAATCTTGAAATGAGTAAAACTCTCTCACCCCACTGGCAGATACTTTTTTGCTAAATAAGACAAACTAACAAAAATAAGATTCTAAAGTCTAAATATAAGATTAAAATGCTTGTTAAGATTTGGTTTTTGCAGTGTATATACAAATGTGTATCCCCAAACAAGGGGCTTAATATGAATGTCTCCAAGCTTAATCCAAACTAAAATCTGCTGACAAAAGAATGGCAACTGAGGCTCTGCCAAACCGCCTCTCACTGCTTACAGCGCTGAGGTAAAAAGAAAAAGACCTTCCTTTCCATTTAATTTAAACACACATCTTCAAACAAGCTGGTACTTCAGTGAGACAAACAACCTCGATAACATACCACTGAGACAACACCATCAAGAGCATCAAATTATAATCACGAGCAACAAATCATTTTTAAAAAGGCGGGTTAGCCCTGCACCTCAAAAACTCAATTTCTTCCATGTAAAGGTACCGTTTCCCGCCTATGGATAATTATAAGCCTGCAGGTGATTCGCTTGATATGCCAAAATCTACAGACAAATGAACAAACTGCCAAGATCATTATGCTACATAGGCTACTTCACTATTGTTTAGAATTCATTAGTAAAAGATCTCTGCCTAGGTGTGAACTGATTTGATGCAGTCAATTAATCAGAACAGCCCAATTATGTCGCATGAAGACTGGCTGAAATGAACAGGCTGGGTGAAGTGCGTTCTGCATTGGCGGGTGGCGGGCGCTCCGAGGACAGGAGGGAGCTGGCGGGGGCGGCGGCGCTCACCGTCGTCCCTCTTCATGTCGATGCACTCCTTGATGGACTCGGAGAGGCCCAGGCTGGCGGCGGTGGGCAGAGGGCCCAGCAGGGAGGCCAGGGAGGGGTGTCTGGGGGGTACGGGCTCGTCCTCTCCCTTCTCCGGCGGCCTGGGAAGCCCGTCGCTGTACAGGACCTTGTTGAGGTGGTCGGCGGCCTCCTCCAGCTCCTCGTCCTCCAGGTCCTCTTCGCCGAATTGACTCTGGGTCATGGACTTGGCGTCATCCTGGGAGTCTGGGACAGAACGACAAGCCGGGTCAGAGACGCTGGCTGCGGAAATCCCAACGGCAGGGGACGCGCTGTCCGTTTACGCGGAAAACCTGCACATTCCCCGCTGTCAGTCAACCACCGGTATTCCCCTAAGGAGAAAATAACAAGCAGGCCGACGTTCTTTATGACTATCTGTAGCGATAAAAGAGGTGATCACATTTTATTTTGTTTTGATTTCATGGCAGGAGAGCACAAATTGAAGCGTATGCCAGCTTTGATAAATATTAATGTACCATAACCCTGAACGAACACTGTTGACCGCTAAAAAGACATCAATAAAAAATGTTTAAAAATAGAAATCCTGTACCTGACATTTCATAATCCAGGCTAGCCCAGCATCACTGTTGCCGCAAGTGATTTATAACCTCATTAAAACTGTTTTACAATGAGGCTGTAATTAAGATGGTATTCGTTTGTGCACAGAAGTATATGCACATACTTCCAGTGAGAAAGTCAGGTGCAAATGGATAGTGAAACAGTTACTGCAATCAGTCATGTTTTTATAATTGTGTTATAGGGGGAAACCTGACACCCAGCTGAAATGACATCAAAACACCCAATCTGCCACTGATAAAAGCTCACTAATGATACAATAATGAAAATGCAGCTCTTTGCAGCCCAGTGTGTGGACATGGATGTGGCAGTTGACCGACAGTAGCTGCGTTTACATGGAGCCTCGTATTCCTTGAGCAATCAGATTAACAACCCAATTGGAATAAAAATGTCTCGTGTAACTACCTCAATCAGAACAGACCATCCCATTCCGATTGAAATTTCATTCGGTTTGAAAGGGGCAGTGTAAACCTTTTGATAATTCCATCAATAGAAAATATTAGCCATGTAAACACGCAAACCGACTACTTTCTTTGGATAGAATACATATTCTTTCTGCGCATGTTAGTTCACAAGGCAAGCGACATCCATTTGAGATGACCCCATACCAGAGTTTGCTAAAATGTGAGATGCTCTCCGTTGTTAGAATTTTGAAAGTCATGTAGTTTACACAAGGCATAATTCCATTTATAATATGTGGCTTTGGGCTTGTTTTAAAAAAAAAAAGTTGTTTGGGAAAAAAAATATGAAATTGCAGGTTGTGGCTTTTTGGGCTTGTTTAAAAAAATAATAATTTGGGTGCTTGTTTGAAAAAGTAACAAGCGACCTGGTTATCATTTCAATATTTATGGTTACTATTGTGCTAGCTTATTAATTTAACTTTGAATTTAAACACCTTGCTAAGCTGCTCCTGCCTTCTCCTGTTTAATGATAGCAAGAAAATTATGTTCTGCTGACACTGCTGCCTGATACGCAAGAAAATTATCGCAAATATTGCACACATCACACAACGCGATATAGGAGACAGGCCTATTTAAATTCCAAATGTGTATTGTGTAGGCTTGAGAAGCGAGATTCAGCATGTCAAGAGTTATTGCTAGAGCTTGGTGTTCTGCACACGTCAAAGTTTTATTCCGATTACATGCTTGCAGCATGCAAACACACACCTTAATCTGAATTTATTCAGCGTGCACGTAAACTGTTCTTTCTAATCTTCAATCGAAATGAATGTATTTGGAATTCGGCGAAATATTCTGCATGTAAACGTGGCTAGTGAAAACCTTCTATAGATGCAGTGTCTGGAAAGGGAGGAATGGGACTCGTGCAGTGAATAAACCTGGTGTCCGAGTCAATGAGGGTACACACACACACACACGCGCACACACACAAAGAGAAATGCACACACACACACACACACACACACACACACACACACACACAAAGAGAAATGCACACACACACACACACACACACACACACACACACACACACACACACACACACACACACACACACACACACACACACACACACACACACACACACACACACACACACACACACACACACGGTTTCCATGCACCATACCATCTTTGGAGTACGAGGCATACATCCCTCTCCCCTTGGGACGACTGTTCTCCAGCTCATTCTCAATCTCGTCTTGGTAACAGCAGATTTCACCTGCGGAGAACAAGCACAGCGCCCAGCTTGCAGCACTTAGAGAGGCTTTCCGTATTTTTAAATGCATTTATTACCAACAGTCATTCATGATGTTCTTTAATATCAATACTACCTTGGACTTCATCAATCTTCTTGGCCAACTGTTGTTCAATCTTAAGAAAGAAGGACAGAACTATTTCAGCGTTTGAGAACAGTGACACGTTCAGTTTGAGGGTAGAACAATATAGCACACAGGCTTAGAGGGGGCCAGTGACGCACCCTTAAGGTTCGTTCACACAGCAACAAAATATGGTTATGAGCTCCTCTCCCAGCTCTTTATACGGTCATATTCATGCGAGTGTGCTTAAAAGTAGAAGCAAAAAAACGAATAATCACCACCGCTACAAATAGGTAGTAAAGCTAGGTGTAAGCGGCAGTACGCACGTAGTATTAGTATGCTAATAAGCATTAATTAATTAACATTAACAGTGACTGCGGGGAACATAGCGGACTACCAGTAGCACTCGCACGTGAAGCACTTTCCTTTATTCCACCCATGCTTATTAGCAATAGATTCAACAGCAGCCGAGCAAAGCTGTCCACGTCACATTGACGCACAGAAAGACCTAGTCGATCTGGGAGCACTAGAGCTAGTGCTGTATCATCAGACTGACCTCCTGCATCTTCAGCTTTCTCTGCCCAGCAGTGAACGAGGGCGGATCGCACTCCTGCTCCAGGTCCACCTTCATGAACTCATCAATAGTCAGCTGACTAGTGGG
Source organism: Synaphobranchus kaupii (assembly GCA_029718625.1). Classification (NCBI taxonomy): domain Eukaryota; kingdom Metazoa; phylum Chordata; class Actinopteri; order Anguilliformes; family Synaphobranchidae; genus Synaphobranchus; species Synaphobranchus kaupii. The sequence goes on from CM056390.1 coordinate 17,202,240, forward strand.
GGTCTCCTCAAACTCTGTCAGCCTGCCAGATGAACACAAAACAAACAAAACATTTGCCTTCAACTTCATCAACAGCAGACATTTCCAGATAATGTTAAAGGGGCATCTTTAGTTATATCATAGAGACATTTTCCTTTTACCCAAAAGATGCCTGTGATGGACTAAATGTTTTTTTTTTTCTGGTTGACATCAGAGCTTGTGCATTTTCCGCTCAGCCATTTGCATGGCTCTATAATTTAGCAAAATATACCGTGGAAGCTTTTTGCCTAGATTAATTTCTCCAGGTAGCTATTCAATTTCAGTTGACAGGCTCTTTGTTCTTGACGAGATGAATGACTGAGGAAAATCTTTTGGCTGTCTGGGGACTGATGAAGCCATAACTGTCTGCTCTGATCCCCGATCGATCAAGGGCCGCAGTAGGGCCGCCCGTGTCACAGCACTGCTATGATCATTTCCACTCATACTGGCTTTGACAGCCTAACACTCGGTAGGGGTGCACCACTGGTATTAGAGAACTGGGGGTCTCTAAGCACCCCTCATGCAGTCACTGCCAATGCCAAGCCAGCTGGGTCCTGAATAAATGTTTTGGTAAAAAAAAAAAAATAATAATAAAAAGAAAAGAAGATGTGAACCGTCTTGTTAGAAGGCATTCTCAGACTGGAACAATCACCCTGACCCAGACTAGTGAGTCACAGACAGCAATAACAGTCAAAAAGTTTTTTTCCACAGTACATTGAAAACTCTTCAGTGTAACAAACTGCTCAGTGCTCGTGGTAAACTGTTGCAATTTATGCATAACAACTTTGCTTTCACACAAAAAAATTAATAAATAATAAATAAAAAAAACTGACTGGTACACTTCTAGTAGGCTGCACTGCAGATGGAGACTAAAAAAATGTTTAAAGAGATGTTTTTAAAAAGTCACAAGGATGGACACAGAAGCAGGCTAGTGTAGAGCAAGCTTCTTTGTTGCTGATTTCAATTTAGCATGCTAATCTGCTAATCTAGTAAAACCTGAAATGGCTGAAACCTCTATGGCATAGGGAGCTCAATTTCCATATGCGCTGCAACAACTTAAAAACATGGATTATCAGGCAAGGGATGACAAGGCATTAAATGGCGCCTTCTCACTGTTAGGTACAGTGAGCAGATGCAGGAGCAGGAGCCGGAATGGCGTCTCTGCATCAGTGTTGGTGACCGCCTCCCTGACACGCACCTCTTCCTCAGCGTGGCCTCGCACACCTTCACCACTCCGATGACTTCTTTCACCGTGCGCCGGAACTCGTGCATGCGAGCGGCCACCAGCAGGGCTGCGGACACACGTGTGAAAGGAACACTCACTGCTTCCGGGCAACTGTAACAGTCACCTCATCACAGTACCTCTCATCAGCAAACACACTCACACTCAAAAAACCCTCAAATTCTAAATAGTCAACGTGATAATCCACACATTATGGTTTAATCACATTACTGAAAAGGAGAGATATTTACAGAAAGACTAATTAATGTCATACAAAATATGGTTTACATGGTGGGAATAGTGTACCTTAAGGCACCTAGGATGGTTCTCTGAGAAAACCAAACCCAGGAAAAGTGTTTGGATGGATATACCAGCCGCTGACTTACCATTTGCACGGCATGTAAAATAAAACTAAAATAAAACATTCCCTGAAAAAATTAATTATAATAGCTCTGAAAAGATACATGTGAAATTATAATCACAAGGTAAATGACAGAGATTTTTCAGACAACCGCCTTGTTGAATGTGAAGTACATCAAACATTCTAAAGACTGACCGGGCTGTCAATCAACCCTTAAACGGCTTCCCAAGTAAATACTGAACAGTTGGCAAACACCACTCTGTGAAGACTGGAGTTGTGTTTGTCTTCGTTCTGCCTCTGTTATGTAAGCGCGTCTGTTATTCACTCTACATCTCTGCTATATATAGACAACATTTGAAAAATAATACTGGTTTTGGTCAATAAGCTCCCGGGAGGAAGAAAAGTTATGTATCCAACTTATGCAATATCTTTGTCTTATCAGCTCCATGTTCTCAATGTTTTCTGCCTGTTCCTTCACCCCGTGCACAGTGCCGATATATGGATACAAAGGATCAGTGCATATCTACACAGTTTAGATGATGGCTGCGGCTTGGCTTTCAGACAAACGATTCCTGCAGTTTCCATCACATTTACCGACTTTAGAGTGAAAATCCTCATCTAAACTTGTATTTCCTCTCAGTAAGTGAATGCCCTAAATGATTAATGATAAGCGAGCGATTAATTATTCAAATGTTGCAGCAATGGAAGAATGCAGAAAAGTGAAACCAAGAGATTAAATGTATACACACACGGGAGGCTTGTCATTCTAACCTGGGACAAGGACAACTCACCAATAACAATGCCGAGAACTGTTTTGTGTGTGGGCCGGGAAAGGGTGGCGTTTGTTTGCCTTATAGAGCTCTGCCAGTTTTATCTTACGAGACATGCTATCAAATCGTTTCTGCGGCCACAAATTCACACCATATTTTAGCTTCAATGTTGCCACAATATTTCAAGTCACAGTTATGCTTGTTTGGACAGTGAATAATTTATTACAACTGTAATTGTTCCTGTTGGCTCTATGCTTAAGAGATGCGTGACCTACAACTTGAACCCGTCTTGCTTCAGGCAACAAAAAGCTTTCTTTTTTCTTTTTTTTACATTCACTACAATAATCTCTTTTCAATGAATTTGAGGAGGAAAATATCTTCTACATGCAAAAGGGGAATGAATTGCTGCGCCGGAAAAAACAAAAGTGGTGTCCAAAGGAGGTGCAATGCTCCTCTATAAAAAATGTGGCCAAGACATCCCATTTCTACCTGAACAAAAGCCTACCAGTGTGGCCCTTAAGACTTATATTATGCAATTTCTCGAGACAGCATCTAGACTTTGCATTGCTAGAACATAACTGGGAAAGGATTAAGAGATATATTTTTGTCCAACGCATCCTCTGAAATGTTCTGCCAGCCTGTGGTCTGGCACCTTTGTGTCTCCTTGACAACCTACCTGCGCCGCACAGTCCTGAGGGCCTGCGTCCAGTGTGCATCCAGTCCCTCTTCATCCTCTGCAGCAGCCTCAGGGCAGTCATGGACACCTCGTGGTTCTTCTCCCCGAACTCCAGCAGGTGGGCAAAGCGGGGGATGTACAGGCACGGATCTGGGGCAGACAAATATGTGACGGAGAAAATATCTGGGCGCAATTTCACTCATTAATAAGCCCGTCTCGCCCAGTGTTCCAGACACATAGGAACAGCATCTGCTAGAATTAGAACTTGTACATTGTGCATTATTTGTAGGAAAAGATAAGACTTTGGCTTTCTCAAGAGTGAATCGGTTTGAAACGATGCCCCGTTTAGCATAAAGACCTTATGTGGCTATTCAAACTGGCAAGTCCCAAAGACAGTAACAAAGTAACAAAGTCTTCTTTTAAATAATATTTTAAAAAATAATTTCACTTAAGTAAGATGCTAAATAGAAGCTAATGTATCTCAGTGTAATTAAACCAAACATTAAAAATGATACTGAAAACAGAGAGGTAGCACCTGCAGCAGGATATGGAGGCATATTGTCTTGTGATTAACTTACTGATGTCATATATACAGAATTTTGTACAACTTCTGTACCCCATTGATTCAGTAACGTGATGCAACCATTAATTACAGTAAAACAACCTTGTGAGAGGGTACAGTGTTAGTGCCCTATAAAAGAGGGTACAGTGTTAGTGCCCTATAAAAGAGGATACAGTGTTAGTGCCCTATAAAAGAGGGTACAGTGTTAGTGCCCTATAAAAGATGGTACAGTGTTAGTGCCCTACAAAAGATGGTACAGTGTTAGTGCTCTATAAAAGAGGGTACAGTGTTAGTGCCCTATAAAAGAGGGTACAGTGTTAGTGCCCTATAAGAGAGGGTACAGTGTTAGCGCCCTATAAAAGAGGGCACAGTGTTAGCGCCCTATAAAAGAGGGTACAGTGTTAGCGCCCTATAAAAGAGGGTACAGTGTTAGTGCCCTATAAAAGATGGTACAGTGTTAGTGCCCTACAAAAGATGGTACAGTGTTAGTGCTCTATAAAAGAGGGTACAGTGTTAGTGCCCTATAAAAGAGGGTACAGTGTTAGTGCCCTATAAGAGAGGGTACAGTGTTAGCGCCCTATAAAAGAGGGTACAGTGTTAGCGCCCTATAAAAGAGGGTACAGTGTTAGTGCCCTATAAAAGAGGGTACAGTGTTAGTGCCCTATAAAAGAGGGTACAGTGTTAGTGCCCTATAAGAGATGGTACAGTGTTAGCGCCCTATAAAAGAGGGTACAGTGTTAGTGCCCTATAAAAGAGGGTAGTGTTAGTGCCCTATAAAAGAGGGTACAGTGTTAGTGCCCTATAAAAGAGGGTACAGTGTTAGTGCCCTATAAAAGATGGTACAGTGTTAGTGCCCTACAAAAGATGGTACAGTGTTAGTGCCCTATAAAAGATGGTACAGTGTTGGTGCCCTACAAAAGATGGTAGTGTTAGTGCCCTACAAAAGAGGGTACAGTGTTAGTGCCCTATAAAAGAGGGTACAGTGTTAGTGCCCTATAAGAGAGGGTACAGTGTTAGCGCCCTATAAAAGAGGGTACAGTGTTAGCGCCCTATAAAAGAGGGTACAGTGTTAGTGCTCTACAAAAGATGGTACAGTGTTAGTGCTCTATAAAAGAGGGTACAGTGTTAGTGCTCTATAAAAGAGGGTACAGTGTTAGTGCCCTATAAAAGAGGGTACAGTGTTAGTGCCCTATAAAAGAGGGTACAGTGTTAGTGCCCTATAAAAGAAGGTACAGTGTTAGTGCCCTATAAACCTGAGGACCCCAAAGCATCCAGAGCACTGAGGACACCAAAATATTGTTTGTCCCCAAAACAGAAAAGTGCCACTCCCCCTTGCAAAACTAAATTTTATAAATTTCACAAAGCCTATCACACCAGGAACACAATTCTCAATGTTCCAGAGAGAACCGATGTAAATAATTTAATGCAAGAACACAGTTATGTGGACCCCAAATTGTCCTTGGCTCAGATATACATGATCACATTATCGCATCAATAACAAAGAATAATCTGTTATAATGCGATGAATTTCCATGGTCTGCACAATAGAGAAAATAACTCATGTCATATCAGTATGTAATTTGCACTTTGTGACAAATCACTCAAATATTCAGCAACGTTCAGCCATTTACATAGATTCTGCTATTTTCCAACTGCACTTATCACACTGGTGGGCTGAGACTGATAATAAAAAAAAGGTAGTAATAAAACTGGGACAGTGACTTCTTAAAATCTCCCAAGTCTGCCATCTCTGGATTTCTGGCACCTCCCTTTCCCTGTGTGCCCACAACCTCCACTGACTGTATACAGAACACTCAAGTGCATTTCCCTGGCAAATGTCAAAGGCCAGGAAGAATTTATGTTAGGACCACCGCAACAGTACGGTGCAATACAGACCCAATTAATACCCAGATGGTGCATGTTTCCACAGGAAACAACAACGTTCACTGTCCTGGCAAACATCTTGGGCAGGGGTAAACGGCCTAAACAAGAACAAACAGCTCTGGCTAGAGCTACAGCACTAAATTCAGCCTTTGGATCAACACAATAAAAGGGGCATCGTTTCAAACTGATTCACTCTTGAGAAAGCCAAAGTCTATCTTTTCCCACAAATAATGCACAATGTACAAGTCCGCTTGACGTGTTTTAGACAGGCACCAACATTTCCAGTTCTTGAATAGTCAAGTTTTAGACTATTCTGATATCAAAATATTCTGGGGGTTGTATTCGGCCACTGATGTTATGCTTTAAATTGTTTGTTTCCAGTACTTTCTATAATGCACATTTGTTGGTTCACTGGAAAAATAATCACTCTGTATAACTAAATCTCACCTAATTAACATGACAGTGCCACTCGGAAAGTAAATTGTAATTATCTCTCCATTTGTAACCAAATTTATTCCCAGATTTTTTAAATGTTTGTTTGTTTTTTGCCAAATTGGGAGAACCTTACCGTTGTAAGTTGTTAATTAAATTCATATACTGGAAGTACTTATCATTCTAAAAAAAAATTATTCTTCCCTCGCAGTGTCCTCATTCCCCAGCAAGAGCAACTGTTCTCGGTACCAGTTCCAGTTGACCACATTAATTGTAAGCTATGATGGCCGAATACTTATGTCTAAAGCTATATGAGCATTAAGCTGCTTAGTGCGGGCCGCCCATAAACATTCATTTTGCAGCGCCGGAGCCCTCTGTTGGAAAGCCGGGAGACCGGTCTGGTAACAGGATACAGTAAGCCCAACCCCCTCCCACATCCCCATCTCCTGATTTAACATGGCTTCTGGCTCCGATCAGGCTTGCACAAACCAAACTTAAAGGCTTTTGCTGTTGATTGGACGCCCTTTATTCAATAAGGTAACCATTTATGCACTTTTCTGTCTCTGACTATCCGTCTGCTCAATATTTCGTTTCATTAATACGGTATCGTTGACGGTTACTTCGACTGTACAGCGAGCCAGGAGCTAGGAAAGCATCGGAGCTATGTGATGTGATCTATTCTGTAGCCTATGTTCCTTCGCCTCATAATGAGGAAGATTTTACGATTGACAAATAATAATAAAATCATTCAGTGGTTATTTCAAAAGCTTGAGCGTGTTTAAAACAAAGTGGGTGGTGTCAATTGCAGTCATTGTTCATTGAATACTTTCGTAGTTCAGGGTTTATTAATTAGTCGCAGTTTCAGTTCGCTGCAGATGATGTTTACCCCTTGAATCCTAATTAAAGAGCGTCCGATTGTCGAGCCATTTTATAGCGTGTTTTGCAGTTTTGAGGTTTCATCGGTTGTTTTCACGACGCAACAGTCCTGCATGAAGTTATGAGTCGCATCGTTTTATTCCGATACTATATGTTAGTTATTTAGCTAACGGAGATTGGAACGAACTTTGTGAATTAGGCTATCTGGTTTTTCACAATCAAAGCAGCATGCGTAGCCTACACAAGCTGTTTCGCTAAGAAGATAAATTAGTCTGTTTCAGTGCGGGATATAGAAATTAAGATATTTTATTATTGATATATTTTAAGCCATGTTCCAAATTATTGCCTTTATTGGTTGCTGCAGAAACAGTGGCGTGACGCTGTAAACTATTGGCAAGGGGGTACGCAGCGCTCGCGCTTGGTCGGTCTCTGCAGCGTAGAGGCGAGGAGGAGGGGCTGAGCTGGGGGAGGTGCCTCAGGCTGCTGACGTTTAGGAATCTGCAAAGCTGATTTGTTAACAGAGAGCAGGGCGTCCGCGAGAATTGCCCAGAAAATAAACTACACACACAAGAAAAGCTCAGACCCGTTATATTATTATTCATATCGTATCTGCGCGACAGCGACCGAGGAGCCCCCGTCTTCCCCTTGGATACGTACAGCTTTTAACAAACACTTGCCGCTCTCGGGAATCGCTGCTGAGGACAAAAAGGACTTATTGCTTGTTAGCCGCATTCTTCTGGTTTCTTTTACATTTTTGAGGGGAAATAAAAAGTAACAATTTGGAGAGGATACATCTCCGTTTTTACAAAGGATGCGATGAAAAAGAGGAAAAAGTATTCGATGTGAAGAAGGAATAATTCCGCTGGACGGAAATCTTAATGTTGCTGTTTAAATACATTCAGGGTTGGTAAAGATCTCCGTACTGTTTAATGCTACATTTGTTTACCACGCACGTAAGAAACTGTACAACTGGGGGCACTTGCGCTTTTTCAAATCGAGTTGATTGAATTACCTACGGCGTAGCCTACCTGGATTTGTAATATCTAACGTCATTTTAAAGCTTACTTCACCAAGCTCTATTTTTATTTAGGCTATCTGATAGATCGATTTGTGTGCTGATGCCAACAGCCCCAGACTGCCTTCATGGCCGGATCATGAAGTGTTTGACTTTCTTCCTTTTACTTCCAGAAACCCTGAAAAAATCTAAAAAAGGTGGGAAACATCCCAGCAAACTGCCGGTATGCTATGAGATTGTAACTCTATCATTGAAGAAGAAGATGGCTGCAGAACTGTACCCTGCAAGCACAAACACCAACCTCCCCAATAACAGCACTACAGTGAATGCTACCAGCAAGAAGAACGTTGTCCAAGTCACGCAGACTACAAGCGCAGCTACGACTACCGCCACCCAGCAAAACATCAACAACAACAACGTGGAAACTTGTAACTGGCAGTCATCTCACCCGACGCTGCGCGAGAGGTTCGTTTTAAAAAAGGTTTCAATTGCGCGTAATGACGTAATCAAATACACAGGTGCGCTGCAGGGGGGCATATGACACGTGTCGTAATTTTTGCTTTTATAAGTGTATATTTGTAATAGCCTAATCAAAATACCCAAGACTATGAATAATAGCCTGTGACATAAAATGACCGATATAAATGGTTTTATTTGCAGGAATGCCTTAATGTTCAATAACGAACTCATGGCCGATATTCATTTCATCGTTGGTCCTCCAGGTGAATCACAGAAAGTACCGGCGCACAAGGTGAGCCAATTCTTCTATTGCACTTAATGTCTCGTTTAAACTTGGTCTGCGGCAACGTGTTAATTGATGGTTTATTTTCCCTTCAGTATGTATTGGCGGTGGGCAGTTCCGTTTTTTGTGCCATGTTTTATGGGGATCTTGCGGAGGGAGAGTCTGAAATTCATATCCCAGATGTGGAACCTGCTGCTTTTCTTATCCTGTTAAAGTAAGTACAGTCATGCTTAACTACTATTATGCAAGATTACAGAGTATAATTTCAGAGTTAATTATGTAATAAAGCAAGCGGGTGTGTTTTTTTTCTGGATAGTCTTCTGCCATTGATAAACAACTGTAGCAAGAGCCATTGCCAGCCTTTGTAATAAAAACACATTCTTTTTAACTTTGTCCGTCAGGTATATGTACAGTGATGAAATCGACCTAGAGGCTGACACAGTGCTGGCCACTCTGTATGCTGCGAAGAAGTATATCGTGCCTGCCCTGGCAAAGGCTTGCGTCAACTTCCTGGAGACGAGCCTAGAGGCAAAGAACGCATGTGTGCTGCTGTCCCAGAGCCGGCTGTTTGAGGAGCCGGAGCTCACTCAGCGATGCTGGGAGGTAATAGACGCGCAGGCCGAGCTGGCTCTCAAGTCCGAGGGCTTCTGCGAGATTGACCAGCAGACCTTGGAGATCATCCTGACGCGAGAGACCCTCAACACCAAGGAGGTGGTGGTCTTTGAGGCCATTCTGAACTGGGCTGTAGCCGAGTGCAAACGACAAGGGCTGGGGGTGACCACCCGCAACAAGAGGAACGTCCTGGGGAAGGCGCTGTACCTGGTCCGGATACCCACCATGACACTGGAGGAGTTTGCAGACGGGGCCGCCCAGTCGGACATCCTGACCCTGGAGGAGACGCACGACATCTTCCTGTGGTACACGGCAGCCAACAAGCCCAAGCTGGACTTCCCTCTGACACAGAGGACAGGGCTGAACGCACAGCGCTGCCACCGGTTCCAGTCCTCTGCCTACCGCAGCAACCAGTGGAGGTACCGGGGCCGCTGTGACAGTATCCAGTTTGCCGTGGACAAGCGGGTCTTTATCGCAGGGCTAGGCCTGTACGGGTCGAGCGGCGGGAAGGCCGAGTACAGCGCAAAAATCGAACTCAAGCGGCAGGGGGTGACCCTGGCGCAGAACTTGACTAAGTACGTTTCGGACGGGTCCAGCAGCACCTTCTCCGTGTGGTTCGAGCACCCGGTCCAGGTGGAACAGGAAACGTTCTACACGGTTAGCGCCATTCTGGACGGGAACGAGCTCAGCTACTTTGGCCAAGAGGGCATGACAGAGGTGCAGTGTGGGAAGGTGACGTTTCAGTTCCAGTGTTCCTCAGACAGTACCAATGGGACAGGGGTTCAGGGGGGACAGATCCCAGAGCTGGTGTTCTATGCATGAGTCATGCAAGCGCATCCCTATTTAACTGCATTCCACCACTGCTATTGAAGCACATGGGGAGAAAGTCCAAACAACATTTTGCCTTCTTAATAATGTAGCAGTAAAAAAAAACTATGTAACATTAAAAGCCTGTTAGTTCTTCGACAGACTGTCAAGATTTTAAGTGAAGGAATGCTCTTCAACTATATTTATTTAAAAAGGACTGATATTTGATTCTAATTATTAATGCCGCTGCGGCATGCAGTTCTGTGTATAAAGTTGTGTTGCACTTCTAAGTGGACGACTCCCGTTAGTGCATTGTGTTTTGTACATAAATTAAGGCTAATTTGTTCACAGCTTGAAGCTGATTGACAAAAGAAATGTTCTGTATTAGAGCTTATGAACCTGCAAACCATAAAAGTTTTTATGTGGCTAAACTCCCAGCTATTACTGCTTGTTATTGTGAATCACGAGAGCGTTAAAACAGGAGGTAATACGGAGGAGAAAATGCCGTCTTTGAAACCCACTTTCACAGTGCTCCACTACTGCAGAGATCCATTTGCTTTCCTATTAACACCGCACATTTCAACTCCTAGTCTTCTGTAATGAATGCACCTCAAGCCAATTATAGAACACTGATTGTGTTCTTGAATGTGGCGAAGCTAGATTATCAAAAGGAAAATAAACACAAACGTGACTACATAATGTAAATGGTAGTTAAACATTCCTTATGTCTATAGAGAGCTACAACCAGCAAACGGCTGGAATGAAGACGTAGTCAAGGCTTTCCTCTGTTGTATACCTGATGGCCTTATTTTAATGAGAACAATTTGCGGGCTTAAACGAACGACTGTTTTCCGCTGCTGTGGAGCATAACTAGCAGCTTAAAATAAGTAAGCACAAAGAAACAGTTCACAGTTGATGAGAAAAACACCAAATAGAAACATTCTCTCAGAAACATTAATGTCACAGTGCCCTCTAGATACACTCAACAGTACTACACTAAAGCACTTTCTCTGACTGTCAAATGTTTGCCATATGGTTATTTGAACTTTTCAGTTTTGAGCTTTTAGTTAAGAGTCACTGTGTTATAGACTATGTTGGGTGACACCATTTCTCCATGTAAGAGTCACTATGTGATAGACTGTGTTGGGTGACACCATTTCTCCATGGAGCTATCAAACTCTGTCCTCCGAGCATGGGTTCACCAATGCCATTTTAAACAGTTACTGCTAAACAAACACAAGAGGCCAGAGTGGGGGATTACCTATTGCTGGAGCTTTGATACAGGCCAGAGTGGGGGATTACCTATTGCTGGAGCGTTGATACACAGCTCTCTGGCCAACACGAGGAATGTTCTTCCCAGAACGTACACATTCACCTGCGGGGAGAGAACGGGCGGGGTCAGGCAGAATCGGTCGAATTAGCGCATACCTCCGCTTACACACAGGGGTGGGGGGGGGGGGAGAGCTCTCTGGGGTTTGGTTCTGTACCAAAGCAACAAATGAGGCGGGTACTCTCCCACAGTGCTGCACCAGGCCACAGCAAATAAGGACGGTGCTATTTCAGGAGGGACGTGGGTCTTTAAAATTATACACGGCGTAGGGGCGGCGGCGGTGAAAGTGCCGGGCCTTTCACACCGGGCTTTTCCTTTCACTCGTGTCACCAAGGTCTGCCGTGACAGAGCGGGGGGGGGGGGGGGGGGGGGGGGGGTGACGCGCTCAGTGTCCTACCTCCATCTGGACCCGCAGGCAATTTAGCCACCCCAGGGAGCGCAGGGGTCACGACCCCGTTACTGGGAGGCATCCAGCCAGCTACCCTGCCCGCAGTGGACAATGCTGCGGCCGGCCCGGGTGGGGCTCCACTTGCTGGGGATTCCTAAAATATTTATGGTTGCTTGGGCCCAGGCTCACAGTTCCCCTCCAGTACCAGAGGAGGGGGTGGGATTGGGGGGGGGGGGGGGGCTTCTCAGGGAACAGCTGGGAGCGCAAAAATAAACTGAGCACCAACTGTGTCAGAAATGTCCCCGTGCTGAATTATTCAGATTAAAACTGCAGACAAATGCTAGCCTAAATTTATATACCCATCACAGTCTTCTCATTACTATAAAGGGCAAAAGTTATTTTGAAATTTCATGCATACCTACATTGCCCATATACCATTACATTGCCAATAGACACTGCCGAAAACGCAGATGGTAAACATACCAAGGGTTACCATATGGCAGAAGGAAGGGAGGTCTTTATGAATGTTATGCCGCACAGCTAATCTTAGGCACCTGAAGTTCGGTCAGTATTTCCTGAATCGGAGTGACTTTACAGAAGTTAGCAGCCACTACTCTTTTTGCCACATTGGCCTGGATTCAATCAACATCTGTCCGTATCTGTGACATGCTATTCAATGAAACTTGACATTTTATCTTGACAAACAGTTAATTTAGCCAATTTCGGAATTCACCAAACAATTTGTGAAGAAAAGCAATACTTGCACATCGTTTTAAGTTAGTAAAGCACAAATGTTGAATGAATTCAGGCCATGGGCTTTTCAAAATAGCAGGCCCCTTGCTTTCCCGGTAAAATGAAAAGGTCCCATGAGCAATTATAAGCAAGGATGCTACGACCACTGTGATGAGCAGAGACCCAATACGCTTACCATGGAACTCATTTGAAATGTGTAGAGAGCAGCAATGCTATGGCATGAGGGGGGTGACGTCAGCTGGAGCGAACGTGATAGAGCGGGGGACATGTTGTACTGTACATGAAGATCATATGACGCCTTTTAGGTGGTTTGGAAAACGCACACAGCTTTCTTTTCCATTAAAAGCCAGGCAGAGAGCAGTCTGTAGTACTCACTCTCAGAATACTGCCACCCATTAGGTCAGATGTGGTTGGGGGGGGGGGGGGGGGGGTCTAAATCTCTTTCATGTGGGTTGTGTCTTGCCACAATAAGCGCAAATATGATAGCATTCACAAGAAGAAACCCTCACATTTTCATAGCCAATATGAGAAATACACCAAAATGTCAAAAATAAACAGGTCAAAACTGGAGGAGTTCTTTACAGGATGCGTAATGAGAGGAGACGTTCATTAAAAACCCACCTGCAGGAGGTCGCTCAGGTCCAGCAGCATGTCTGTGGGACGGGTTAAGGGACAAACGCAAGCGCCTGCGAGCAGCGCCACGGTACCGCCAGTCCCCCCCCCCCCGCCGCTCCTGTGAGCAGAGTAGCCTTATTCAGCGCACAGCGGCCACTCGGAATAATAAAACGGGCCTGGCGCTGGTGTGAGCTGCCTGAAGGTTATTGGATTAGGGGCGCAGCTCTGCAGGCGGCGTGCACCTGCGGCTACGACCGCGCAATTGCATTCGCAGCCCCCTCCTCCACGCGAGGACACACGCCCGCACGTTGCCCCCAGACATCTTTTTTAATTAATTTTTTTGAGAGGGTAACAGACAGAGATGGGATGACGGGGCAGAAAATACCAGGGTGGGGGAATCAAACCTCAAACCGCGCAGGGGATTCGTATATGGGTTTGAAACCTCCCATTCAGGCGAGCGTTTTAACTGACCCAACTGGAGTTCAATAAATCAATGTAATGTGGGGTAGGGTCCCATCGCCACAACATCACTATGGGTCTGACTGTACTAAATGGCATACTAGCCTGCGCTGGCTGGTGGAATTGGACTTGGGTCATGTTTATTCACCAGGCCTTGCAGCCATACGCAGAAGTAAACAAAATCACTCTCAGCCTGTGCTTCCATATTTACAGTGGGTGTTGCTGGTTGATCCCTGACTCTTTGGACCCATGCCTCCAGCGCCCAGAGACCAACCTCTCCCTCTCCCTCCCCCCCCCCCCCCCGTGTATCAGTTGCTGTGGCGACGGTCGCACCTGTCCACGTGAGGGCGCAGGGATTTGCAGCGTGTGGTGAGATTACCACCTACGCCGCCCCCAAAATGGAACGGATAATCCCACACAGTCGGGCAGATTTCAGACAATTCATCCTTAAAATAATCACAATCATCGCACTGATGATAAACGCCAAGGTCTTACATAAGCCTCGGTTCTGGCGAAAACACATTGGTCTCTTCTGCAATTGTTGCATTAGAATGGCGCAGTAACGGGGTGGACAGGAGGGTGAAACGCATTATTCGGACGGTTCGGCTGCCATCTCTACCTGGGAGGCACGGAAGCTCGCAGCTGTAGAGGGGCTTCCATTCAATCGGAGCCAAGCCTTCGATATTAGAGCTGAATGTTTTCCCAGCTCCTGTGCTTGGAGTGGCTCTGTCTGTGTTGCACTAACATTTTCCACAGCTGTGCAGCACGCTGTGTGAGGAGGTGAATGGAGCTATATTTAATTGTCCCTGCGGGAGGGACGCTGGGTAAACAGTGTGCTGGGAAAAAAGGCTACCTCCGCCCTCCGTCCGCGATAAAGCTCCCCGTTTCCCTCGGAAACTCGCCGCCCTGCGCGCCCGCCATATCGGCTGCGCGCACAAACAGGGGGAACGCGCGCAGATAGCGCGTCTCGCTATGTATGCACGGCGCGGGAACACGGCGAACGCCAGCGCCGACTCTCCTTCAGGCAAACTTACACAAACAGAAAAAACAAAGCGGGCATAAGGTTGACTTAACAGCACTGCTTTGCTGAAATTGGGTAGATAAGAAGACCCAAGTCGGACAAAACCTTCACTGCAAGCGCTCATGGCGTTAGCAGTCTTTACTAAAACCCCTACCACAGGGCAGTTATAAACCATACACACACACGGGCCATATGAACTGTGGTCTGCAGTAGAGCCCTCTGAGCACTGGGCGTGGCCTCAGATCCCACTCACAAGCCCCCCAGGGACACATTTCTGCCTGGATTAAAAATAACTGAGTGAGCCCAGCCCTGCAAACCTCCTGGGAAGAGGCACGCCCTCACACATTTCCTCCCTACACCACCACAACACACACACACACACACACACACACACACATACACACACACACGCACAGACACACACACAAACACATACATGCACATGCAGACACACATACATGCACACACGCACACACACGCACAGACACACACACAAACACATACATGCACATGCAGACACACATACATGCACACACGCACACACATACATACATGCGCACACATACACAGACACACACACACGCACACATACACAAACAGGCATAAACAAACACGCACGCACACACAAATACGCGCACGCACACATACATGCACACGCACAGACACACACGCACACATACATACATGCGCACACATACAGAAACACGCGCACGCGCACACACACACACACACACACACACACACACACACACACACACACGCACAAACACGCACAAACACGCACGCACATCTATAGCAGCCCTGTTACCTGGGTTTTGAGAGGAAACAAAGGCAGATTAAATTTCTGCTGGTGCACTGCACACACACACACACACACAATCACTAAAGACCTACCACACACCTTATACTCCCACAGCATCTGCTGGAAAGGCTTTCATGGTGAATTTGAACAAAACAAAGCAGCTTTTATAAACGTGTTCAATCAATCTAATCATAATTGTTACAGCAACTCCCACGGACACGCACAATTTATTTAATTTCAGAATCATCACACGTTCCATAAATTGTGAAACTTTTGCAATGCAATTTGATTACCCCCCCCCATCACGTCTACTAGACTTTGCACACAGAATGCTGATTAACAATACAAAAAAATACAATAGAGCTGCCATTTCTAGTCTAACTATTTTTCTTCAAGTAAGAAAAAAATAATAATAATCTAAAGTAAAGCATGTTGACATGCCAACTAGAGTGGCACATGGGCCCAACCCCAGAATCACTAAAATCATAATTTCTCGATTCCCCCTCTCCCAATTCCCCAAGTTCCATCCTAATCTGTTCATTTTTTCACATGCTAACAAATGTTATCAATAGAGTGAAAACTCTACTCAAATGCGTACTGTCTAACATACCTCATAACGAATCACAGCAAAATCTGGGAAAAAATCTCATAAACAAGCGACACAGAAACCATGTCATGAGTCTCCACATGTTGCTCTGATTACACTGTTTGTTTGTTTACCGGTGCAGTGGCAGTCCTGAGGACAGGTCTGTTCTCACCACTACACAGGCAATGAGTCAGCTCTCCAGCTTGGAGGGTGTGTGAGAGCTACCAGAGAACCCCAGCGTGTCACAGCTATCGGGTAGAGAAACCCAGCGGGTCAGAGGATGTGGTTGAGACGGCCGGGTAGATGAGTACAGGCCAGAGAGAAATTACTCACGCTCCCTTTAGTACATGCCCTCACTCACTCACTCACTTACTCACTCACTCCAGACAGCTGCACCATAAACCTTCACTCATTAACTTATTAATGTAGCGCTCGTCGCTGTATCGGCTCAGTGCCCCCAAGAGTACGGCGGCCAGTGGTGGTTCAGCTGGCTGCTACCTGCACTCGTACACTGGGAGAAATTTGGCAGCGCCACAGAGCCGCAGCAAATTTGGTATTGTGACACAGAGCCACAGTAAATTTGGTAGTGTGACACTGAGCCACAGTAAATTTGGTAGCGTGACACTGAGCCACAGTAAATTTGGTAACGTGACACTGAGCCACAGTAAATTTGGTAGTGTGACACTGAGCCACAGTAAATTTGGTAACGTGACACTGAGCCACAGTAAATTTGGTATTGTGACATAGAGCCACGGCAAATTTGGTAGCGTGACACTGAGCCACGACAAATTTGGTAGCGTGACACTAGCTGCGTCTGAATCAGAGCCCTATCTACTGCGTCCTGTTTGCTGCGTACTAGCATACTGTATACAGCATAATGTTTAGTGACATGCAGTATGCAAAAAATATCCTCCATACTATTATCAGCGAAAACCCGGAAATAAGTACATCATCCAGGGATATTAACAGCTTTTTTAAAAAGTATACTCAACTGGCATATTCAATAGTGGGTCCATTCGTACACGGCCATAGTGTCACCAGCATTGAAAGGATACGGGGCGTGCCCTCTGTCCTGCAGACCATGTAGAGGCACGCGGCGACCACGTGCAGCGACTTCCTCCCGCGCGTCAGGCGCTTGCTCACCGCCATCTTGAAGAAGTTGAAGGCGGTGTCCAGGCAGTGCTGGTTCAGCTGCAGCTGGTGCCCAAGGTGGTTGATCTGCCGTCTCCCTGCAGACGAGAGACATGCAATTTCACGCGCTCGCACGCAGATGCATCTCGCACAGGTGATTTAGACCCGCTCTCCCCGAGGTGCTAACGTGACGGTAACAAGCTATTAGCGCGCTTTCGAGACTCCCAACAGCTTAGCTGAACAGATGCACAGCTGCCTTTTTTTCAGCTGTTTAACGCACAGATTATATGCTGTTTGGATATTACGCATCCCTGTCCCCTCCCCCAAGCCTTTATTTCAAAGCAACTTTGTATTTCAACAAGATGGCTTGTCAATTTTTAACAGGTGCAAATGCTAATAATGGCGTATAAAGGGTTTTAAAAAATACAGACTTGGCTTAGATGTGCTCACATGGGCTCAATTGCTTCAATTCAAAGGCTGCACTTTTACAACCGTTATTCTGCATTTGAGAAGCTTTTGTGCACATTTTTCCTTGTGTGATTTCAGACGCGTGAGAACACCAGACATTTCAGACGCATTTCATCTTCTTCAAAATACTTCCACAGGCTTATTCTAATGATATACTGCAAAAAGGATCTGTTGACAAAACTTGTTTTCTCTCAGACTTGCAGTGTATGAAAGCACATTTTAGACTTCAGAAACAGCGGATTACTCCCATTTTAGCACTGGGAGGGGAGCGCCTTCAAGGTGGAGCCAGGACGCAGGGAGGAGGAGTGCTGGATAGCCCTACACCTGAAATAACCCAAAAGGCTTAAAGAATAATCCCTTTATTTTAAAACCTGTGTGGTGACCTTCTTAAACGGTAGATTCTGGCCATGCAGACCTGCCTCTGGTGTGCTGGTGGATTAGGGAGGCGGTTCTTTGTGACACCCCACGCGCCTGGGGGCCGGCCAACATTACGTAATGGCGTGGGGGAAATGGGGCTGCACCCCGGGGAACTGAAGGAGAATCACTCTCTCCAGATCCTGTTTAGCCTCGGAACAACAACACAGCCAGCAGCCTTCCCAAAATCAGCTAACTTAACTGCAGAATGGCATACAATGTTTTGTGTATGTGTGTGTGTGTGTGTGTGTGTGTGTGTGTGTGTGTGTGTGTGTGTGTGTGTGTGTGTGTGCGTGTGCGTGTGCGTCAGACACTAAAGGATTACTATTCCCGTGATTAATGAGCATCCATTATCCCCGTTTATTCACTTCCTCCCCTGATTAAAATAACAGGCGATATGTTAGACAGCCACAAGAAAGAGTTCCCTCATTAGCAATCTTCCTCTTTTCCCAATACAATGTGTCAAAGGCCTTGTACCTCTAGCAGGTTGGAGAAGGTGGCAAGCAAATGAGTACAACGCCTGGGAGAAGGTCAGGGGTAAATAGGTACTGAGGCTCCAGCAGTGGAGACCACAGCAGACCCTGGACATGAATCAGCTGCTGCACAGGCCAGGCCAGACCATGGGCTCACACAAAGCCAGCATGACATCACCAAGTCCAACAGCACATCAGAGTACCAGGTTTCAATACACCCACTCACATACACCCACACACGCGCGCACGCACGCACGCACACTCTAAGGCTGCGACTTTCTGCAAAAATAGAGGTCAAACAAATACGTAAGAGATATTTGTTCAAATTTGTTCCAATCGTTTCCTGTCAAAATTAAAAATTATTATGGCCCAGTTTTAATTTCCCATTAAACGTGTAGCTAAATAGCTTGAACACGCTTGACTATAACTAAGAAAAAATGACAACAGTATCTTGACGTTTTATTAAGCAAAATAAAACCACGGAAGTTAATAATAATGCCAATGATACCGTTCACAGCAATAAAATGACTCAGTAGATATAGTGTCGCTCAAAAAAAAGAAAAAATGATAATGCCATTGATGAGTCCATTATTAATTCACAACTAGCATGGCTTACTTAAACTAAACTGAACAGACCAATCTCCTTTGGAGGGTTAGTAGGGCAGTTGCCGCTTGCATACCTTGCAGGCGATTTTCACCTTGGTTATTATTTTGTCTCCAACGGCGCAGAACCCGTAATATTTCCAAATGGCACTTCTGAGGTGCGGTGGAGATAGAATTTTTCTTGGCTCCTCCAATCCGAACGTAAAGCCTTCAGGCTACGCAGATAGCATGACCCACACATTAACTTTATTTAGGCTACCTAACGGGCATACTCTCCAGACAAAACAATAACACGGCTTCTTGTTTATCCGTCTCTTCCATATTGAGCGCTAGTACGAGCGCAGTGTGCAACTGGGCTCCTTAATTCACCAAGGCAACGGGATTACAAACTCATAATTACATATTCAACATTTTCCATTTTCCTGAGATTCGAACAAGTTTGATTATCGAAAAAAAAGTGACAACCCTAACACATAGCCTACGTGCACACACAAATGCGAACACACAGGCACGCGCGCACGCACGCACACACACACTAGTGCTGCACAGCACAACACCTGTTTTAACCATCCATCTCCGAAATCCCACCCAGATTGGTTTATTTCTGATGGAAACAGAAGCAGCGCCTTCGTCAGTGATGAAGGTGTACCGCTCCAGCGTTTCAGACAGACCTTTTCCATCAGGCCTGATCCGAGGTGCCCAGACACTGCGGCCTTCGCAAGGCTGCCCGGCTTCCCGCTTCTCCCACCCGATTTATTACCACTGCCAACCTGAGCTTTATTGGCTCAAACCTGTCTAGAAGGCATTAAACACGGAAAAGTGGCAGGTCCCCGCACCGCTACGAGCGGTTCGGTCTGTCCGACGGGGAGATGGAGGGGAAGGCTACGTGGGTAAGTGGTGGAAATAATGAGCGAGCGGGCAGGGGCACGTGCGTTGTTCACGGACGGAATCGCTCCCTCACAGGGCTGCGGCTGTCCTCAGCGCCGCATAGACCTCCCGCACAACATGACAAACTGCCTCGCCCGCCCACTCTTCCCTGCCTCAACACGCACACACGGAGATAAACAAACACGCTCGTATGAGCGCGCACCACCTCTGACACGCACCTAATTAGGCACCAGTCCAATAATTACTCCGGCATTACAGCTGTTGGAAGCTGATTTCTGTAAAGCGGACTGAAAGTGTGAATTAGTCTCAAACACTTACACTATATGAACATACGGAGGGAGATAGAGCTGGGAGACAAAGCGTAAGGGTAATTATAATTCTTTAGCGCAATAACAATCATGGTGTATCGGATTTCTTTGAGTCTTTTTCTATAATCATACCAACTGAATAGAGATCGTCCAAATTTCAGAGGCCACGTGAAATACTTCTGGACGGGGAAAAAAAAAACATCACTCCTATTTATTGGGTGCCGATGTGACAGCCAATCAGAAGCAGGGCCAAGCGGTTTCCACATGATCAATAAAACCACACCATTTCATCATGGAAACTGCATGGTGTTGCTGCCGGTCGGCTGTCATATCAACACCCAGCAAATACCAGTGGGGATTTATTTTCCCCTTGGAAACATTCCACGTGGCCTCTGAAGTTTTGAGGTACTGTCAGATGTTAAAAAAGCCAAAAAGTCAATTATAGGCCACATGGCAGAAATTGATTGTCATTGTACTCAAAAAAATGTTCAATAATTATCGTCACCCTTTATGGCCCAGCCCTAACCTGAGAATGAGGGCAGGCCAGATGAGTACTGAGCATGAACAATTGGGCACTGCAAGAAAAATTTCACGGTGAACAAATGCTGATCACACCTGTAAAGTTCTCCAGGGTCTCCTCATTAGCCAGTCTAATAAAGAAGAAGCAATGAGATCACAGAAACACCAGCACAGCATTCTGGGACCTAAAAACCAGGTGAAGGGCAAACCTGAGCCAGACCAGAAAACTCTGAGGTCTCTCTAGGTGATCTCATGTCTATTACAAATTATTTTTATTTAAAAAAATATTATTATTTTTTTTTCCCTTTCTTTTCCTTTTTGCTTCATTCCTTTCCTTTCATTTTATGTGAAGCACATTGAGTAGCAATTGTTGTATGAAATGTGCTATATAAATAAAATTGTATTGATTGATACTACCTCCTCTCCAGCACAACCTGAGTGAACCTCTCTCTCACTCTTCCCCTTTGCTTAAATGATACAAAAGATCAAACATTTTTAAACTTCTCTCCTGTGATCCAGCACAAGGTCCAGGTGGCAGAAAGCTTAGTGGCATGACGCTTAAAGCACCAATAGCATTCAGCGGCAGACACTGTTCGCTAGGACGAAGGCGGAGCACAGGTGCGACTCGCCGGTGACTGGGCAGATTCGCAGGAAGGTGACCTCAGCGGCGTTCCCCTGAGGTCTGCTTGTGGTGAGCGAATGCCAGGGGGTGGGGGGGGGGGGGGGGGGACTCACCGTTCTGCAGTGTCTGGGCCCGGGACACCCTCTCCATGCCAGCATGGAACCCTGTTCCCAGCGAAATGGCCTTGGCCGAGCCTGCAGGGGCGGCACAGGGGTAGAGCATTACAACAGACATCATGACGCACGCATGCCGAATACGTGCTTTAGACATGCACAAATAATACCAACTGTGAATAATCTAATGGTCACATCATAAATACACACATTCAGGTAAGACAACAACATCCATCCAACAAAGATGATCTCTTCTGGACGTATGGCAGTCACCTGTGATTAATCACAGTTGCATTGTAATTACTGACACCAGTGAATGAATACAATTATGGAAAATACTGTTCGTATGCATAAAAATACTAATTGCAAAACTAATTGCAAAAAAGACTGAATGTAAAAAAAAAAACTTAAAAAAAAACTGATTCTAACAGATAAAAAAAATATAATAATAATAGATTGAGTCTCTTGGGGACTACACACACATGCTTGGACAGGAGTGATAAAAGCCAATTCAAAGTTTCAGCACTCCTTTTTCAACACAATGGCGGTACATTTGAGACGAAAATTCTAAATGATCATTATATAATTTAGTCTGATATATTCAAATATATTGTCTTCAACACATTTAGTGGGGATACAGGCGAGTACAACATACTGGAAGGGTTCAGGTACTTGATTTGCAGGCCTAAATGACCTTATCCAGAAATATGGTGAAGTGCCACGACTTAAAGACCAGTTCAACAGAAAACTGCTGCATATAGCCAAAATGGTTCTAAGAATCCTGACATTTATGAGACACCCTGCAAAAAGCAGTCAGCTTGGCATACAGTGTCCCTGACCACATCTCTAGTATAATGTTTTTCAGTCCATGAGAGGACAAAATTGCACAGCATACCGTCCAGCCCCGTTTCTTTTCATTTTAAATTTATATCCATCAAAAGTCCTGCCAAAGTTAAGCAACTTAAACCAACAAATACCAAAACACAGAAAGTCAGATATCTTTCACTTTTTTTGTGTAAACAAAGAACCTAACATATGGATATTCAGTGTATTGTTTGTCTATAATACACAAACACACTCAGATGCATATACACAGGTGGTTTTTGTGTGACAAAATAAGCATCAAAGGAGGACTGCCAAACCTGAGTGCATTTAGTTTTGTTCTGTGATATTTTACTCTCTCACTGAGACAGTGATACACTGCCCCCTGCTGGTACATCAGAAATATAAACTAAGTGAAAAAATGTATTACCAGGGAATTGAAACCAGACTAAATGCTAAATTGAGAGCATGTTATATTGGGTTCCACAGTTTATACAGTGCAGTCCAAACATATTAGGGGAGCAACATGTTTTTTGTTGTTTTGGCTCTGTAGATTGGATCTGAAATGGAACAGTGACTTTGAGGTGAAAGTGCAGACTTTCAGCTTTAATTTGAGTGCATTTCATCCATATCGGTTGAACCATGTAGCAATTTATAGCCCTTTTTATACATAGTCCCCCATTTTTTGTGGACAAAGAGTAATTGGACTAATTAACAAACTTAAATAAATTAATCATATTTATTATTTGGTTGCATATCCTCTGCATGCCATGATTACCTGATTTCTGTGACCCAACAACATCAAAAGACTCTTCATTAATTATTTTCAGGTACTCTTACAATAAATACTATTGGGAGGACTATATTAAGCTGTAAATTACGCTGCAACAGTATGGAACATCTGGTTGGCTAAATGGCTGAAAGTCATCATGGGTCTGAGGTATCAAATGAGCCTCAAACTATCACTCTGCTGCCAGATATGCAGTGGATCTGGATGGCTCACTCAGGGTTGTTTCACCTGACTCTTTTTCCTATTGAACTCTATGGGGAACAAGGCTAGCTCAGTCCGGACGCCTGCATGCAGCCAGTGGGGAACAGTTGACAAGGCACGGCGGATATTGTTCTGAAGCATGCAGGTTGGCCAGCATAACGGGGTGTGTTTGATGCTCAAAGGTGTGTGGGTCAGAGTATGTGAGCGGGAGCGAGTGAGGAGGGGAAGCGGAGGTAATTAATTTAGAGTGATGAGCACTATTAGGACGTCACCACTCCGCAAGCTCCAGTTTGTATATTGTGATAAGAATGGGCATCACATTCTTTTGGAAAGGTGAAGTTGTTATAAAGACCCGTTGACATTTTCTGTACACACAGAATGCACACATTGACAGCATTCTCATTTTTTATTTGCTCAAAAACAATATCTCAATAACAATATCCTCTGATATACTTGGAGTTTGCCTGTCTGCACGCCTCTCCAAAATAGAATGCTTACTGAAACGCAGCCTCCAGACAGAACAAATAAATTTCAACAGTAGCTTATGACACCCGCAAATAGCCTATACATGTTGTCTTTTATATGGGTGGTTTAGGTCTGATTGGTTGTTTGCAATGAACGATTATTTTGCTGCCGCCTTTTTACCGTAATTACTCGAAATTTAGGCACGGCGACCCCTGCTTTTAACCCTTTCGCGTGTGCCATCACAAATATGTGATCATTCCAGAACTGTCCCAAAAGCGTACAATCACAAATATGTGATTAGAACGTATCATTAGAATGTCGTCACAAGGGTCACTGCCTTCTATAGTGCAAACATGACTCCACAGAATCCTGGATAATAGAGTAATAATAATTACTCCAACGTTAACCTCGCCCGTCTATGTCAAAACGTCTTTCAAGATTTCCACCCCTCTCTGCATCTAGATTCCGGCTTTTTCTTACTGGGACATCATTACCCACTAACCCATCTAGATTTTCTTCCCATGTATGCACGGAAAACTCCATCGTGTTTTCTAGACAAGTCTTTTTAGATTCCACGAATCCCTGGTCGTAGTAATCACATATCCACACCCGCGTTAACCCTCTGTGTCATTTATTTTTACGAAAAAATTGTAGGCTATTTTTGTCCTTTTCTTTCCGATAATATTTGGCAAATTCCATGACAGACTGCAACTAACTTTAACAGAGTGTATAATAATGTGGTGAAGCTAACATTTAACATGCATAAATGTAAATAAAGTCGTCATATTTAATATTTGATTTCATATCCTTTGCATGCCATGACTTCCTGATGTCTGTGACCCAACAACATCAAAAGACTCTTGATATCCTATTTTCAGGTAGTCTTACAAGCGATACTATAACATCTCTGCATTTGAATGGATCGCTATGGGATTTGGGGGGTGAGACTAGATTACGCTTTAAATTACACGGGAACAGTATGGAACACATGGTTGTCTAAATGGCTGTAAGTTATCAAGGGTCTGAGGTATCAAACAAGCCCCCAACCATCACTCTGCTGCCAGATATGCAGTAAGTATGGATGGATCACTTTAAGGGTTGTTTCTCCTGACTCATTTTTCCATAGAGTTCAATAGGAATCTGAGTCAGGAGAAACAACCCTTAAAGTGATCCATCCATATCTATTGTATATCTGGTAGCAGAGTGATGGTTGGGGGCTTGTTTGATACCTCAGACCCTTGATAATTTACAGCCATTTAGACAACTATGTGTTCCATACTATACCTGTGTAATTTACAGCTTAATCTAGTCCCACCCCCTAAATCCCATAGAGATCCATTCAAATGCAGAGAGGTTATATTATAGCTTGTAAGACTGCCTGAAAATAAGATAAGTTATTTTGATGTTTTTGGGTGACAGACATCAGGAAGTCATGGCATATATTAAATATTAAATGACGACTTTATTTACATTTATGTTAATTACTTTCGGTACCCAAAAATGGGGGGACTATGTGTAAAAATGGCTACAATTACTAAAGTAGAAATAGAAATAGTAGTTTGTAACATTATCAATGTCTTGACTGTATTTTTTGATCAATTTAATGTTACCTCTGTGAATAAAAGTATCAATTTCTTTCAAAAACATAAAAATGTCTGTGATTCCAAACTTTTGAACGGTAGTGTAGGAATTACAGCACAATTTATACATAGCCCCCCATTTTATGGGACCAAAGGTAATTGGACAATTGACTGCTCAGCTGTTTCTTGGCCAGCTGTGTGTTGTTGCATCATTATTGCGTGCACAAGAAAGCTAACAAAAGGTCTAGAGCCGATTCTAGTTGTGGCATTTGTATTTGGAGTCTGTTGTCTTTCAAAATGAAAACCAAGGATGTGTCAACGTCAGTAAAGCATGCTATCATGGGGTGGAAAAATAAATCAGTCAGAGATAGCCAAAACATTGGGTGTGTCAAAACATTGTTAAGAAGCAAGAGCATACTGGTGAGCTCAGCAATAGCAAACTACTTGGTAATGTAGCGGTCTACCAGTTTGAATACAATTGTGAAGAAAATCCCTTTTCAAATGTCAAACTCTCCAAGACGCAGGCATAGATGTGTCAAAGACTAACATAAAGAGAAAACCACACTGGCATAACCTCCGAGGGTTCACCACAAGATGCAAACCAATGGTAAGCCTCAAGAACTGAAAGGCCAGGTTAGTTTGCTTATGCACCTGTGCCAAAGTGATGAGCACAGAAAAATGGGGAGAAAGAAAGTACTTGCTCACGATCCAAAGCATACCACCTCATCTTTGAAACATGGTGGAGGTAGTGTTATGGCTTGAGCATGCATGTCTGCCACTGGAACTGGCTCACTTGTCTTTATTTATGATGTGACTGCTTAGGGCAGCAGCAGTATGAATTCTGAAGTGTACGGGAACATCCTATCTGCTCAGAACCAGCCAAATGCCTCAAAACCTATTTGACAGTGCTTCGCCTTGCAGCAGGACAATGGCCCCAATCTCACTGCTAAAGCAACCAAGGAGTTTTCCAGGGCCAAAAAGTGGAATGTTCTTGACTGGCCAAGTCAATCACCCGTCCTGAATCCAAATTAACTTGTGTTTCACTTGCTGAAGACAAGACTGAAGGGAAAAAAGCCCCTGAAACAAACATGAACTGAAGATGGCTGCAGTACAGGCCTGGGAGAGCATCACCAGGGAAGATGTGTGTGTGTTACATACTTCAGGCAGTCAAATACACAGGATTTGCAACCAAGTATTAAATATGATGACTTTATTTAAGATTATGTTAATTTGTCCAATTACTTTTGGTCTCCTAAAATGAAGGGACTGTGTATAAAAAGGGCTGTAATCCTACATGGATTGCTGGATATGGGTGTGAATTCCCTTAAATTAAATTGAATTGATTAAATTAAAGCTGACAGTCTGCACTTTAACTTCATATTCATGGTTTCATTTCAAATCCAATGTGCTGGAGGACAGAGCCAAAACAACAAAAAGTGCGTCACTGTCCAAGCACTTACGGATATGAAGTCAAATGAAAACAAAAATAAATGTGAAACCTGTTTGTGCAGTATTGTACTTTTAACAGGTTACACTGCATGCTACAGTAGAAAAGTGTGGAACTTCATATTGTATTATAAAAATAGCCTAATGATTATATTAACAATCACTTTAATAACTATTTACATTAGTAATTTGACTAATTTTTTCCATCTTTTCTTGAATAACACTGAAAGACCCACATTGTACAATGATCAACAAGCTCTAGAACTGTATTTACTATAATAGAACGGTGTCATTTTCATCACATCACATACAAAGCTTGCAAACGCTGCCTGGCCTCTGCAAGCAAGAGCCGAAATGTCTCTACCATCTCTCCATGGCACTGGTTGCCATTGGCACTCTGAGGATAATTTAATGAAGCACATTTAGGGTGTCAACATAACACCCACCTCTGGAAGCACAAAAACCCATTCCATAAATAACCCTGAGTCACACAAAATTAGTTCACATTCACTGCTTTTCACCAACATTTCTACAAATGTTTGCCTATTGGTGAGGGTGCAAGTTCTGAAATGCAGTACTTGCAGGAAAGAAGGGTACAGAAATGTGCCCTTTATGTTGTGCCTCCCATCCATCCACATGATTTATTTAAAGCAGGGGTACCCACTTCACGATGGACGAACTTTCACTTTGATGAATTACAGTCGGTGGCATTCACATATGATGAAACTGGTGCCATTAATCAAATTTAATAAGCATGTCGACTCGACACAACCAAAAAAGTAAAATATTAAAAATAGAGCCTCGCTATTTGATGTAAACTTTTCATTGCAAAGCGGTGTTACAGGGGGACAGTCTGAAGACATCACTTCTGGTCCATGTCTATCCTTTTACTCATATTATACACCCGTTTGCATCTAGTGATATTATTTCTCACCAGCAGGGACATTCCGGGGGAAAATGGCTGCTTTTCAACCGTGACCTTTCAGATCATTCTGATATTTGACACCCATAGTGTAAGATTGGTATACTTTTGAGGGAAAAAACACAAACAATCATTAGAATATTAGGGACAAAGTGTGCATTTTCACTCCATTTTTGGCCTACTGACATCTACTTTTGAGACCTACAGTTTGAAAATCGTAAACGTCAAAAAAGTAGCGGTGGGTAAGCCAAAAGTGGAGTGAACGTGAACAATTTGTCCCTAATTTTCTTACCATTTCCCCCCAGAATTACTAAAATTACTGGTTTCTTACACACTCCTGTGCTGCACCTGCTCCTCTTTACTGCAGAGAGACAGAAAATATTTCCTGCAGGTTTGCTAATAAATGCTTTCACTTAAAATAAAATGCAGTTAATTGAAAGCTAGAATCAAAGCCGGTTTAATTTGGATATTGTATAAATTTAAATACCTTTTAAATTTAAATATTTAATACCTAAATATGAGTTTAACTTCACAGTATTTTTAATTGTAAGCCACTGAATATTCCAGGCTAAAACCTCGCCTTTTTACATTTCCACAGGAAATACTCACTGTGAAGTATTTCAGTTAACACTGTACCAATAAAATCTTTTAAAAAATGTAAAAAGA
Source organism: Synaphobranchus kaupii (assembly GCA_029718625.1). NCBI lineage: Eukaryota > Metazoa > Chordata > Actinopteri > Anguilliformes > Synaphobranchidae > Synaphobranchus > Synaphobranchus kaupii. The sequence goes on from CM056390.1 coordinate 17,230,602, forward strand.
ACATAAAAGTATCAACTTATTTTCTTATGTGACATGTCACACACATTCCTACCCACAGTCTGAAAATGAAAGAACTGATTAAATAAAAGCCAAAAAGGATTAGACATTGCAGTGTATGACAGCTCTGTAGTTCAGTTATCCTGACAGGGCCACTGTGACTGAGAGGACTCATATCGCTTTGTGCACCAGAGATTTGCCATTACAAAACACCATCATAGCTGCCTTTTTTCCAACAAGCACAGTCAGCTGAAAGATCAGGCGAGAAGCCCAGTCCTCAAATGACCCGGTTGAACTGCTGGTTATTGGCCCGTGTGACGGGGGTCGAGTTGTAGATTGGGGGGGAAGCAGTGAACACCCCCCGCCACCCCCAATTCCTCTGTCATTGCTGGACAAGTCTGTGTCCCCTCAATGTTTACCCAGAGACTATGACTCTAATATGCATTCTTTAAAATGTATACCAAAGATGCGAAACCATATTCGCAACCTACTACCATTTTTGGTTTGCTTCTGTATTTACCAAAAGTGCATAGTTGTCTAATTTCATAATATCTAAACATTTAAGAGGAGATATTTGGATTATGCACCAAACCTACAAACAGAATACCCCTTCAAAAAAACGGATCCAGCAGCCTTCTTACAAGCCAGGCTCGCAGACCACAATACCATCACTGATGCCCTCTCCAGATTGAAAGCTATGTGAACCTGGCCACGCCAACATCCAGGGAACTTACCATCTGCTGAAACGAACTGACCGACGGCCGCTGAACCCCCTCCGCCGGTCTCCACAAATTGCACCTCTGAAACGATGATATTGTCCTCCAACACGGAGCCACAGCCCATACAGACGGCATCGCCCCGGGCCTGGTCAACATCAATGTCCGCGCAGCCGCAATTCTTGCACTGGCGCGAGCTCATGGTGACACTTTCACGTCCTCAGCATTAAAGAAATCTGTCTGCAAAGCAGGGCAAAGGGGTAAAGTTGTGTTAATGTCATAAGCCTAGCTATCAATAATACCACACCGACACATTTTGCAAGCCTGTTTGTGTCCTTAGATATAATATCATTAAATAGTCACATTTCTGTTATATGCACGTTGCTTACATTCAACATTACAACGTGGTGGTGCTCGACTCCAGCTGGAAATAGCAACTTTTCACCCTCGTCACGTGGTTTATGTTGTTTCACTGAAAATCAAGTTCCATGTGTCCAAAAGTGCTTCAGTTTTAGATGTTATTGTGAAGATTGTGTCAAGCAGGGAGTTGTCAAAGCATTTGCTAGCTAGGTGACAATTGTTACAATTGTCACAATTGTCCATTAATACCAGGCTTCCGAAATGGCGACTGTGATACAATAGCGAGCTATGTAACGTTCATGTTAACAAGCCATCAACGTGTACACTCACTACTACCCTCCATAGCTAGGCTGGTACTTAGCTAAGAAGCCGGTTAGCTTGCGAAGTACACTATGATGTAATTAATGTCCTAAATTACTTATTGTCTGCAATCAACACGTCTGGATAACGCAGTTAGCTGTGGCTGTACCGATATGCTAAGAAAAGAAGTAACAGTGAATGTTCACGCACCTTATTTGCTGTTCATAACACGGCTAAGTTAGCTAACGTATACGTTACAGCTAACCAACCAGCTTACAATTTCGAAGAAATCACGTCAACCCCACAGTTCTTACACAACAACTGATGTTAGCAAGACAAATAATTTAAAAAAAATGCTTATATTTTTACTATAATGATGTCGTTAATAACTGTTTGCAAAAAAATGTAATACGTACCGGTGCAGAATGCGCAAATCCACCCCTGCAAATGCAAAACGGCAGGTATGCTCGCGTGCTTCAGGCAGGAAACTCCTCACCTTTTGTAGCCAAAAGGGGCTTTACACTCTTATGCTACGTGATTACGTTTATTTAAACAATAACGCTGGTGTGTATTATGCGTTTTAGATTTTAACTGAAAACATTGCAATTTAAGTCACAGCTATCCATTCAAAAATTGGTATTCAATACTCCTGAGCTTTACAGACATGTGTCTCTGCGTACAGAAGTGGAACGTCCCAAATAACATTATCCAGAGGGTAGAATAGTCATTCTTGAAAATGTTTACTTGAAAACGTATATTGTCTTCCATGCTAGCTAAATTAAGAAAACTATATATTTATAATTATAAATAATAATTATTAGGAGGATAACATTGCTTAGCATGTCAAGGGTTTACAATAATTATTAATATAGCCATTCCAGTAGCCTACCCCCATGTGTCAGAGTCCCAAGTTCTTGCGGGCCGAGTCATTAGATGACGTGCCTTGCAACGTGGTCTGGAATTCCAGTGCGCGAGCATCAGTTCAGGCAAGCGCTGCGCAATCGCCCATCAAAATGTCATCATGGGTATGATGGTGACGAGTGAGACTGAGAGAGTGACGTTTCATATAACAAAAATGGGCGGCCTACTTCAGCAAAATCCTGATTTTTGTGCAGGACAATTTGGTAGCCGGTTACTTGAATATGAAATTCATTATGCTTCTATTTGCTTTTTAAAGACATAACTTTGATCGGCCTATAGTTTTAAAGTTGTAGCTATATTTAGAGAGACCATCATAGTAATCGTTCCGCAATCCAACAGATTTCTACTTTTAACTGAATGCATTATAGGCCTACTGGAGAAGGGGTCTGCAACCTTGCTCCTGGAGAGCTACAGGAGCCGATTCTGTTACCATCACCGATAACAATGGAGAAAGTCCAAGGTCCATCACGCGAGACTTATGGGCACAGATTATAATCTTGTACTCTAGAGTATTACCATCAACGAGCACTATTGACTGACAGGGAATTCCCCCATCATGCAACTGATTTACGTAACGTTGTTAATAAAATTTCCCGCGACTTTTTGTGTTTTTAATCAAGTCGAAGATTTTTTACGGTAAAATAAGACATTTTATGACAGTTCGTGATTCCCGTACCCCACCCCCAACCCCTAAACATAACCTCACAGGAGTTCATGTAACTCGGGCTCATGCCCGAACTGTTAAGATAGTAAAATGCATTAATCGTCATAGGCTGTGGGACGTTGCATTATGGGGGAATTCCCCATCAGTCAATAGTGCTCGTTGATGGTAATACTCTAGAGTACAAGATTATAATCTGTGCCCATAAATCTCGCGTGATGGACCTTGGACTTTCTCCATTGTTATCGGTGATGGTAACAGAATCGGGTGGCTACAGGATGTTTTGGTTTTTGCTGCTTCTCGGCAATTCGTTGATCAGTTGAAGCAGTTGATTAGTTATACCTCACCTGGGGCCACATGTATAAACAGTGCTGAGCAGAAAAATGCCCTCAGAAAGCCGCGTAAGCGAGTTTCCACGCAGAAATTCAGATTCATAATGTAACATGCGCTGTGAGAATCTGCATACCCCTGCACACGCTGGACACCATATGTATGCAATGTTTGGAGTCAGTATGATATGGCGACACTGTGACAAAAAGGCAGAGGTAGAAAATGCAAAACTTTTTTTAAGCATATTTCCAACTTTCACCCTGAGCATTCTTTTGCGTATTCTATTACTCAGTTTTATAAATGTGGCCCCTGGTGTCTTGGGTCTGAATTGCTTTGGCACTTTTAAGATATAAACAAAAATGCGCCGACACTGCAGTTCTCCAGGACCACACCCTTGTATTCTACAGCCATTTACAGGAAGTCAAATGTATGGAATATCTTGCTGCTTTTACAACACCGACCTTGGATACGGATACACCCAACCTTTCCATGAAGAAAACTATTGAATTGCTTGCGCGTGTGTGTAAAAACAAACACAAAAACATGTGGATACAAATAATTGTCTTTAATTTGAGTTAGGATAATATAACAAAATTGAACATTGTATGCACATACATTTGTAAACTATAATAAAATTACTGTAAGACAAGTACTGTAAAAATCTGGAAACCAGAGATAGCAAAGTGTTACAAAACTATTTATGAATGTATTCATGTAACATCATGACTACCGTTTGACTTTTTTTATTTTTATTTTTTTAAACCTCTTGGACCTTGTAGAATCTCACGTGTGGAGAAGTACTTCATGACACCTAGTTGATAATGCATTAGATTTGAATGGAAGGTTAGATTTTTTTTTTCTCCGGGAAAAGGACACTCAATCGTATCAAACAATATACCAATCTCTAAAGAAAAGCCTGGCAAATTCAGTGAAGACAATTACAGGCCCCACAATCTGACATAAAACACACATACTGGTGCACTGCAACACATAATGCCACACTGTTCACATCTAGCAAACACCTTTAAACATGCCTCTTATCAAAGAAATGTGTTACTAGTTTAGAATCACAAGACTTTTGGTGCGGACAGCTGTAATAGTAGGAAATTTTATTTGATGAAAAGTTCCCTAATAAATAAAACTAATTAAAAATATTTATGACAAATATTGGTCATCAAGGGAACATTTTATGTAATGGCTTTATTTTCTGATCCCACCTGGTTGAGATGATTAAAAAGTAATTTTAATCGATCAAGCTCAATCATTCTATTATGGAAAGCAATATTTGTTGGTATCTGGTGTGAGTTTGAGGAATACTGACTTGGCTAAATGCACACAAACCAAAGTATTTGTGTAGTTGTATATAATCACATCATCCTTTCAGAGAGCTGAGCACAGGTTTTATTTTTAATATTTTAGTGTAGTGTGAAGGGGTTTAGCAGCGCACTTTAAAAAATAAAACAAAACACAACCTTGTTTGCTTGGGAAAATATCCACTCACCCATGAAAGTAACTATTAAAGTCACCCCTTAGTGTCGGAAAAACCCAACGTACATGAATGCTAGAAAAAAAACTATAGTAAATACTTCAGCAGTAAAAAGTACGTACACTGCGTCTTCGTCGTGTTAAAATAGGAATATTTAACAAAATAGTTTTTACAAAATCCAATAAGTGAGACTACATTTAAAGCATTTATTAACGTGTATATTGCACTAGAGTCAGTAAATACCTGTGGATCTCAAGACCACTGACAACTAGAGATCCATTCTGCCTGAAGTGGGAACAGAAAGCAGAGTAAACAGAATGTAGGCATTTCAGAATACGTGTGAACTCTTGGGTCCGTGCTCTCCTCTTCCGTCTCGTCGCCAGGTCACTGATCCCGTGACTCATACAGCAGTTTTGCAGCCTATTGGGAGTAGGGAACACAGAGATCAATGTGTATTTATAGTGAACATTTTAACTTTGACTCTTCACATCCATAGGGACAGTATGTCCCGTTGGGGGAAATTATACATGATACACGATACAGCCGCGCCGTTTTCAAACATCACAAAACACTGAATGAACTGGTCCTTTGTGAAAATGACGCGCTCTAGATCGGGGCTGCCCAAGCTGTGAGCTGTGATAAGGGGCTGCAGTGGCTCACAAGCCGAATGCGAGAAAATAACCTGCCGTATATTATATACAGTCAAGCCGGAAAGTCTCCCCACCCCTTTCACCTTCTCCACGTTTTATTACATTACAGACATATTCTACAATAGATTGAGTTCATTTTTTGTCTCAAAATTCTAAACAAAATAGCCCATAATGACAAAGTGAAAACAGGTTTTTAGACATTTGTGCTAATTATAAAAAATCTAAATGTAAAATGTCATATGTACACAAGTGTGCACACCCTTTGACACCCAAAAGTGAGCTGAGGTGCATTTTGTTTCCACTGATACTGCTTGAGATGTTTCTACAACTTAATTGGAGTCCACCTGTGATAAATTCAATTGATTGGACATGATTGGGGATTGCCAACACCTGCCTATATAAGGTCCCACAGTTGACAGTGCATGTCAGAGCAAACTCCAAGCCATGGGGTCAGAGGAATTATCTGCAGACCTCAGAAACAGGATTGTGTCAAGGCATAGATCTGGAGAAGGGTACGGAAAAATCTCTGCAGCTTTACAGGTCCCAAAGAGCACAGTGGCCACCATCATTCGTAAATGGAAGAAGTTTGGAACCACCAAGAATCTTCCTAGACCTGGCCGCCCGGCCAAACTGAGCAATCGGGGAAGACGGGCCTTGGCCAGGGAGGTGAGCAGGAACCCGAGGGTCACTCTGACAGAGCTCCAGCGTATCCTTGTGGAGATGGGAGAACCTTTCAGAAGATCAACCATCCAGGCAGCACTCCACCAATCAGACCTTTATGGTAGTGGCCAGACGGAAGCCCCTCCTTAGTAAAAGGCACATCACAGCCCGCTTGGAGTTTGCCAAAAGGCACCTAGAGGACTCTCAAACCATGAGAATCAAGATTCTCTGGTCTGATGAAACCAAAATTGAACTTTTTGGCCTGAATACCAAGCATCACGTCTGGAGGAAACCAGGCACCGCTCATCACCTGGCTAATACCATCCCTACAGTGAAGCATGGTGGTGGGCAGCATCATGATGTGGGGATGTTTTTCAGCAGCGGGAACAGGGCGACTAGTCCTGATAGAGGGAAAGATGAATGCAGCTAAGTACACCGAGATCCTTGAAGAAAACCTGCTCCAGAGCGCTCTGGACCTCAGACTGGGGCGAAGGTTTACCTTCCAACATGACAACGACCCGAAGCACACAGCCAAGAGAACAAAGGAGTGGCTTTGGAGAAAGTCTGTGCATGTCCTTGAGTGGCCCAGCCAGAGCCCAGACCTGAATCCAATTGAACATCTGTGGAAAGAGCTGAAAATGGCTGTGTACCGACGCTCCCCACCCAACCTGACGGAGCTTGCAAGGATATGCCAAGAGGAATGGGCAAAAATGTCCAGAAACAAGTGTGCCAAGCTCGTAGATTCTTTCCCAAGACGCCTTGAAGCTGTAATCGCTGCCAAAGGTGCAGCAACCAAGTATTAGGCTAAGGGTGTGTACAGATATGTAACCCCTAAATAACCTATTTTTGTCAGTAAAATAAAATTGCATATTTTCTAAAAACCTCTTTTCACTTCGTCATTATTGGCTATTGTGTGTAGATGTTTGAGGCAAAAAATTAACTCAATCTATTGTAGTATAAGTCTGAAACGTAATAAAACGTGGAGAAGGTGAAAGGGGTGGGGAGACTTTCCGGCTTGACTGTACTTTGCATAATTATTCAAATGAAACACTGCAGCCAGTAACAAAGCGCAGCACTCGTTACGGTGTGCATGCATTTGTTTTAACATTTGCATTTCATATCCGAATATAGGTTAACATCTATGAGGACAAGGCTAGCAGAAAACTCACTCAAAGTTTGTCATGACCTCAGACAGATATCAGCTTGAGCAGTGGTTCCCAAACTAGTGGCTGTAGTATAACTCAGGCAGGGAGATTAGGACGGCAAAATATTCCTCATTACACAGTCATAGCTCCTCTCTTCGATCCAGTGCCTGTGGTCTGCAGCTGCACTCACTGTGCAGCTCAGCGGGTTAACTGCAGGGTTTAAAAGCAGCAGCAGCATCTCTTTGGAGGATGCCTGCGCCAGCCTGCACCCCCAAATTTAGGGAGGACGCTACAGCGATGGGCTCAGCTTATAAATGTAATTGTGCATTCTAATTTAGGGAATAATGAACACTGGAGATAAAAAAATAAATAAATAAATAAAAATAGGTTTCAAATACTGTAGAATGACTTGAACTGGAGATGGAAGAGCTGTAGTGGACACAGCAGATTGGAAGTTGAGTTCACAGGCACAGTGGCCTGGCCGCGTGGGTTACCTTGTGCATGGCGGCCAGCCAGGCGGATGCAATTTTCTTGTCGTCTGCAGCTTCCATACGCAACTGCTGCAGATCCAGAGAGCCCACTGACTTGTAGTGGAGCAACATTCCACTGGCTCTCGAGTTTCCACCTGTACACCCACACACGCGCACGACGCGCACATGCACACAATAACAACTGTCCTTACAACACTACCAATGAACCCCGTGCAGTGACTGCAATGAAAAGTTGGTTTGCGGGTACACAAACAAGAATACCGGGAAAAAAAAACATACTTTAAATACCAGAGCTTAGTATTCAACAGTGAAAAGAAACAAATGTTTCTTTAGCGGCCAAACATGCAGGACATAAAATATTTTGCTAGGAAAATATTCAGTGCTGCATATTTTGTAGATGACCGTTCTAAAGTATTTACTAAAAACAAATACCAAAAACAAAAATGAGATGGCACAGTTTCAAGCATTTTATAGCACATCACATTGAAATTTATCATCCAGGAATACAATTCAGCTGTAGCAGTAGGATCCAGACTGCCATTAACTCTTCTGCAGGACCCATGACACACACGCACACGCACACACACACATTTTTATTAAGGATGTGATATTCAAATATTGAACTATATGCATGTCACACAACACAGGCCGCTCAGCACCATAAGGTATATGCCACAAAAATCACATGATAACAGCCAAGGGACATGCAGGGGCACTTTTAAAGAGATAGCCTTTGATCCTCAACAGAGGGACTTATATTTTATTACATTTATTGCATCTATTTGATAGGGATACATCTATTTCACAATGAAAACAAAATACTATTTCTGCAGATGATTCTATGAACGACTTAATCAGATTTAGCTTAAAAAAAAAGATAGTTTTCACCTGTTGTTTCTGAGTAGGCAAGGAAAATCTGTATATTGGCAGAGGTCAAGAACCCCACAATTGCCACCATAAAGGTTTGCATGGGATCAACTGGGCTAAGATGGCAGTTGAAAACAGACCAAACTATATCGATTTTGATTCAAAAGTTAGAGTAACACAGGAAGTCCATGTTGTGGTTTCAAATTACTACATATAAGGGAGGTGAAGTTGTAATAGAAAATCAGTCTCCCTGTCAGGGAAGTGAACATTGTCACTGTCCTTATAGAGTTGTGAGGGGAAAAGAGGCCAAAAGAGAAGAATTGGGCTATGCAAAAAATCATCACTTTCCCCATGGGACGGCACACCTCTTTAAAAGCAGCAGCACAGGAGTAACTTGGAATCGATGAACAGGATGAACATCGACGAGCCTCAAAGAGACAGAGAGACAGAGAAAGAGTGCTGACCTTCCGATATATACTGACTCTCCAGCAGACTGGTGTAAGTGTGAATGTCTTTCTCTGAGCCCAGAAGAGAAGACAGGCAGCCCAGAGAAAGTGAGAGAGAAGGGTTATTCAGAACACCAGAACCCCGGTGTTACCCACCCTGTGCATCTGATCTAGCACACAGGACTTAATGTTTGTTAACATTATCAGCATGACAGATGTAGTGCTCAACATTTCCTAAACTGGGATTGAATGAAATCCTGTGCCACAGAAGAGCTGAAGCCACAGGAAGTGGGACTCTTCCGGGTTACAGCTTCCCCCAGGAAACACCCAGGCTCTGTGCGTTTCCCTACACTCTCAGGGACAAACACACAGCACTGGGGTCCAGGGGCAAGCCTTACCTCCTGGGGTGAAGCCCTCAGTCAGGACTTGCATGCTGGTAATCCGTGACAGTTCCACCTCAAAGTGGCTTTCCCCATCCAGGAACAGGTACCTGAGCAAACACAGACCTTTAGGCCACAAAACACAACCTGGATGACAAATAAAGGCAGAATTGGTACTGGATATAATGTACACAAAGACCAGGAAACAGCAGGTTTACATGTTGCACACATTGAACTGTGTCAGACACTGCACAAATGTAGTACAATGCCCTTTCAGTAGAGAGAAGACAAATACACTATCTTCCAAGTTGATCCTACCACGATTTACCTTTCCACAGAAGCTCTGAAATTAATATTTTAGTACATAAAAGTGCTTCAGTCCCTGAAACTTTCCAGGAAACCATAGTACCTGTGGTTATTAGAGAGACGACACACCATGGTCTCCGACTTCTCTGATGTGCCCACGGTGACCAGGAACGTACCCCCTATTCTTAAAGAAGGAAAGAAGAAAGCAACTATCACAAATCAGATATAAAAAATGCAATCTTAGATTATTTCTTTCTTTCTTTCTTTCGGCACGCATATATTCACACTTCATCACAATTTCTGTAATATGCCCTGAACAAACACAGTACCTGCCGAAAAGGGATACGGGAAAAAGCAGACTGCTTATTATAGACTCTTACCACCATTTGATACAAATTTGACCTCTTGGGTCAAAAACTGATAGTTTGCCCAATTGTTGCATACAGACAGACAGTCAGAGGCACCAAATAGAACGACTCAGAGGAGGCTTGGGCAATTATAAGTGTCTTACAGGTACAACAAAGGAACATCTAAGTTTAAAGCTGGAGTTTATAATGAGGGCAGGTCTATTTTAGGATTTCATGGCAATTTATGCTCTTAATTATTAAATAGGCCATCTGCTCTGACATGAAGGCACGAGCCATATCTACAGACAGCACATGTATCCTCAGTGGAAACACATTTATTGTGGTGCTATACAAGAGCGAACCAGCATTGACATGTACCGCAGTTTAGAAATTAAAAGCCAGAATAATTGCTTGGAGTGAAAGCCAGCCCACCAGGAATTGAGTTCAGCACCCCTGGTTTCAAGTTATTTCAAGATCTGAACACAACTCTTCTGTCAGTAAACTAAAATGTTTACCATGTAAATGGAAATGTTTCCATGCCTGGGGGTTACGGCTCATACAAATTCATATTCAGTGCAGCTTCCTGGTTTGGTATGCAGCATGCAGTGCATGCGCTCACCCTGCAGTAGCAGAGAGCTGCAGTCAGACGAGAGGGTGATGGAGAACGGGTAAAGGCCATAAGGACAGTGCATCACACACACACTCCGGCACTTTTGAGAGTTAACGGAGCACCGGTCCCACGAGAGCTCAGAGACAGCTGCGGACTCTACAGGCTTTTAGCGGGTCCTAATCCGAGCGCTCCAGGGTGCCTGCGCTGAGCCCTGACTGACCAGGCCAGGCAGCGCGGCGCGCTAATGGATTTTTCATTAACGCTGGGGTGCTGTGGGGTGGAAGACCCCAGGGGCAGGGCCTATTTATAATCCCTCCCGTTTGGGAGAGCGGGGCCGTCCGGAGAGGACCGCCACACTGAGGACAGATGTCTCGGAATATTTACTTTAAAAACTCTAATCACTGCATTCTCTTCAAATATGGCCACTATCCTTTCTATAATTCCATAGCTATCTGCACGAATGAGTACTACGCCACCAACGATTGAGACGCTATTGATTAGGGCCGTGGTCATTTATGAGTGCAAATCACAAAGCTGAGTATCACGACTTTTCACGAGAAACTTTTCAGTGACCCTTATTCCAATGGTTTACATTTGTTGCATTTCAGATATTTCAGTCGACGCCTGGATGTTTTGCTCAAGGGGGGAAAAAAAGCATACGTAGTCCTGTAGCGCGATGCGCAACACGAGAGGCCGCTTACCGCCCATGAGCACTTTGAGCTGCTTGTCGTAGAACTCCATCTCCTTCTGGGAGGCCAGGCCGCACTCGGCGCACTGCCGCACGGGATCCACGAAGCACATCCGTGGGAGCGCCACCTTCTTACTGCAGCACTTGTCGCAGAAGCACCTCCCACAGCGCCGGCAGTGGTGCTGTACCAGAAGCAGAGGGGGAAAGCAGGGACATCCATGTAGGATCTTCAGCTGCTATTATGTAGCCACACAATGCACTTATCATCGGGCCTCTCTAATGACTCAGAAAAGGACTAGCAATCTGCGCTGTCAATCACCGGTGATTCATCAGCGTCGAGGGGGTGGCAATGTGGCATAGTGGTTAGGGAACTGTTAGGGCTCGTAACTGAAAGGTTGCGGGTTCGATTCCCAGCAGGGGTGCTGCCACTGGACCCTTGAGCAAGGTACTTAATCTTTAATGGCTTGAGTAAAAATATCCAGCTGTATAAATGGACTGTATGTAAAAATGTAATCTGCGCAAGTCACTCTGGATCAGAGCTTTTGCTAAAGGCGGAAATGTAATTGGGAAGGCACCTACATAGCATACTGCGTATACTTGAGGGGCACATGCGAACAGCATCTAGGCTTCGACTCACTGACTCAGGGGAGATCTTGGGACACAATTCATTGAGTGACAGTGATTTATTGTAATTCATGGATTATGACATACTTCTTACCTTTCTGGTGATGAAGTCAAATTTTGCATCGCACTGCATGCATCTTGGGCACTGAAAGAGGAACAGAGAATTGCACAATGATTGATTGCCTAAGAGTTTGTGGCAGTTCATGGAAATGGTCATTGAAGAAAACTATAAGAAAACGAACAAGTCAGTCCTGATTATACAGAAACTAAACACGGCTTTTCACATTTAATTTGTCCATTTAAGATCTGCGACCAGTCTAGTTACATTTGTTGTATTTATATAGAATTATTATATAGTACCGAGGCCTGTATATTTTGATGTGGTCACCTAAACTGAACAAAATATTCTATATGTTGTCAAATCACTGTGTATAATTTAACTACAAGTATCTGACTAATACTCCATATAGCATCATGTTACCCTTCCCCTACTAGTTTTACACAACATCTAAGTAATAACAGACAACAGAGCTATAGAGTACACTATAATGCTCATGTCTTCCTCATAAAGTCCACACTAATTCTTTTGTGTTCCAGAAAAACTTGTTTACAACTAATAATCTCAAGAACAGTCACACACCACCACGCCCTAACCAAAACAAATAAATCAGAATGCGGCACCTCCAGGAAATGCATATTCCTGAAAAATCCGGAATCAAGGCATCAGAGCCTAATTTACACCCATCAGCATTAATTAGCCTCTGACAGCAGACAATATTCTGCAGAAACCTAGCAAATACAGAACAGCGGCACGTGGTGTTCAGTGATGAGTCACGTTTCCGTTTATTCTGGTGTGACAAAAAACACAGCATGGAGGGAGCATTTACCAGGGAAGGAGTGTTCACGTTGGCAGGGTATTACCCCTCCCGTACTGACCCCTTTGATCAATCTGGCACCCGCACAGCTTCCTGAGGCAGCTGCAACAGCGGTGCAGTCCACCTGTGCAGTGACTGCACAGCTCCGTAAGTGCACTGCAGAGCTCTAAGCAGCAGCAGCTAGCCGCGCGCGTTCCGGAGGACTCGTATGCTAGGGTGCCAAACTGACCGTGGACATCGCAATGATGGGACATTCATACCAACAGCTGTGCCTTCCAAACTGACAGAAAAAGAAAACAAGGTGAATTAAAAGGTGTTTAAACGGTCATAAAGGCAAAACTGTCGCACAGAATAAGTGCAATATGTCCACCATGAGCTGCAGTGATGACATGGTGCTTGGCCTGCCACATGCCCACCATCTCCTTATGGTACCCACCCCGTGGACAGCCCAATCCAACTCATCCTGACTCCTGTTGTCTGGACAGGAAGGAGGGGGCTGGCATTAGGTAAGCCTGAAGGGCTACTTTCTGTGCCAGGCACGACACACAGACGCGCGCGCGCGCACACACACACACACACACACACACACACACACGCACACACACGCACACACACGCACACACACACAGAGCCAGATGGAGCTCTATGTGCCATGCGACCACTCCTCAAGCCCTCCTCTATGCCAATTGAAGCTGGCAGTCCCGGTTCCTCGTCATCGCACGGCCTAACAACGGGAGTCACACACGCCACGAAAACAAGGCCGTCGTGGGAGCGCTGCCAAGCCTGGCTGTATAGTCACCGCACATAAACAAGTGCACAAGAACACTGAACTTCCAGATGTGACCCGGGAAGTTGGAACCATGTCAGATCCATCTTGAAAACTGAACAAGTTGTGCAATCTCGCCAAAGCAGCTGCAACAGTGAAGGTTTGTTATGGACAATAAGCGGTCTTTCACAGCCAAGTGTAATTTGTTTTTGTGCTCAAGCGTATCAACAACCTCAGGAGATGAACAGGCACCCACTTTTTTTTCCAAACCATGTTAGCCAATTACAAATTAAGTGTTTCCCAGCTCCAATTCCTCCCGCTGAAACAAGATTAGAGCCAAACACAATGAAAAACAAAAAACAAGAAAACACCAGCTACAGTTCAAGGTTAAAACAATGCTCCCTGGAGCCCCTTTAAAAACAAACAAGGCAACATTCAGGTAATATGTGAAACAAACTTTCCATTATTTGTTTTCCTCCAAATTGTACTATTGAACAATGACATACAATCATGAAAAAGGCAAATATTAGGTAGTTGCTTCTGCCGGAACAACAAAGCTCAATAAATGTGACCAACAACTGTCAACACATAAGGGTCAAACGGTGAAAAATACACAGGAAGTCCATCAAGACTAAGAATAAACAGCTGAGAACACAGTCATGCTTGCATTAATTATGTCACTTAAGCTCTTTCCTTCCCTGCATGAACTTGACCTCAGATGTCCATGTCCACTTCAGCAAAGGGAAGCACTATAAATCCCTTAAAGGGGTAGACCACTCTAATGAACTTTTAGGTTAATATTTTAGAATTTCAGTGAAAGTGATGCATTGTGGGAATTGTGGTCTTATAACAAAGCAAATTAAGATCAAGCTCCAAAATGTGATATCCACACAAAGTGATATTTTGAAATGTAGAAAAAGGAAAATTGCAGTGATATGTCATAGTAAAATACAAGCGCTAAATATATTTTGATTAGTTTTTATTGAGGTGGACTATCCCTTTATGCTGAAAAGCTACTACCAAAGCCTAACATGATTTTAAAAAAACCTACCGGTCTCCGCAGATGCATAAAATAACAGGCCTTAACTAGCAAACCAATATGCAAGTTTTTATATTGCACATGTGACTTGTTCAAACTTCTCTTTTAGACCACTGACTTATAGTTCAGCCGCAGCGTCACAGAGCAATTGCATAATAAAGTAGCCAAGTGAAAAGTAGTACAATAACTACATCTAATGCACATGCGTTAGATACAATGGATGCAAGAAAAAATGTATATTGGGTCATATACTACTGATAGGGTGTTGCTGGAGACGAAAGAACAGATTGTTAAAGGATATGACATAAGAGATGCAGGTGAACCAAGCCTTTAAATGGCATGAACGAAAATACTTAACCCAGATTTTGCAGTAGGCTAATCCTTTTCAGTTCCTAAGAAGAACACTACAAAATAGCACAACTCTGACTTTTTTAGACAGTAGCTACTAATCTCGTTATAGATGGGGGGCTTCGACAAACAGATGTCGAAGAAAATACGTCTTGGCTGTGCTTCATGATAACGCAAAACTCCTATTTCTGTCATTTTAGATAGTAAAAATCTGTTTAGAGTTAACATTTCTTCCGCCCACTCTGGCCTCCTTCAACCCACTGTGATAACTAGCTAGCGTTAGTAGTATTTAGACTGTGCATGTGGCTAGCTCGCAAACGACATAGCTAGCAAGATAGCTCCCGAGAAATCGAAATAACGTTAGCTATAAATCCTCACGTTCACTGCCCATAATGTAGCTGTTGAAAATACTGCAACGTTATCTATATTGGTCAGGATCAGGTTATCATTGGTGACTGACGTTAGCTACCTTGAACTGTGTACACGCTACCTGGCAGACAAGCAAGCTTAACTGATCCGAGATCGAGGCAGATGTCTGATATCAGTTTAGAGCCAGCTTTAGTCTTTCGGAATGTGGCAGCTAGCTATGCAGTCAATTGCCAGCATAACGTTATTTTGTTAACTAGCTAACGTTAATGTTTAATAGCTGTTACCGAGCGATAGCTAATAACAGCCACCAGGGACATTGGAACTTCATTTTGTAAACAAGACAAAATTATAAAGCGCTGCTTATTTGCTTGCTATTCTAGCTAGTTGGCCACTGTGCAAATTGTGATTCGTAGTAGGACAAAGCCAGGCATTGCCGATCGTATAAGACAACTAGCTAGCTACTGTATTGTGTACACTAGTAGTGTAGTAACGTCAACGTGACAGCTGTTATTAAGTCGTCTCGCTTTTTCGTCGTTGCAAAAGTTGACTGTCAAAAGTAAAACACAGCTAACATCGAAAACTAAGCAGCTTTGTTTTATGAAAGTTGTGCTATGTCAATTTAGCTGGATAGCAAATTTAGCTTAACCTAATGCATAGCTTGCTAACAGGACACAGACAAGAATATCCACCAAGCTATCCGGTTAGCTAGCTACGTGAATCTATACATCTGAACTAGCTAGCACTAGCTAATGTTAGTCCGTAATGCAACGCCCAGTCTGCTCAGTCTGACATAAAAAGAAAAGTCTACAAAAACGACAAATGTTTTGTTTTCCAAACTCACCTCTTTGTCCGGCACCCATTGCGGCTCGTCTAGTGAAAATGGACTGTTGAATGCTCCGTTCTCTGGAACCATACGAAGTCCACTCGGACTACGGACCAATTTCTTGCCATCAGGCACGGAGGACATTTTTCCATCCAGCTGTCCTCCTCCCCACCCGAATGCGATTTAGAACGTCCACTGATTGACATGTCTTTGAGCCAATCAAACTACGTAGAGTTCGTTTCGGGAATGATATGACAAATAAGGACAGAGGCCAATAAAAAATCTTCGTTTGTTATTCTAACCCCACCCATAACCTGTGGACGATGTTGATAAACTGTGCCCCAGGGTGCTGACTATACAATTCTGTGGCGCTGACTCTGGATCCGTTTTTATTTTTTGCACAGAACACAGTGGTTGGTGGGGTAGACTTTATACGTCTGTTGAAGTTCTGCTGCCAGGTATTTCTCAGTTATTGCAACTGCAGCAATCATTTGATTCTGGGAGGAGAGTATTGTACTTAATATTATGTGTATAATGATACATTCTGGAGGTGTGCATGGAAATACAGATTGTGCAATACAAATCTAAATGTGTTTGGCATAATAAGATAAGTTACATTTTGGCATCTATATGTGCAAGGATGTAAAACGCTTTAGGAAAGAGCATTTTACTGTCGTCATACACTCAGCAGCTTATAAACCAAACAATCAGGGATCCCAGCTGAATTAGTTGATAGAGGTGCTCACTATACAAACAGTAGAGGCACAAGGTGTGTCCAATATCCCAAACATTGAAGGTATGAGCATTGCTTATGTCATTGGCTGACTATGACCAAAAGTATTGTCTATTTAAACCTACCCTGCTATAGGCAGGGTAGCTTTAAAATAAGGTACAATGGCTTTTGTTATTTAAAAGAGCAGGACAGGTTATGGGTTATTATAAATAGAGGTCATACTGCTACCTGGAAACTATGAGGCTAAAACAGAGGTCTGACAGGGAGTTGGTCTTACACCGTATACTGTTGATGACAATGCCCCATCACCATGTTAATCTGATGTGGTAAAGACCCAGTCTTTGTTTGTGTTGACTATAGGAAAATAGGCTACAAATGTAATCCCAAGTGAAATGGGAAATTGCAAGAGAGTTCTTATTACAGCGTGACATTTTATTTTTTTTATTTATATCACAAAAAAACTTTCCAATAAATACACACTTTGTGTATTGGTACACTAAAAGATGACTGCTGTGAAATTCACATGCAAGCTAAGCCTATACCGTTGTCAAAGGGTACAGTGTGAACGTTTCTAATTCCGGATTGGGACACCGTCAAATAAATTACATGAGGGGAACTGTTGAGGGTAAACAATCTGCACCAATTTAAATATTGGGCTCAGGACATTACATGACCCATCTAGATGATTTATATATTTATGAATCTGTCTGTGACGAAATCCCATCCACTGTATCCGCTCTTACCAATCACATGACCAAATGGCATTTTGTCCAAAAGAGGGCGTACCACAATCGCTTCGTTTAACAGGGGACCTGCACTCTGTATGATTAACTTAGTTAATTATGAAACACACTAAAAACATAACTCGCAGACAGACATGTCACATTCATTACAAAACAAATGTAAATATATTGGGGTGGAAAGCTGGTTTATATTTATGTGTATGTTTACTGATGTAAATTTCCACTGCTGTCCTTGAATCGATGTGGATTTGCCCATAGGCATGCCCAGTGGTTCGAAATCGAATACAGTTTGTGCGCCGTAGTGCTGTAGTTTAACAATGTGGAATGTGATTGAAATGGATTTTGCTAGCGTGATGAAAGGTAGTTTTAACGCGAGATTCGGATGAAGTTAGAGGTCATGGACTGGGAGCAGCTGGACGTTAACCCAAGGATAATAACGGCAGCAAAGAAAGGTAACGTCACGCCATTGACATGCTTCTTTGAGAGAGAAAAAAGTCATTTAACGTTAAATCGACAAGTTACAAGTTACTTGTGTTACAATGTTATGTTAGCTAACATTAGCTCATTTTAAGGAGGATGAACACAGTAAAATAGACAGCCAGCGATCCAAGATGGTATGCTAAGTGAAGGTTAGCTACTTTACCGTCAAACACTGCTGGTGCTACAGCTAGTCAGACGGCTAACGTTAGCTAGCCGATAACCGCCACCATGAATTAAACAAGTTAACGTTAGCTGTCTAGCAATCTGTGAAACGCTAGCTAAAAATATAAAACGGAGGCAAACATTAGTACTACTTTAGTTATAAAGTTAAATATTTAAAAACGTACTAACTTTTTTTCAGCTAACCTGAAAGCAGCGCGGGAGATTCTGAGCTTTTCGAGCGCAGATCTACAGCGCGTCACCCGCCTTTCCCAGTGTGACGTAATGAGTCTGCAAACCGCAGTAGCTGCAGTTCACCGCAAAACACCGCTAATTACGGGTAATTTACTCAACGTTCCCTTCTAAACTAGTAGTTTCTTGCAGTAACTATCGACCTACAGTTTACAATATAATTTTTTTATGTTGTCATATTGCTAGCTATATTTTTGCAGTTTTTTTATACTGTATTAATGTTGCAGATGCCGTATCCAAGGTGACATATTATTAAATGACGTTATCCTAGTTAGCTATCTAGTCAGTTAATGGAGGAAGAAGTGGTGGTTATGGTGTACACAAGTGTGCACAATACTGTTACTTATAGCTGGTTATTTCTATGCGTCGAAGTAATATGACTATCTTTGAATGTAAGTGGTAAACTCGCATATTGATTTGTGCTAATGCTTCTCCAAGGTAAAAAAAAAATATATATATATATATATATTTGATGGTTGTATGTTAGTGATTATGATAAGGGTTTTGAGTGTTCCGTTACAGCAGTAGACCATGTCGACCTCTGTGCCCACAGCATTACAGTTGTACCAGGGAGAGTGTCCCGCATTGGAGCCAGGGCACAAGCTAACTCTGGGCTGCCCCGTGCTGGACAGTCTGCTCCGAGGAGGTGTCCCGTTAAGTGGCATCACAGAACTGGCTGGGGAGAGCGGCGTGGGAAAGACACAAATTGGCTTGCAGCTCTGCTTGTCTGTGCAGTATCCCCAGGAACACGGAGGAATGGGCTCCGGTTAGCTTCCTCAGACAGAGACCGCATCACTACCTTTCTCAGCTATTGCAGTGTAAATATCTCTTGTTTAATGCTCTTGGGAGAGTTGGGAGCATTTTGGATTAACTCTCACTGGTCATGTGTGTGTGCACAGGAGCCGTGTACATCGCCACAGAAGATACTTTCCCCATAAAGCGCCTGCGTCAGCTCATAACACAACAGTCCCGGTTCAGGCCTGACCTTCCTGCTGAGCTGGTGGACAGCATCCGCTTCAGCGACAACATCTACATCGAGCACACTGCTGACCTGGTGAGGCACTTTACCTTACAGCCAATCTACATCGAGCACACTGCTGACCTGGGGAGGCACTTTACCTTACAGCCAATCTACATCGAGCACACTGCTGACCTGGTGAGGCACTTTACCTTACAGCCAATCTACATCGAGCACACTGCTGACCTGGGGAGGCACTTTACCTTACAGCCAATCTACATCGAGCACACTGCTGACCTGGGGAGGCACTTTACCTTACAGCCGACACAATGTGACGGCTTCCTTTAAAAATATTCCTTCACCATAGAGATAGTCTCCTGAATGCAATCATTTTGTGAATAAAGTGAATGAAGTGGACTAGTCAATTTTGAGTCTTTGTTGAAATACCTAGTAAACATAATTCCGTCAGACATTAAATGTAAAAGTATACTTATTAGTAAACTTTGATGTAAATTGCCTGTTTCTTTTTTTAATAATCTCTGATTTAATGGAAAATATAAAATATTTTTTGTTTATACCATGCTGTGGGATACCCAGCCATACATATGACACTGTATTTTAGGGCACATCTGTTACAGTGCAGTGTCTTAGCTACTGCCTGTATTGCAACCATATTGCAATAGTCTGACAATCAATGGTGTGTAATATTCCAGTACGTTTGGATAGAACAATTAAGCCTTCGATCCGATTGCAGTGCCGGTTTTCATCTCACTGTTGGTTTATTGATGTTGCAGTACACTTTATGCTCCTCTAGACAGCGCTGCAGGCCTGTGTGGCCCAGCGTGTCCCGATCCTTCTCTCCAGGGGCCTGGTGCGGCTGGTGGTGGTGGACTCGGTGGCCGCCCTTTTCCGCTGCGAGTTCCAGGCGGACGAGACGGTCGAGCGGGCTCGCCATCTCCTGGCGTTTGCCAGCTCTCTCCAGCGCCTCAGCCGCTCCTTCCAAACACCTGTGCTGTGCATAAACCAGGTGGGAATCAGTCATCTCCACAAATGGCCTGACACTTTGCTCACTTGCCACTGAACAAAATACATACAGTTTGTACATACATACCTGTTCTACTGCTGTTGCTACAGATCATTGCTTGTTGTTTGTGTTTGAGTCGTCATGCGTTATAACTGTATTCTGCTGGCAATGTGGCTATGGTGTGATCAACTAAGTTCTTTGTTGTTGTTTTCCAGGTTACAGACATTGTGGGTAATTCTGATCCTGCTAGGTGTACTTATGGGTGAGTGTAGGACTACTAACTTTGCTAAACACTTGCAATTACTAATCACGTTTGCTAATTATTACTATTTGAATGATGTAATCGATTAGCCTCATCAGGTCATGTTTAAGGCTTGGGATACCTCCTTGGGATACCTATGCTATGCTCCACATGGTTTTGTAGCATAGACATTGATGTTGACGTTTTTGCTATTGATGTAATCAGGAAACTGACAGTTAAAATCTTTAACAAACAACCGAATGACAGTTCAGAAAGGATTTCGGCGAAGGATTTGACACACATATGGATTAATTCCATGGGACATTCATCATCTTATTCTTCAAACACAAAAATCTGCTTTCTGTCTTTCAGCCCTGTTTTTAAGTCAAAGATAGTTCTTGTTTACGAATGTGTCCCATAAGGAGGCCGTGTTACGAGGTTAAACCCAAACGGATGGTTGGCGTTTTGGATGTTGAAAGAGTGTCGACCTGTTAGCTCTCTCTGTTGTGGCCTTTAATGTAAACAGATGTGCCCTGGCTCATGAGTGTTGTCGCCCCTGTGCATTCGTGTTTCCCCAGGCTGGTGGATACCCGGGTGTTACCTGCACTGGGAATGGTGTGGGCCAATCAGGTGCTAGTGAGGCTTATGATGAGGAGGCTGGAGGGACAGCCCGAGGCTTCGGACTCCGGCGGAGTTCCTCGAAAGCTGCAGGTGGTGTTTGCCCCACACCTGCCCCAAGCGTTCTGTCTGTGCAGCGTGAGAGAGGAGGGAGTGAGGGGCATCTCTCTCTCTGTCCTCTCTCAGCCACAGGCCCCGGAGCTGGGGCTCCAGTGAACAAACACCTGGGGAACTGTGGGCTTTGAACTCACTCACTCATTCACATAGCACATTTTGGGCCTGATTTACTAAGACCTTTAGCATGTGCAAAAAACTTTTAGCACACGCAAATCCAGTAACATGACAAATGATTGGTCGTGGTATTTGTTTTGCGTCAATCATTGGTTGTGTTGTTAGTTTTGCGTGTGCTAAAAGGTTTCGCCCTTCATGTGCTACAGCTGCAACAGGTCCTCTAGTAGGACTAGAGTAAGCACACCCAATCAGGAGTTAATAAGGACAACGAAAACTTCAAAACTTTTAGTGATTGTAGCTAGCATTAAATTTCTCCCTCCGTGAGAGAGAAACCATATCAGCCATATCTTCACCAGGAAGGATGTTTTATAAAAATTGGGACTTGCAAGACAGGAAGCAGTGGAACATTTTCCTTTTTATTGATGTTTTTGTATAGTTTTACCATACAGTGATTTGCAGAGGCAATATTTCGCCACACTGGAGAGGCAGAGGACACAGCCAGCTGAATGGGCAGCATGGACAGGAGTGGCCACTGCAGTGTAGCACAGAACTGATCCAGAGTCTGCCTCTGCCCAGCCGGCCTCCCTACCACGCACAGTGCCACCCACAGGAAGGAACACGTAGTGCACTTTAAAGAATATCAAACCAACAGTAGATGGCAGATTATCAACAGCTAAAACAGGGTTATGTCATGCAAGTCACCCAGTAAGATCTGGCATAAAGGATCATAAGTTGGTCGATTAACCTTGAGAAAAAAGAAAAAAAAACTCCCTTTGCCACATTATACTCCAAATTGTTCTTATAATTGTAAGTACCACAGTGTGTTAATTTGACCTTTTTTAGTAATGAGATCTATCAGTTAAAGCAGTCATCTTATTTGTGTTGCAAAAGTCATGGGAGTCAAGATCTGTCAAAAACTAAGATCAAGAATGTAACTCTTGGTCATGCAAAAATGGAGACTAAGACCCGCATTGAGCCAGATATTTTATATGCGATGTCTGTTAGTGTAAACATTTTAATAAGATCAAAACTAAACTGTATTGAGACTAATTACATTTCATGAGACTGCAAATTAATGAAGGTTGGACCCAAGACTGGAGCTGAAGACTGTCTTTGTTTTGCACTTGTCACCCTTTTGAAATTAATTTTAAAGATTTCAATAGCAATGAAGAGGTTACATTGGTGATCAGCGCACTCACAGGTTAAGTATTTCTCTTAGTTTAGCTATGCTAAATGGGGTTGAAATTCAGTCTTCCTTTAAAATGTGCAAATGTTGAAATGCAAATGTTATGAGAACATGTGGAAAAGGGGTGTTTTTTTTTAACTGACCATAGACCATATATTGATAATGTACAAATTATTATCAAAAGATGAGTTGTATTCCTCCAACTTCAAATCCATATGTCCCTTCAAACCTAAACCCTCTTCAGTCATTCAGTCCCTTTGGTGCTTTTTCAGTAACCCTCGTCTAAAAAAATACAAATCATAAACATTTCAAATATATTGATCAAAAGACAAACCGATCAACAGTCAGACAACAACAAATAAAGCTGATGTTTACAGATAGTTTACACTCATTGATCTCCCAACTAACACAATGGTCTCTCAACAATGCTGAAACTTAGCAGCGGGGAACATATTAAAAAAAAACACTCATTTGTTTGTCGGGCTCTAATGTAACAGGCTAAAGGAACTGGCAGCAAAAGTACACCACGATTTTGTATTTGCTATATAGTTGTTTACAGACGTTAAAAGAGTGTAGGATCTAAGGCTTTAGTGAAGGCAAAGGAAAATCTAATCTCAACAGAATGTGGGGGTATGCAAAAGAAACAACAAAATAAAAACAACAGCTTTCAAAAAGAGCAGTTCCAATATTGCACATAGTCACACTGCAGCCATCTGGACGTGTTTCATGCTTGCTAGATTGTAACTGACGGAAAAATGTTGAGGAGAAGGGTATAAGTGGTTTTCTGCAAGCAAAACTCAGCATTTACATGATACAGGTAACAAGGAGTCCTTTGACCTGGTTCTCTCAAGCACGGGGAAGCAACGCTGCTTGATGGTTTGTGCATCCACACACGGCGACTTGTCCTTCCCTTTGTTTCCGGACATGCGCCAGCCTTCCCGTACACGTGACCGATCATCATTACGTTACCGTTGATTTTTGTGAAAGGTTCCTCAACGGTTCCTCAAAATGTCGCTTCCCCGGAGTGAGGAAAAGATCTTCAACATAAGTTTGACTTCCTTGCAACATTGTCCATGTTCCTCTCCTATGTCTTACAGCACTATATTCATGAGGTCAATAGTCACACGATGGGACTCCTGGGGCTCATCGGATGTTAAGGGACTGCTTTTCATTGATCGTCCTGAGTAATGGGGATCATTGTCGTTCCAGAGACAATTCGGACAGCCACTCTGAATGCCAACAAATCACAATCTCACAAGAGGTTTAGCAACAACCGTATTAAGCCAAGAACCAACTGGGCTCTATAGGTGCAGAGAAAGCAGCGATCATTTGCATTTTATGAAAATCCCTGAAGCCGTGTGGACACAAATGAAGGAAAGCTAAGACAGTGAAATTCATATTAAAGGCTTGGGATCCCTCTGCTGGCGTGTATTCTACTGGATTTCCGATCACTGCTGACTTGACTTCCACACAAATTCAGGTTGACAATGTTACTGGGCTGTAAAACTTACAAAACGACCAAGGATAATTCTTCCACTCCTGGGAAATGGACGTTCCAATTACATGTGGTCAGCTGATCAGTGTCACAGCCTAATATTAATGAATAACCTAACAACTTGCATGGTAAGAAACACGTTATCTAAAAATATTGATGTAATTGAAAATTTCCATAGTCTATGAATTGAGCGACATTGAATCAGATTTACAAAGTTAATAGTGTAATGTACTCGGGCATTGCATTTATAAAAATAAAAAAAATTGGATTATGCTTTGAAATTATTTTTTTTGAGTAGCACATGAATGTATAAAGTGCAAATTTACTATATGCCTTTCTGTAAATGGAGGTCTGTACTATCAAAATATATAGCACTAGGATACCTGGGTAATGTTGATTTTTAGTTAAATGCAAGTCCTGGGAATGACTGTTCTGTCCAGTTTCAGACGGCGACAGCTCCATCCTTGGAGGTGTGCATTTAAAAGATTCAGAGCAAAGGGGGCTCTAAAGCCACTGGTAAAAACTTTTTACTTTGAGATATTGAAGTGGTTCATTAGTTTAGTGCTGCAACCACTCTGGCGGATAAATATTGGCTTTCTGATCACTTAACCGCTTTTAGGCAGCTGGGAGGAAATGCTTGTTTCAAGGCATTTAAAATCCCCAGAAGTTAAACCCCATCAAAAAAGAATAAGTAAAAAACATTTCATAAGTTACACCACCCAATGTAAACAGTTACCTTCATAAAATACAATTAGCACTTCACCAATCAAAACTGCGGAGGCAAGAAGACTCCAGAGACACAAAGGCGTGGCTGTGTGAGAGAAACTACAGTAGGCATCTGGCACTAGTGCTATAGCGCCATCAGAACAGTGCTGCCCACTCAGTCCAGTGGAGAGCTGGACTGTTCTAGATAATTATCTCCATGGAGATAAATGACACAGAGAAACAAAGTAAAAGCAACCACCGATGGCTGCATTCACCCCGAGGTCAACGCATCACATCGCCCCCCTTCCGTCACTCAAAGGAATTGCATCCCCTTACAAGTCTGTATCCTTCATTATGACGTGCTTCTCAATGGAGGCCCCACCACTAACATTCTTTAAAATGAAATTAAATACAACCTCCTAGGAAACCAACAACAAGACAGCCAACAAAGTGCAATCGCAAGAGTTAAACCTTGGCCTACAAAGATTTAAACAGACAGCATGTTCAGAGATGGTTGTGTAAGTTGTGGGTTGGGAAAGGAAGAGGATGTCAGGTGATGATGGGAGGAGTCAGAGTGGAGGAGGAGAGGAAATTTCTAGAAACTCCAGTCCACCGTCTCCGCACATGGCCTGGCTTCTCCCCAAGTATCCTGACTGGACCTTCAATGCGCCAGGTCTGTGTGGCTGGCACTCAGGTCACGGCTTTTTTTCAGACGATTATTTCGTTCCTGTGGGGGGGTGGGACATGGAACAAAAGTTAATATACTACTTATAGTAAATTAAAACTGAAGGATTCCTCATAAGACATGCATAAAAAGTTGTGCAACACGAACATTAGTCCACACTATGTTTTGTTTTGAATCTTTTCAGTTTCAGTGAAAAATTCAAAATCAGTTCCCTGAGGGCCGTAAAGATTTATCGTTCTCCTCAGGTGTTTCTGGGGTAGCAATAAATCTAGTCAGTGAGAGGTAACCAAATGTGTAGCAGTGCAGTGTTCTGGGTTCCACTGACGATGAGTGAAGGAGCAACTGGACTCCATTTTCAGGTTTTACAAATACGTCTGCATAGAAAAGCCACCGGGTCGCATCAGTGACTGTCTTCGGAATGCCACAGAATGCCAGCCCACTGTACCCCGTGTAAACTTCAGATGTGCCAAACCCAACCAGTCCCATCATTAAACGAATAATGGCTTGGGAAAGTAAACCAAAAGACAACATGGCCCTCCGTGGCTTCACTTATTTCATTCAGGAGTGCACCATTGTGCCGTTTTAAACCAAATGATGCCATTGCAAACCGATACAAAGCTAATATGATTTAGGGCACTTAAAACATGACAACCTTTTACATAAAGGTAGGCTAATTCTGATCACATCATCACTGGCGGTTTGTGAATCTAGGGCAACAGTACCCTCTATTGTCCAAACTGGAGGAGAGAACTGCAACTGGGTTCCAGGAGTTATGATTAGATACCCACACCTGTGCAAGTTTGATCATGTATCTATAAGCACGTCATTTTCCTGGACTTCCCAGCCTGCTCTCTCCACACTGCAGTCTCATTCCTGGTCATACCAGGCTTTCCCGGGTCCATCTCAGTTTGAGAGCTGTTCAGGAATGATCTCTCCATGCACTTTACCATTTGTGTTTGCCATCTATAGTCAGAAAAAGCTCATGAGTAGTTTACTGGTTCACAAACACGTTACAGCCCGGTACATGTTCTCTCCCCCATCTCACCATGCCGTTGTAATAAGTGCGCACTTGGGCAAATCCAAAGAGCAGCCAGCACAGCTGACAAATTTATGTCAGCAATTCGGTGTGATATTGATCTTCTGCTCGATATGAGGCAATGCGGCATATTGCACACAAGATGGTAAGAGTCAAGTTTAACCTTTAAACGGACGGCGATATTCTCAGTGTGAACGTCATAGAAAACAATAAGCAGGGTACAGCTTGGCCGTCACATTACGATGCAAGTTCCTCCCAGCTTCGATGCAGCGGTCAGTAGTTAATATCCCCCAGGCTAAAGCACCATCAGATGGGTTAGTGCACAGAGTGGGACGTGTTAGTCTGTGAACCACACTGATGTTACACACACCGTTAGTGCCCAGAACTGTTAACTGCATCTGCTACAGGTGTAATGGTGAGTTTTGCAAGAGTACTGGTGATAGTGGACTGTCACACATAGCAAGCAGTGAAATTCATAGGTTGGATGATAGGGAGCCCTGAGCCGGGACACTGTCTAGCTCGATGTTGATCCGATACTGAACAAATTATGCAAATGAGCAAAGTACTTATTTTAAACACCATTCAAAAAATAAACCAGACTTACTTAGGGTAGATATAGTTAAGGTATTGGTGTAGAAAAATGTAAGTTACTATAGATTTTGAATGCATAACTTAAGCAGCAAGTTCTTAACAGCTCCACAGTAAGCCCAATTCACCTTCACCATATCATAGCCCACTGTAGTTGGGAACAAAACTAGATCCACTTCAGATTCCTCTGGCCACCTAACAGGTTGGATTTAATCAGATAGCATGCGGATCCCAGAACTGTGAAAATAAGCCTGCGTGATTTCAGATTTTTGTCTCTCTGTGGTGTGACTTGGGGGCAGGGGGGGTGTGTGTAAGAGAAAGAGAAAGATGGACTCCTTACTTGGAAGGGTTCTCCAGCAGCCTTGTCCGCCACGTTTAGAACACCCAGTGAGCTGGCACGCTTCATGCTGCATCCAGAACAGTGACATGCAAGGACAAATCAGTGAGAGGGGGCGGGACCAGTCACCGCAGCGACACTGTGCTGATAGGCACAGCAGCGGTGAGGAGTGTGTATGTGTGTTAATTGCATCTTTCACACAGGTTAGTTTTACCTGACCCCAAATCCCAGAACATGAAGCACCTTTTTGCCGACAACCTTGCAGATTGAGTTGATGACTCCAAAAGAAAGAACAGTATCCTATACTGAGCTCCCTCTATCTGACCAATAAGGATAGTGAGTGAAGTGTGCCATAGTTTTAGGGAGAGATAACCACTGAAAGAAGTGATGTGATGGGCCAATTCTGAACACGGCAGTTTAAAAATACCAAACTCTTGGGCTCCATGCTACATAAGACATTTTTCTTGATTGCCAAACATCTGGCAAACAGCCGGCCACGTCACATCCAACACACACACTACAGCTGCATCCCTTGTGCCCTGCAGATAGGCTCCTCATCGCCATGCAAGGCACGAGAAATGCCAGCATGCACATAGCTCTGCTCATGCCAACCCAGGAAAATAAATGCATTCATGCCAACTAAGGCTAATAAAATCATTCAGCTTGTTGCGCAAAGGTTTGGTCTGCCGAGCTTCTTCATCCACTGAACCAGACGGGTTAAAATCTTAACAGTGGTTGAAGGAGATGGCAGAGGGACAGACGTTTGTATCAGTTTGATAATCAGCTTGTGTGTGGTTATCTGCCAAGACATCCTTCCCCCATCCCAACAATGTTTTATAGTGCGTATGGATGTCGACATCAAGCAGTCCCTAGTCCAGGTCCGCGGACCAAGCCCCACCCCCACTCCACAATTAACCTTGAGGAGATGAGTCAATAGAATCAAATGGTAAGTTAATACACAACGGATGCCGTCGATGTGTCATTAACAGTGGTTAATGGTCCGGGCCACTTGGAAAGGGCCGGTGTTAGGGTGGTCCAGGGTGCGAGGGGGAAAGCCACAGAGCGCACAACACAACACGCAGAGGGACAGAGCGAAAGGGAGAGGGATGAGGCATGCAGCAGTCACCCACTTGCTTTGAAAGTTATTTATTCATGTTAAATAAGTACAACACAGCATAGAGATATCAAAATAATATGATGCTCATGCAGATAAAATTCAAACGTACAATCACAGGCAGCATACTTAAAAATAAATGGGTTCTTAAAATATGTACACTTTCGAAAATAAAATGGGGAAAAGGAAAAATGTAACAAGGCATGGAAATAAATAAAAAAAGCAGTTGTATGGGGTTTGGATACTGATAAGCTGGTAGATAATCCAAAGGAGACCGTTTGTGTGTGAAAAACCTACATTTCCATACAGGTTGTAATCAGTTAATATATGCAATAATACACAGCCATCCCTTTTATGGGGCTCTTCTCAAGACCAGATTTCCCAGGGTTTCAGAGAGAACTCTGACCATGTGTTAACTGGGTGAAACGGAACATACTCTGGTGTTTAGTTTTATGAGACCGCTCAAGATGCCGGACATTCTTGTTGAGATCTGTGTAACAGCAGACTGTCAGTGAGCAAACCCTTCAGCCCATATAAGAGGGGAAAAAAGGAGTAACTCAGGACAGAGGGAGTAACCGGGGACAGAGGGAGTAACCGGGACAGGGGGAGTAACTGAGGACAGGGGGAGTAACCGAGGACAGGGGGAGTAACTGAGGACAGAGGGACTAACTGTTGATAGAGGAAGTAACACAGGACAGAGAAAGTAACAGAGGGAGTAACTCAGTACAGAGGGAGTAACCGAGGACAGAGAGTAACACAGTACAGGGGGAGTAACCGAGGACAGAGAGTAACACAGTACAGAGGGAGTAACTGAGGACGGGGAGTAACCGAGGACAGGGGGAGTAACCGAGGACAGGGGGAGTAACCGAGGACAGGGGGAGTAACAGAGGACAGGGGGAGTAACCGAGGACAGGGGGAGTAACCGAGGACAGGGGGAGTAACCGAGGACAGGGGGAGTAACTGAGGACAGGGGGAGTAAACGAGGACAGGGGGAGTAACCGAGGACAGGGGGAGTAACCGAGGACCGGGGGAGTAACCGAGTACAGGGGGAGTAACCGAGGACAGGGGGAGTAACTGAGGACAGGGGGAGTAAACGAGGACAGGGGGAGTAAACGAGGACAGGGGGAGTAACTGAGGACAGGGGGAGTAACAGAGGACAGGGGGAGTAACAGAGCACATGGGGAGTAACTGAGGACAGGGGGAGTAACTGAGGACAGGGGGAGTAACAGAGGACAGGGGGAGTAACTGAGGACAGGGGGAGTAACAGAGGACAGGGGGAGTAACAGAGGACAGGGGGAGTAACTGAGGACAGAGGGCGCTCAGAACTTTGCTTCACTGAAGTGAGGTGGTCTTTTGGTCCTGTTCAGTGCTCTGAGAAATGGTGACCATTCTCAATCTCACAGGAGAAAATTAGCTCAATTTACCTTTGGTCTTAAAAAGGAATAAACAAAAGCAAAACAAACAAAAAAAGTAAGCGTCAATCATGTGCAACCACGTTACACTCAAACATGTTTACAGATGTCTGGATATCCAGGATTGGACATTACTCTCCAAAGAGAAGTCAGGAGGGTGCAAAATCCTCATTGTCATCTAGTGAGAGAAACCTTTGTGGACAGATGAAGAAAATACACACAACTACTTAAACTGAGAGCTTGTTCATGTTATAATACTTTAAATGTATGCAGTCAATGCATTGTCTTATGAAAATGTAATATTTGCTGTATAGCACCATAACTTCCAAAGTAAGTGTTAACCTTCAGAGTTTGGCACATGTAAACATGGACTCATTTTGTAAAGGCAACATGCACGCCATCTGCCCGATCCCTGGGCAAAGCTTACGAGCTTGTCTGTGCTACTGTTCCCATGTATGTACTGTAACTAAAATGATGGTCAAGCATATTGTACGAGTGATTGGAACCAGCCTGGAGACAGGATCTCACCATAAAAGTGATGAACACTTTGACCCTGATGGCAAGAATTAGAGATCAATTCAGATGCACCACTTATTAAATGCATCTGAAGTGTTAAATTGGATGGTAGCGGGTTTATGCTAAGACCAACTATGACCATAACCATGATTGAAATAAACCCTAGAGGCATGGGACAAGGAAACACTGTAGCTTGTACAGTGGAAGGGGTTCAGTAACAGCATTACTTGTGAAGTAAACTCAAGACAACCTTGGAAATAGCCCATGATGTAGTGTCATCAGAAAATGCTTCCAATTAAACATTTAACTCAATGACTTGACCATTTTTATATACAAGATCAAAGTGCTTAGACTATATCATAGATATAGAACCATAGATATGACATATCATGTAATGTAATAGTAATTTGGAATTCTGAAATGGAACAATTTGGCAGCCATCTTACTTGGTACAGCTATAATAGGAACCTATGGCAAAATGTCATGTACTTTCGAAACCACTGTGATGTCATAATCGGGTCACAGAAGCCAGATAGCTGATGATTGGCTCATAGATCTAAAACCATGGTTACTGGCCACCATCTTACCTGGCTATGGTCTCAAAAATTGTGCCACTCACTATAACATATGTCACATCTATGGTTCTATATCTATGGACTATATACTGTATATAGCAAGACTTTACAAAGCCTTGTAAAGGAGCCGATTCCTTGTAGGACAGTGCCAAGACCTGTCCCATAATGGCAACGTTCTCTGTCAATTTGGGAGAAACATGTCCTCTGAAATACTGGTATCCAGCCCTCAGTTCACGCTACGGTGCAGGTATATCGCTTAATTTTTCTTTATAGGTTTCTGCTTAAGGAGCTTCCCCAGCAAGCTAACCGCAACACATCCATGCTAATCTTAACAGTGAGTGTTGTCCTTTTCTCAACTATTATTTTTAGCAATTCACCAAAGGAACTGGGAGTTTATCTTTGGATATCCATAATTATAATGACTATGCTCGCATCTTCTCAGTCAGAGCTTTGAGACAAGACTTCATTGAGTGTGACAACTGGTTTTGGATTATTTAATTTCAATCTGACTCCCTTGCTTGGTCTGAAAAGTGACTGGTCCGCAAGGCCGGTCTTGTAAGACTCAGCATACTACATTTCCCACATGCGCCTCGGAAGCAGTCATGGAAACAGAGGTTTTGGATCATCTTTGGCATGGAAACCATCACAGACTGAGTTAAGCCTGCTGCCTGGGCATGGGGGAATGTATTGGAGGTCAGTGTGTTCAGTGAGCACTGTACCGTATCTTAACGGCTCCATATGGAAGGGCAGTACTGTAAGTATGGTGACAGCACCACCTCCACTGGGGACATGTTCACCATCTAACCCCAACGCCCCTCCTAGCTAGAGTACTATTCACACTCTGCACTATATTTATGTGTCGAGATATTTATGTGTCAAAGCCACTGCCTTAGGAAAGACGACTCTGGCGCGTTGAGAATTGAGAAGCGGCTCAGGAACTTGTCAACAAAAACAGACGCATTTCTGGCCTTGCCCAGTTTAAAATTCATTGGAGTGAAAGGTTTACACCGTCTCGTCCATCCTGACTCGCGGGGGCAGAACGGCGGAAATGTGCATTCTAAGGGTCTCGACAGAGCTGCGCTTGCGTTTCCAAACCCCTGCTGCTGTTGGAGGAGTTCCCCCTCTGCTCCACACCAGTGCTGCTCCTTTTCGCCCCAGTGAGGAGTCCTGTCTTTACAGTAAGTCCTAACAGCAGATCAGCGCCATTGCCGACAGCTGGGGGGGGTTTCTCCAGGAACAGCAGGGGGGTTTTTAACAGTTCAAGGTTGAAGCACCCCGGCCCAGCGGAGGAGAGGGAGGCGCCGTGCACACAGGCTCCGGAGCAGGGGAGGGAGGGGAGGGGGCTGGGGGGGATAGTTACCCAGGGTTCTTGGGCTCGGCGTCCCGCGAGCCGCCACCCTTCAGTTTGCGGACGAGTTTCTCGCTGCTGCGGCGGATAGAAGCGCGCAGCTTGCTGAAGGAGCCGCTGCGCTTGAGAGAGCCTGAGCCGTCCTGTAGAGAAAGGGCAGAGCAGGTTACGCGCGCACACACACGCACGCGCGCGCGCACACACACACACACACACACACACACACACACACACACACACACACACACACACACACACACACACACACACACACACACACACACACAGACACACACACACACACACCTCTGGCTGAACTAACAGGCAAGCTTCACATCCATCAGGCTTTTAGAGTGCATTACTCTTTGGCTTTACTTGGGCTATTAAGTCCCTTTATGTTCATAGTTGGGAATGGAAAAATCTAGTGTCACATTTGGTTTCTCAAGGTTCATTTGCTGACTGGATGGCGATTGTTCTTGTTTAAGAGAACAATCAAGAACTGGGTGGTGAGTACATCACTCTTTGGCTTTACTTGGGCCATTAAGTCTTTTTATGTGCACGGTTGGGCATGGGAAGATCTAGTGTCACATTTGCTATCTCAAGATTCAGTTACTGACTTGATTGCAATTCTTTTTGTTTAAGAGAACAATCAAGAACTGGGCGGCAATGAGCCATATTTATGCTGTATGCAATGTGTGAATGTAATGAAACGTCCCTTAAAAAATGACATAAAACATCCAGGTACTTTTTTCTTCCCTTTAGAACTCAAAGAACATTTCATGTTTGCTTAATCACGATAATTTGAAAAGCCAGGACCCAAAATGCACACAAACACACACATACACACACACGCAAGCAAGCATGCACATATCAGATAAGGTGCCATTCATAAAAGTACAAACTCGCATCAAAAACAGACTTTCCGCCATAAATCGGCTTCAAAGCCGGTCATAAACAATATAAATAACCCCTCCTTCAGACAGGGCAATCAATCAGAGCTCTCAAAGGCTTGGAGATAAGGTGGGAAGAGCAGAAGCTTATTCCAGGGGAGCAGGGAGAGTACGGTCGGGGGCGGGTGGAAGGAAGTGCTTTATAGCTGAGCTCAGTTTTAATCCGTCTGTGCTGACTCTTTGAACACTGGAGTATTGAACGTCTCTCTTGGAACTGTTTTTATATGTAGTAGATGCATTAAATACAGTGATTTGGAGAAGGCAGTTTTAACCAGCGCCACAGTGACCTGAAATGACTACACCCGAGTAATCTGAGGACGTATGAGCTGCCTGGGTGGTTCAGGCCCCAGTAATCACTGGGAGAGACCATGAACATAGCTACTGTAGCAATAATAAACCAAAGAGCATTCAAATAAATGATAAAATATAGTGTCTGGTCTACAAAACCCCCTGTGCATACTGTATAGATTAATTGTGCAATGTTAAATCAAAGGTACGAAGGCCTCAAATACTTTCATTTTGATTCAAGGCTAAAGCTGCACAAACAGAGGTGGGTTGGAGCACTGGGATCATGGTCTGTTCAGGTTCTATTGAATTCACCAATGGAGCATCACCCCCACCAGTTTGACCTTCACCATGAGTCCACAACACATTTTCAATTTCATAACATCCATCAAGTGACTAATGCTGGAAGTAATTAGCTTTAGCTATGAACATGTGTACAATGCATCGGACTCTGCTGCGGCAACTCTCAATGTTCTTTGTACTTGTCCCTTTTAAATAAATAGATACATTTCAAAAATATTAAAGAGTTTGTTACAGACACTCTTAAATGGGCCAAGTTTTAGTCAAGGAAAGCTAAATATATTTACGGTCAGATTACATTCTTAATCTGAAATGAAATGCATCAGACTTGACCATATACGTGTAAAAGCTTCTCATGATCCATGAATGTGTTAATGTGCTAATGTGCTAATGTGAGCAAAATGCTTCATGCGCTTCTCCTCATACAGTGAGTGACACTCCCTCACTCCCGTTCACACTCTGAGTGGAAGTCCAGGGCACTGCGTGTCTAAACCAGCTTGTCGCCCGTCTGTTCGACGTAGCAGAGAGAGAGACGGGAAAAAGGAGGAGGAGGGAGCGGCGTCGCCGTAGCAGCGGGCGAAAATCTTTAGCACCCCCACCGGGGGCGCAAAGATTTCCGCGCTGCTACGGCTACGGCGGAGGGGGTGGGGTGGGGGTCACAGAGAGGAGACGGGCACACGAGCGGGTGAGTAAAGAGTGAGTTTTATTAGAAGTTAAGAAAGACACAGATACACCAACACCACAGGAACACGCAAGAGATTAGCAGGAGCAAACAAGAGTAGGAGACGCGTCCTGTTCCTCGTTACCCCCGCCCGCAGGCGTGTCCCCCACCCCCCTGCCCGTCGCCTCCTCCGTATCTGGGAGCAGTACTGGAATTTCACCACCGTCATGTGACGTTAACATCACAGCAATGTTAGTTTGACATCGATTTATAAAAAGGGTACAGAGTCAGACACTTGACACAGGGCACATAATCCTAATGAACAACGGTTCTCTGTATAAGCTTACGATCATGCCACTTAACCATGTACGCTAATAAGAGTAATAGCTCTGGATGCCACGCCAGGATCGAGAGAGAGGGAGGCCCCTCGGTACACAGTAATGCGGAGGCCGGGGATTGTGAACGATGTGAGAGTCGCTGCTTCTCCCCTGGGAGGGGGCGCTGTTAGGGAGAGGGGGGGGGGGGGTGGGGTTGGGCGTGGAGGACGGGCCCCGGTAGAGCCGCAGGGAGGCTCGAGGATAAGAGGCCGGGGCCGGACAGACAGAAGTGTAAAGCTGGAAGATGGCGCGCATCCGTCATGCAGAAGACATGTTTTTTAGAATCACAAAAGGCATCTTGATCTAGGCCTGCCAGCCAGAGAGAGGCAGAAGAGAGAGAGAGAGAGAGAGAGAGAGGGAGGGGGGGGGGGGAGAGAGAAAGAGAAAAGCAGGTTAAACTGTTGCCCCTGACAACAGTTTAACTCCTGACAGAAACAGTATTTCTCCGGGGGGGGGAACGCTTTACTGCACGGTAACTCTCTGAGGAAGGGATGCAAACAGCAAAGGAAAACGAACAGTAAATCCAAAACCAAAGCAAATAAACGACAGAGTGAATTAATGCAGGCTGCGGCCGTTACGGATGAATAGAAACAGGGGGACTTAAAGGCGCTCAACAGAAAACGTAGCGATTCATCTCCCTGAGGCGCTGTCCCTCGGCGACACCGAGCCCGGCTCGTTTGAGCCGCGCTTTCTTGGCGCCCGACGCAGAGCTACGGCGCTGCCGCCGGCAGACCGGCAAACCCACTCTCAATGTGCGGTCTTTCGCCGGAGCGTTACAAATACAGCTGTTACTGCCGGAGAAAAGCATCAAGAAAGCAACGAAACAAGCGCGAGTCAACACCAGCGGCTAATGCATAGCAGGCAAACCGGACGGACACAAACACAGCTAGAGAAGCAGAGGTCAGGCAAGTGCTCAACTTGTATTTGTGGAAAAACTGCAATGCGCAAGCAAAATTGCTGCTGAAATCGCAAACAAAAGCAGCGGTTGTCCCACGGACTGCTGACCCTCTCCTACCCCGCTGTTTTGCCCCTGACACATCATTCCTTCCTCAAGAAATAGCGATTGCAAAAAGCCATCTGCCGCTTTTGCAACACGAACCCAAGGTGCCCATAGCCCATCTACTGCACTGCTGGCACAGAGGATCCAGATGGTAGTCGAGCAGACAGACCCGCCCGCTGGTGATGGACGTTCACAAGGCTTGGAGCCCGGCGCAGAAGGGCTACCCGAGGCTGTCAGGCTGCTCGTAAGACCTTATGCATCTCTAACCCTACAGAAATGCCTGTAGGCACTTTCCATGGTACCACACAAGCCTGGCGCACACTCCGCTATTACTCCTCCTACAAGTCCTCCGGCTTCACACACAATCTGACGTCTACGGCCATTTATGGCCACGAACCACGAGATGATTGGTTTTAATGACCAATTTATTTACGTGACATTGTACACGTCACATTCCGTTCGAACAATTTCACTGGGTTAATGCGTTAATGTTACTTTCTTAAAATAAATATATAGGTAAAAATATGATACTGGAAAGATTTTTTAAAGTGATTTTCATTTGTTTACCAAAGTGTCTTGTGTTTACTTTATGGGAAAGTTTTACTAGTATGTGGTACTTCATATAGCCATGTAATACATAACATAAACTCATGGGCCAAACTTTCTTGAACTGTTGTAAATTTTTGATTTTTACCCATTAAATGGACACGAAATAGGACACGAAAATGTACACATTTTCGTGTCCTATTTCGTGTCCTATTAATGGGTAAAAATTGAATTCAATCGTATTACATGGCTATATGAAGTACCACATACAAGTAAAACTTTCCCATAAAGTAAACACAAGACACTTTGGTAAACAAATGAAAATCACTTTAAAAAAATCTCTCCAGTATCATATTTTTACCTATATATTTTAGATTAGCGCAGCTGTATTGGATTTGCTTGATGTTTTAAACCCCAGCACCCCTAAACTGGGTAAAATGGCGGCGACTCTGGGTACATGAAAACAGAGAGGAAAAGCAAGGGGGGGGGGGGGGGGGGGGTATGGAGAGGAGGATCATGCACAAACACAAACACAAAAGAAATACTGTTTCTGGGTCACACTGTTTTTTGCCATTTGCACAGGTAAGAAGACACTGCAATGCACTGCACCACACTTTTCAAAAGGGACAGCGAGGAGAGAGAGATACAGGTTAGTCACTCGGAGCATGCTCAAAGGGAGGTGGCAGAGAAATGCCCAAGGCGTACAGTACACAGTGCCCACGCGGGTATGAAGTGTATGAAGCGCCAGGCAGGCCTGAGAGCGGAGCTTTGCTCGGGAGACGCTGATTGGTTGTCTTGCCGCTGAATTTACCGTTGCTACGGGAACAGTTGTGAACACTAAAGGGGGAGATTATCCAAGGACTGACACAAGGGCCCAGAAGCATCATATTCATTGCAGACTAAAACTATAAACTACATAGTTAGCTAGCAACAAGCCCTTCTGCATGACGAACTAAACAGTCCTCTACATAAGATGACAAGAACAGGCTCTGTTCGGGGGCTGAAGCTAAGCTAAGATCCCTTTATTACTGCATTTCTACTATTGGTAAAAATATAGACAATGTCCACACTTTAATGGAGTGGACACTGCAGTTTGTCAGGCTTCTTTGAAGTCAGAAAGTTTCAAGTAAGAACTAGAAAATTAATGAGACGTATGAAAAAAACAAAGAACTTGCACCAAACGCACTCTTGCTAGCCTTATGGCTTTGCCAAATTATAAGAGGGTAAAAGGGAGGTGAATCAAGCGGTGGCAAAAACTTCCTCAGAGAAGATAAGAGTGCACCAGCTTGAACCAAAAATGTACCAAAGTAAACAGGGTTTCTCTAAGAAAATAGGTTTTCTTCAGAATTTTGATAAGCTTATGACTAAAGAGGAAGTCGATTACACACTTTACTCTTTGAAATACCACCTTATAACCGACATATTTCATGAAACAATTTCCTGAATTGCCTAAGGGGTTATAGCTCATGTTTGGCATTGTAACCAAATATAATTAAGAGTCACTGCTTTAGTGGTGTCTTCCAACAACATTTCCGTATTTAGAAACTTACATATTATTTTTAAAAATCACATTCCCATAGGGGACAACACCAGTCAGTGGTCACTACGACCGGATGTGAAGCTGTGAAAATTACAGTAAGGGAGGAATGGACTGGTTACATGAGGGCTATGAGCGTTAGCGAGAATCACAGGGGTACTAGTCACACACACATGGGGAACATGGCCCAGGACGGTCAATCAGCATTAAGGCACGACACCATAAGCTGGCTGACAGCTTGTGCAAGAGACCGTGGCCATGATGGGGGCCACAGCTATTATTAGACACAAAGGACAAACTCCTGTGCCGTGACCAACCAATATTACAAATAGCTTATGGTCTCTGCTAAATGACACGCCTGGAAATGCCCTTGCTCATCACTGCTTGTCCAATATCCTCCCTCAAGAGGAGCTACCATTCATGAGGGTCAGTCACAGGGTTGCGTTCAGTTAGCCTCACGCTAAATGGGTAGTTACTGTAACAGAAAGGGTATGAGGGCTCAAGGTTTAGGTGAAATCCAGACAAAATCACAGGCTGGGGATGATGACATAATGAGGACATCACTTTAACCATCGGACCAACTGTGTCGGTCTTTCTAAGGAGGACGGGTCTGAGTGTGTGCGTGCGCGTGTGTGAGTGTGTGAGTGTGTACGAAGGCGGCTCCCCCCGGTCTGGGCTGTGTACTGTACTCACCCCGTTCCACTCCACGCTCATACTCACTTCCTCGCCCCCGTCCGGGCCGCTCTCATACTTCACCACGTCTGAGGTCAGGCTCTCCCGACTGCGCTGCTTCTCCCGAGACTCAGGGTCATTCAGCACCTCGGCCACACGCTGCTTGTGCACCGTGTCCAGACCCTGCGCGTGCGCACACACACACACACGCACACACACGCACATTACATTACATTCAGCAGGTGCTTTTATACAGAGCGACTTAAAATGAAAAAGACACGTGCATATATGCACGCACACAATGCAGGTGGCATTCAATGTTAAGCATTCTGCCTTCATTTAACCTGTTATAGTCCTCATACTTTATTTCTTGAGGTATAAAGGGACACGCGATTAAATTATCTCCAATTCCTATCAACTGCCACAGTAAAAATGTGATCAGACACCACGCTCGTGCTACTGTTAGAACAGGTCTACCACCTACTTTGCGTTTCAGCAAAAGGACTCAAGTAACAAGCAAAACTGGTCCCAGAGGAATTCTTTTATGAGGAAACAAGAATGGAGCAACACAGAAATGCAGTTCCCCTAGCCACCACCAGAGGGCGTTGCACCACTGCTGAAGCATACAATTCTACCAACGTATGCTCAATTCTACAACACTGCGCCTGCCACACTTGGGAGGGACACCGGAGCAAAGCAGACTCACATGTAAATAATATAACTTTACTACAAATGAACTGCAAAAAAATGCGAAAACTTGCAAATCAAATTAATCCATTAAAAAAAAAAAACACACACACCATTGTTACATTTACTGCATTTTCTGATAAAGAAACACGCAAACTGGCTTCACACTAAAACGGACAAGGCCAACATTAGACAACATGAACAAAGCGTCAAACATGGCCCTTGGACGGATAAAGGTACTAAAAGTCGCACCTGTTTTCGGGAGCGCATGGCCGCCTCCTCGAGGGTCTCAGCGGCCTCGAACTTGCCCTGCCGTCTGTAGAGGGCACCCAGGTTCTTCAGAGTGGTGGTCACCGTGGGGCTGGAGGACAGACAGGGTCACTGCTTATTAACAACACTTACAACAGTGGTGCCCAATCATGTGCCAGGGAGGGCCGAGAGGATGTATTCCAACCAATCACTTCATCTGCTAATTTCATTAATTAGTTCCATCCTCTCTGGTTGAAGGTGTGTGTTAATTAGTGAAATCGGCAGGCTGGAATGAGAGTGATTGGTTGGAATGAAAACCTGGCATACTCTCGGCCCTCCTTGGCACATGATTGGGCACCACTGACTTAGAACAGCTCTGCAGTCATTTACTGCTTGGGCCAGCAGGTCTTAAGAAAGCGCTTAAATGCTTTTCTGCAAATCGACTTAGGGAGCTCAGTTTCTCTGAATTACTTTGGGTAGTTTATTGGCATAACCGGTGAAATGAATTTGCCGTAATTCTAGCCTGATTAAACAGGGAAAACGTGACGGGATATTGGTGAAATTAGTTTCTCACTCTCCACTTTTACAGGGAAACAGCACTAAGACTGGAAGCAGACTCAATGACGTATTCAGTTTGATGTGTCAGGAAAAGAGGGTTAGTTGGTACTACTGGACCCCAGATTCGATCACCCAGAAACCCCCCCCCCCCGGAGTACTAACCTGTCGACTTTGCAGGCCTTGTACCAGCCGCCGTACTCCCCAAAGGTCGAGCCGTCTTTCTGCTTTCCCTGGGGAACAGAATGACATCCCATAATGTACATTGGAAGCACACTCATCTGGCAAGCCGTCACAAAGAGAACTGCAGGTATAATGGGAACTTCCTCCCACTGCGAGGCCAAGCGGAACTCCGGTCAAAAGGCCTC
The DNA here is from genome assembly GCA_029718625.1 of Synaphobranchus kaupii. Lineage (NCBI taxonomy): Eukaryota > Metazoa > Chordata > Actinopteri > Anguilliformes > Synaphobranchidae > Synaphobranchus > Synaphobranchus kaupii. The sequence goes on from CM056390.1 coordinate 17,271,430, forward strand.
ACTTCACATGCCATATTACACACTCGCGTCCATAACAGAGCCGGCCCAAGGCACAGTGCTCTGCAGAACCCAGTAAATCTCTGACTAAGTAATAACGATATCAACACTTAAACCCATGAGCAGTTAATGAGGGATTTGATGAGGCTTATCAGGCCTAAAGCAATGAGAGTAATAAGGGCTTTATTAAATGAGCTCAATCTGATGAAATTAACCCCATGCATAGGCATACAAACTGTCGGCAGTCATTGTTAAAGAACTTCACTTCCATGTTAACAGTATCAACTTGACCTTGGTCTCTAAGGACTGGAAGTAACCTGCTGCAGAATGGTCACTGTAGTGTAACAAAGCTGCAAACTCAATGACATTAGTCTGGTTTCTGGCATTTACCCAACTGTCATGACATGCACGCTGCTTGTTCTGAGTAATTGACTCATTCATTGACAGGGGCGTGTTCAAAATAATAGCAGTGTGTTTAATTAGAGAATTCATTCATTCTGTGAAAAAACAGGTGTCATTAATTATCCTTTATTAAGGAAGAAGGGAAGCAAATGTTTCACACATTGTTATAAAATATATTTCCTTCTGAATTGCTAAGTAAAATGGGCCGTTCCAAACATTGTTCGGAGGAACAACGTAATTTGATTAAAAAGTTGATTGGAGAGGGGAAAACGTATAAAGAAGTGCAGCGAATTATAGGATGCTCAGCTAAAATGATCTCAAATGCTTTAAAATGGCAACAAAAACCCGAAACACGCGGAAGAAAACGAGCAACTACTGTTAAAACGGATCGAAGAATAGTCAGAATGGCAAAGATTCAGCCAATCATCACCTCCAGAAAGATCAAAGATGATCTAAAATTACCTGTAAGTGCTGTTACAGTCAAAAGACGTTTGATCGAAGCTAAGCTATCAGCAAGAAGCCCCCGTAAAGCACCATTGTTGAAAAAACAGCATGTGCAGAATCGGTTAAAATTTGCCATTAAAGAGAATTGGCCTTGCGATTGGCCTAAAGAGAAATGGCATAACATTCTGTTGGCTGATGAGAGTAAAATTGTCCTTTTCGGCTCTAGTGGTCGTCGACAGTACGTCAGACGACCCCCGGGTACTGAATTCAAGCCACAGTACACTGTGAAGACAGTGAAGCATGGTGGCGCAAAAATCATGGTATGGGGATGTTTTTCGTACTACGGTGTTGGGCCTATTTATCGTATACCAGGGATCATGGATCAGTTTGAATACATCAAAATACTTGAAGAGATTATGTTGCCGTATGCCGAAGAGGAAATGCCCCTGAAATGGGTGTTTCAACAAGACAAGTAAGCGAGCAACATCTTGGTTCCAGACAAAAAGGATTGAGGTAATGGAGTGGCCAGCTCAATCCCCCAACCTCAACCCCATTGAAAACTTGTGGGGTGACATTAAAAATGCAGTTTCTGAAGCAAAAACCCAAAGATTCACAGGAACTGTGGAATGTAGTTTGTTCATCCTGGGCTGAAATACCTGTTTCTAGGTGCCAGAAGTTGGTTGACTCGATGCAACGCAGATGCGCAGCAGTTATCAAAAACAATGGTTATGCAACTAAATATTAGTTCAGTAATTTAAAGTGAAGTTAAATCTTGAAAAATGTCTTCAGTTTATACAGTAAGTGTTTGAGTTTGAAGAGAAAAATGTCGACTGCTATTTTTTTGAACAGATTAATATTCCTTTTCTTTGCTTACTGTAAAAGAATAACGACTTGATAAAATTTGTTAATGCTTTGATTTGGAATTGAATGTGTAATGTTTCCACTACATTTGAAATATGGAACTAAAAGCTATTAAAAAATATTTGCACTTTATTCACTTTTTTTAAGTCCTTATGAAATTACTGAAGTTAGTTTGAATGAGATTAGTCAGCACTTCAAATTGCATCCACAGCCCACATTCAAACAACAACTAGAGGGGCAATACAGATCCAAACAGAGCTGGCAGTGAAGATTCCTCATTAATTACATAATAAGCCTTGACTATTTTGAATAGTTATAGAACAGATCTGGTAATGGAATGACCCCTACTTTGACATATAAATACTGCACCCACGTAAACCCTTATTTTTAGGGTACTTGGTATTTATAGGAATGAGAGATTACTGCTATAATACTGTACTATAATACATAATTTCCCTGCAGTTCTGTCTCTGCAAATCACGCTGCAGCACAAAGAGCAGAGAAAGCTTCTCATATACTCTTTGATTTTGGACTTTTCCTATCAGTCTAAAAGTCGCAGCCGAAGCTAAATGAGCGGTAATGCCATTTAGGGATTATCTCTTCCGACCAAGCCTGCAATTAGGCCGTCTTCAAGACTGCCCTGTCAGGACGGGCCGGGGGGAGTTACAGATGGAGGACTGATGACCGTATTCACCTTGCTCTGCTCCTCCCTCTCTTCTGCGTGCATCCATATGGGCTTGTTCTCATCTGAAAAACACAGGACAAGTGAGTGAGTGTGAGAGATAGAAAGAGAAAGTCAGCTTGACATAGATAATGTCAGAAAAAGACAGGACATCAGGAATAGAATAGAATAGAATAGAATCAGTTTGTGTAGCCCCTTTCACACGCAGACAGTCAAGAAAGAGGCACTCAGACATATAGGAAATCAAATTTACACAGTGCGTCTGTCGGACCTCAGAAATATAGGAAATCAAACATACGCAGTGTGTCTGTCAGACAGAGACATTGAGCAGCACAGTGTGATGTGTAGTCCCCTTCACAGCACCATTACTCTCGCTGAAAGGTCACCTGGTTGCTCTCACCCAACTGGATTTTAACGCCGAGGACAGCGGTCTTAGAGACTGACCTTTACATTAAGGGACAAAAGATCCTTGGACTGGGTGTGCATGTGTGCGTGCATGTTGGTCATGACATTAGGAAGCCCATTTCTACACTTTATTTTTTGTAATCCATTCAATAGCAAGCTGTGAACCAACGCAATAAATATCTCCCCTAATGCCTGTCAGAACACAGTGAACAGAGCCTGGAGCCTCGGACAAACACAGACAGCAGCAGAGACAGGCCTGTCCACGGCTGATAAGCGCTTACCGTCTACGGACCCAAACTCCCGCTCATGCGCCCGGGTGAGGATCTCTTTGTACAGCGTCTCGGCCTGCTTGAACTTCCCCTGCTTCAGGTAACAGGACGCCTGGGAACGGAGAGAGGACAGCCGGTGTAAGGACAGAACCCAGGCCCGCAGACACCCTATCGTAGGGCTGGACGATATACAACATCGATAATTATCGAAGGCAATAACGGACGTTGCCGTGTGGGGCGCCTTTCTTTTCGTCTTTTTTTCTTTACGTATACCCAATATACGGCAGCAAACATCGAAACTTCAGAGGCCGCGTGAAATGCTTCCGGAAAAAAACATCACCGCTGATATCTATTGAGTGTTGATAAGACCAACCAGCAGCAAGGTCATACAGCTTTCACGTGATCATGTGATGTGTTTTTTCAATCGCATGAAAGGTGCAACGCCTTTCTGTGATTGTCCGTCTTATCAACGCGCAAAAAAGGCAATACCCCACATGCTGGCAACGGCCGTTATTGCAATCGATAATTATCGTTGCGATATATCGCCCAGCCCTACCCTATCGCTCAACATTATGCTGCTTTTACTGAGAGGCACTGGCGCCCATAAAACCCCACGGTGTGACCGAGGTACGGTTAGCGCGCTAACGCCCACGCAGCGCCGCACTGGGGTCTGTGGCCTCAGTGCTTAGATAAGCCGGCTGCCCCGATTGATTCACGGGCTACGGCTGAATACCCTCTTCTATAAGGAGCCACCTCCACGGGCACCAGAGAGGCCCGATCATTGGCTGGCTACAGCAGCACAGCTCTGTTATGGTATGGATTTTGTGACTACAGGAACAGCTGTGCGCATCAAAGAGGCAGAGAGGATAAAGGTTTAAAAGAGATTGTGGCTTCCGGAGAGGCAGAGAAGTGCGTTAATTGCTCCAACAAACAAGGCAAGGCCTTTCTGTAGCAACTGCTGAAGGCTAATGAAGACGCAGGGTATTTGACAGGAATTTCTGAGCGGTTAACTTTATTGAAGGAGAGAGTGTTTTTAGGGGACAGAGGCTGGACAGAGGGTCCGTGGAGCCCAGAGAGCACACGGCGGTGACTGAGGGCGGGGCCGGCGGGAGGCCTCACCAGGTTGTTCTTGGTCTTGGCCACGTTAGGGTCGTCGGGGCCCAGCTTGGTCTGGTAGATCTCCAGGGCGCGCTGGTAGTAGTATTCCACCTCGTCGTACTTGCCCTGGTTCTGGCACAGCAGGGCCAGGTTGTTCAGCTGCTTGGCCACGTCCGGGTGGTCCTTGCCCAGCACCTGAAGCACACAAACTCTAATGTGCTGATCCATTCAAACGCACAGCGTAGACACTCCCCTGTTTACACACGACGCACAAACACGGCGATCCGTTTACAAAACAGTACAGAACGCACACCCACCCACCCAGCCCGCACGCACACAGCTAAAGCCTTCCAGCGCCAATAAGACACTCAACACAACTCTCGGTACCAAACAGTGGGGTACAGCAGCCCCTGAGGGCGAGGGGGGGGGGGTGTTATGAGGCCTGGTGTAATCAGCACAGTCCCCCCGTGAACCATGGTCGTTGGGTTTGCGACCACCGCACTGTGACAGGAAGTGGGCAGGAGGATGTCTACACCCCCCCCCCCTCTCCAAACACAGATGAAAGAAAAAAAACCCAAAGTGCTTTATAGTGGGTGGAGGGGAGTGGGGAGGGGCTTCAGAAACAAAAAGAAAAGAAAGATGAATAACACATTCCGTGTGTATTCCTGAGGCTCAGGATGTTAATGCGCTCACAATAAACAAGAAACATGAGCAGGGAATGGGTGGCACTCATTACAGGCACAAAGAGAGCGGGGACTGCAAGGCCCGCTGAAGAGACTCGCTGATCATTAGAGTGAGGGTTAGGCCGATATGAGTGAGCGCTCTGTACCTACTGCGCTCTAAACGTACTGACACACCGCGCTTAGAAAAGGGCTTGTGTTTATATGGGCTGGGGGGGGGGGGGGGGTTTGGGGTGTGTGTGGGGGGGGGGTTATTCCTGTCACAGCAACTTGCACTGTTCACATCTGCCAGCTCTCAAGCTGCGTAGCGAGTCTCTAAGCTTTCACAAGAGCCTTATCATTAGGAAGTTTCGCACAGAGCCGGTGTTATTAAACCGCTTCGTCTTGTTCTTACGACAGTGCTTAAGCTATGGCAGTGAAATGAGCCGTTGTCCCCTCTGCGGAGAGACGAAGCAGCGGGACACTGACGCAAGGAGAAGGGGAGAGAACGGGAGCCGGGGTGGGGGACGTGGGGGGTTATTAAAAAAAGAAAAAAAGCAGCGCTCCACATTTTCAGGATTACTGCGTCTCAGACATATCCCCCTGTTTATTATTCTGCACTGCATTATTAGAGGACCAAAATAAACCACACACATTCAGCTTTCGCAGCCAGAGATTGTCTTTGTCACAGTGCAGGGGGTTTATGCGAGTCCTGAGGGAGAGAGATGAGAGGGAAACGCAATTGGTGCAGAACACTGCAGAGTACGCAGTCACAGCCTAAACGACCTCGACTCCGCGGCTAGATCCGCTTCGGATGCCGCAGTCAGGCTCCGCTCTTCTCTCTGAATCAATCGCGCAACTCGGACAACCCCCCCTCGTCCAATCGGTGACCTGTCCCCTCTCGAGTGACCCACCTTCTCCCGGATCTCCAGCGCCCTCTTGCACAGCGGCTCCGCCTCCTTGTACTTGCCCCTCTTGCCGTAGAGTACCGCCAGGTTGTTGAGAGTGGCCGCCACCTGGGAGGGGGGGAGTGAGGGGAGGGGGGGTTCACGTCAGCGACACACAGCAATCAGCCCTGGAGCAAACGCTGATTAACCATGCCCTCGTGCGCAGTGAGATTCAGACAGACGCAGAAGCGGCAGCACGTGCAATTGATCAGAGAACCATCACACTGTGGGGAATAAGAATAAATTACAGAGCAGCACAAACGCAGGGTGGAAAAAAACAACTGGAAAAAAATAAATAAATAAATAAAAAATATAAATAAATAAAAAAAGTGAAATAATTGTCTTTTGTAATTAGATCAGAATCAACGCAATGAATTCTGCCCACATGAAAACAGAGAGAGAACAACAGATGCCCCGCCGCGCTTGGGATCGCTCTTTGATTGGGACCGACGACCGAACCCCGTGCACGTCGGCGGATGGCGCGCGCGGCGACCGAGTCTGACCTCTGCGTGGGGACGAGGGGGGGGGGGTCCCGGGTCCGAGACGCACGGGGTGGGAGGGGGGGGGCGGGCCTGTCGGGTTAACACAGTCAGTACACAAGTCAAAGTGCCCCTGGGGGAGTCTGCACTGCACAGGGAACTGGAAGGGGGGGGGGGGGTTGGGGGTGGCTACACACTCACCGCTGGGTGGTCCCTGCCCAGGGTCTTCTCCCGGATGGCCAGGGCATCATTAAGCAGGTTGGCTGCCTCCTTGTACTTGTTCTGGTCCCTGGAAAGAAAGAGCAGCGGGACTCATTAACGGCGGTATCTCCATGGCAACTCTGACAGCATGCGCTACTATCCCTTATAACTCTTGCCTTGGCGGGGAAGCACGGTGAACCGAGACTCTCCCACCTGTACCTGTGTCAGAACTTGCTTTGCGGCGTATTGTTAGCCGGCGTACTGGGTTTCTTCAGCAAAGCCATGGAATTTACCAGCCAGCACATCTGCTTGTCAAGACAAGCAGCAGTGCTGAAGACTCGCGCTCAATTTAAGGGCACGGTCGCCACCCGACTGTTCACATCCTGCTTGGCACAGTCCCCCCCCGGAGCTCACCTGTACACCAGGGCCAGGATGTTGAGCATGGTGGCCACGTCGGGGTGGTCGTGGCCGGAGGTCTTCTCCAGGTCCTCCAGGGCCTGCTTGCAGAGGGGCACGGCCACCTCGTACCTGCCCTGAGAGGCGTACTGGATCACCAGGTTGTGCAGGGTCCGCAGGCGGGCCGGGATCTCGTAGCCCCCCTGTTGAGCCGCCGCCGCCGCACTGCTGTTATGCTGCTGGACTGAGGAGACAGAGAGAAAGAGCCGCCATCAGCATTACTGCTACCGGTCCTATACCTGCAATAAACAAAACGCAATTGCATGCTCACATGTCCAATTGGTTACATAAACACCCTTGCGCAGAGAAATTAGTTTGTCACATTTCACTAGGCACAGAATCACACACCAAAAAGTACAGGAAGTCATTCAGAGAAAGTACTGGAAAGAAAAAACAAGACTTGATGAGCAATAAAATGAGTGTGGCCTTGTGTGCAGAAATAGAAAAAATAAATCTCTTTTTCCTTGGAGAATGTCAATATAGTGTCTACTCCTGTACACGGTGAGTGATGGGAATTCATCGAGACCAGGTCTATATCTATGAGCTGGGCACGGGCCAAGTCGGGCCAGGAGTGGGAATTCACAGTGATAATTTCACCATAGTGAGGAAGTGAGTGAGAGGAAGTGATCCCCAGTGTGTTCGCCCACATTTCTGCTTTCATTCAACAATAGCCCATTATTTTCATGCACCTGAACCTACCGTAGCACCGGTCTTTAGACTAAAGTGATGCAAGAAACCGCCGCTGAATTACTGGAGCAGATGAACCAGTGAAGAAAATGAACCCTGACAGTGTGTACTGGTCTAATCTGAGTCCATGTACTGTAATTAACTGAACAAGAAGCTAACATTAATTCATTGCTACGCCGGCGTCCGAGTGCAAAAGATTACGCCTCAGATAACCAACCCTGTGTAGGAGTGAGATTAAGGATGACAGATAGTTGAGGAGAGCAGTAGGCTATATCCGATTCGCCTTTCTGCTTTGCAGGTTCATGAAAACAAGCCACTGACATCACAACGTGCTGCTGGAGCGCCTTTGATGATCAATTCCTCCCACGTCGAGGCTCTTCCTGGCGCCCCTTACGCTCCCTTTGATGCCCTCCTCCTCTGTGCCACATAATTAGTAGGAAAGTGCTCAGAATAACCATCTGAATAAACAAAGGCATACAGGAACCGAGGCCTCTCTCGTATCTGCGTCTCAACTTGGCCCCGAAATGGCGCGTCACACCGTTGGGTCTGCAATCTCATCCGTCTGGTCCGTAATGAGAGGGCACCTCACCAAAACCTTGCCTCTACCTCAGCCTACACCCTGTGCTGTCCCAGCATCTGCAAGGTCTGCCACCCCTTGCCTCTCTGCAAACCCCTGTTTGGTCTTTGAGCATTCACGTTAGCGGACATTTGCAGGCGGGCAGGATAAAAAGTAGGTTAGACTACCGTGGAGGTAGAAGCCGTTTTGGAAGGAACCTCCCCTTCCACTCCCCCACCCAGGTTAGAGAAGGCGAGACAGGAGACTTACTGCCTGGACCCTGGTCGTCCTCATCGTTGGGGAAGAGGTCGTCCAGCGTCTCCTTGCTGGAGTCCGAGTCTTTCTCTTCCTATTGCAGAAGGTGGGAGAGTCACTTATGAGAACATGCATGCCTTCCACCAGACATCCCCAACTACAGAAACTTATATACACCAGACTACACGTGCTTACGTGAGCAACTTCTGATGCCGCGGTCTGATAGAGGCACTCTATTACAGCAGGCCGGTGGGAGGCAGCAAAGCATGGCTGCTTTTTCAATTAGATCCAGTACCACCAAATAAAGTTTTAAAAGCTTTCTCAATGCAAGAAACAGGACCAACTTGGTTTAATGTACACTGAACCCAAGTGCTCTATGCAAGGTTTCAACATTTGCAGAAAAGAAAACATTCCACTGAAGGAACCCCACCCTAAGGTCTTTACATTGGCCAAAGCTTTCTTCACACTGCAATTACAGGACACGCCTCTTGGGAATAACGTGGATATCTGTTTTCACACAGAATTACTGCCAGCTCCTTTATCGCATGTACAAGGACAATTTCAGTTTGGTCCCTTCTGGCCAGTGCCCTGCTGTGCTCAGCGTCCATCGTGCTAAACCTAAGAAAGCGCTTTTATCTCACTATGAGTTCTTACAGTTTTAGAATGACTTTAATGAATTGCCATGTTCAAACAGTGCTGCGATTTTGTTTTCCCACACCCACTCGGAGCAACGTATCGGCCCTAATACACAGCATCAGTGTCCCATAGATTGGAACCTGTTCCCCTGCTTCTTTCAAAAGTCTAATCTTTTTCCTAAAAAGATTTTGAAGAGGCTTATCAGTCACCCACGGAGAGAGTGACATTATAATTTGTCACACTACATACTAACCAAGCTGGATTCTTACGGGAGCAATTGGGGGGTACTTTAGTGAAAGACAAACCATGCTCCAATGTCGACACATTTGATTGACGGGTGGAGGTGGGCGAGTGGGCGGAGCGACTTACGGAGGGGGAGAGGTCCTCGTCGTACTTCTTGAGCTGGTTCATAAACTCCAGGTGCTTCTTCTCCTCCTCGAGCTGGGCCACGCTCTGCTCGCTCTTCTGCAGCTTCTGCTGGGTGTTGGCCAGCTCGTCCCTCAGCCACTGGTTCTCCTGGCACAGCCGCCGCACCTGCGCCCGCAGCTTCTGCTTCTCCGACTCCACCGAGCTCAGGTGGCCCGACAGTGCCATCATCACCTGGGGGAAGGGAGACGGAAGGAGGGGAGAAAACGGGAGGAGGGGAGAAAACAGGAGGAGGGGTAGACAGACATTGAGATGGGATAAGGGAAGGAAGCGTGGGAGAAGGAGAGAGATGGGGGGGGGGGGGGGGGGGGGGGGGTGTGAGCAGATGAGTGAAAAAGCAGAGGGGAGAGGAGGGAGAGAGGCACGGGAAGATGAAGGTGAAAATGGAGAGAGGGAGACAGAGGGACACATGTAGAAATGGAGAGCGAATCAGACAAACATAAGGAGGGAAGAAGGGAAGGAGGAGTTTAGGAGAGAACATATTACAGATAGTCCAGTATATACTAAATTACAGTAAGACCTGACATGTTCCTGCCACTGCAATGACCTCCAGGAACTGTCACCATCACACGAAAATGCTTTGTGCCATCCCAAAAGCAACAAACCCAGAACATTTGACTCCCAAATGGTTAATATTCTTAAACAAGCAAGTAAGCCCACCCTTAAAAGCCCCACTCTAGAGGCCATTATGACTAACCACTGGCCCTGACCACTGCTGAGGTCACCACCCCCGAGACAGAAGACCAGACCCGCCCCCTTGCCCCGCCCCACGGACAGCGACGGACCTGCGCCTCGCTCAGCCCCAGCTCCAGCATCTCCAGGGACTTGCGGATCATGTGGGACTTCTCCTCCACCAGGTTGGTCTCCTCGTCCTGCTTCAGGCAGTTGAGCGTCTGCAGCAGGCCGTCCAGGATGGAGTGGTGCTCGTGCTTCAGGGCCTCCAGGCCCTGGATCACCTGTTTGGTCTTGGAGATGATCTCATCCTGGGACAGCTTCTCGCCCGGGTCCTCCTTCACGCACACCATCGTGGACATGTTCTCATACATCCTGGATAGGAAGGGAGGGAGACTGGGTTACTCGCGTGCAAGGGGAAGAGAGACGGAGATTTCAACACACCCGCCCTACTGGCCCAAAACACCAGCTGAGCTGCATCATCTAAGAAAACCGCTCATCCTTTCCATGCTCCCCTTCCTGGTATGCCTTTCTCAGACTGCATATTAGATAACAACCCCAGAAAGGGCAAGTTCAGATTGGTTAACTACAGCAGGGGCTTGGGTCTGTATTTATTGTAGGAAATGCACCCGTCCGTGCCACTGATTTTATAAATTGGCATGAATTTCTGCAGTGGGAATGACACTCCCTGCCGCTATATGGACTGCATTTTAAAACCTGAAAACTCATGACAAATGGGCTGAACAAGTTGCGAGCTCCAAGCTCATTCCTGAATAATTAATCACAGTTCACCAAGAATCGGTTCATTAGCATTCCATTTGTGGAAATTGGTAAGACGTGAGGCTTACACTATTCCACTATAAGTGCTCCTGCGCCAGATCTGATAGATGTATTCCTGAGCAATGGGCAGGCAGGGCAAAGTCATCTTTATGATGCAGTTTATTTAATGCCATTTGTGCAACCCTATGCTTTATTTCAGCTAATGCTCATACACTATAACTGTAGAGTAATATGTTGCCTCTATATAAAGTTGGGCAGGGCTCTGCTCTTTCCGAGGGTGGGGCTATATGATGGACAGAGTAGTACGAGGCAACAAGATGCTGAAACCACACACTCCTCCCTCCCGATTCTCTTCGGGCAGGTAATTCTCAGATCAAGTGCAGGATTCAAACAGATGTTTTGCAATGTTGCCAAGCTTAAGGTGGAATGAGTGCTGGGAGCAGTCTATTCACCTGCCGTCTGATTTCTTCAGTGTGTTTTCTGCTACAGGGGAATGTGCACCACAAGATTATTCTAGAATTCTGAGCATGAAAAAAAAAAAGGCTGCTGAATCTCTGAACTTAAAAGAAGACCGCCCCACAAAGCCATACTGTGGAAAGGGGTATGGTGGTAACATTAAATATCCACCTAGGGGTTTGAAATGACCTACAGGAATCAAACAGTCTACCCCACCCATGCCAGGGACATTGTGTCGTGAGCCTGGCCTCCTTTCAAACAAAATGGTGCACTCTCGTACCCCACACCGGAGTCTATCCTGAATGAATACGTTCGGTTTTTGTAGTTTCTCGTGTCCAACCTTTCAGACCCGTTTCAGACCTCTTTGGAACTGTGATGAGTGACTGCCTCAGGTAATGTGACGGATTTATCTGCATTCACAGGACTACAAATGAGCACGGATAAAATTCCAAGACCACAGTAATGAAAAATGTACAAGCAACAGAAATGGAAGAAACAGCCGAGAGGTGAGAGGAATGAGCTACCATGGTAGCAGGCATCATAAAACTTGCTAAAAGAATGTGTCCATATTATCTTTTCAGGGTTTTATGAATGTTATGTAATTTAACTAATTAAATTACCAGAAGAAACCATGCTAATGAGAGAATATATAGCCTATCTGGAAATATTTTCAAGTAATTGCATTCTCAAAAATCTCAATAGCATTCTAAAGCAAAAAGTTGCCTTTCATAAATTAGCGAACTCAAGTAACCTTTGGTCACATCACAAACAAAACCATGCCTTACAGTTCTAGAAACCTCCATGGACTCTTCCTTACCATCGACGTGTGTCCTTTGCAACGAGGCTTTCCCCCCCCCACTACATAAATGTCAATGAGCAAGAGTCCCTCAGCCTATTGAGCCACTGCGGTCTCCAGGGTTGCAGGTCAACAGCAATTTGCCGTTGGTGCTGTTGAAATTGGAAGTGACACATGACCTTAGTGGAAGCCGCTTATCGTCCTGGTTCCCCCTGCCTCTGGCCCGCGTACATAATGCAAGTCACTCACACCTTGGCGGAGCGCGGCGGGAGGCGTCTCGCACTAAAGGGCTAAGAGGGCTGGCTGGGAAACAACAACTTCCTATTTCTACACTCCAGCGCAGCCATAATTATGGGGAAAGGCAGTGAGAGCAGGCTTTACTGGTTAATGCGAAAGGAGATTTCCAGATTACCTCCCTTCCCTGTCACGGCAGAGCCTTAGATGACACATTTGAAGGCCAGAATGCCCCCATTCCAATCATTATGGCGTAGATTAGATTTAGGACACAGGGCCCGTTAGCATGGAGGAGAGGGCGGTAGATGTGAGAGAGGGACTGGCGCTATTCTACAACAGCACACGCTCCTCTTCCTCAAGCCACTTCTAACTGTGGTCAACAAAACCAGACCAAGTTGTGACAGTACTTTCATAAACTGGTCATATATAGAGCCAATATGAACATCAAATGCCCTACATTTAACTGTACTAAATCAATTTTATCTGATCTAAAATTAAATTACATTACATTACATTACATTTATTTAGCAGACGCTTTTATCCAAAGCGACGTACAGTAAGTGCGTACAGACACATCATCATCATTACAGAACAGACAAGGCAAAGCACATCCTTTGCATAATGTAGCAGCTATCCCTAGCAATGAACGTTGACTGTAGTTCACAGTAAGCTGTGGGCAAATCAGCAACACCACACTTTCATTCCAAATACTATTATAAACTATACTATTATAAACCATTCCAAATACTATTATAAACTATGCTATTATAAACCATTCCAAATACTATTATAAACTATAATAAACAGACAGGAAAACACAGGGAACAGGGAACTGATATTCCTAGGTGAGGATATCAGTCAAGGTGGAGTCTGAAGAGGTGTGTCTTCAGGCCTCGACGGAATGCATGCAGGGTTGGAGTAGAACGTAGGGGAATGGGAAGTTCATTCCACCACTGAGGTGTTAATGTGGAAAAACTCCGCAGTCGGGACAAGCGAGAGCCTTTGACACGGAGGGGGGGAAGTGCCAGTCGCCCTGCTGTAGAAGAGCGAAGTGGTCGAGCAGGAACATAGTTCTGGATTAAGTCCTGCAGGTAGGCGGGGCCTGTCCTATTTGCTGCAGTGTAGGCCAGGGTCAGAACTTTGAACCTGATCCTGGCTGCAACTGGCAGCCAGTGGAGAGACCTCAGCAGGGGGGTTACGTGGGAAAATTTCGGGAGGTTGAACACAAGCCGGGCAGCTGCATTCTGGATGAGTTAAATATCTAGAGAATGACTGCATTGCATGACAGCCAAGTCCTAGGCACATAGATCAGTGTTGCTTAAAACCAGAAAAACTGAATAAAAATAACTACTGCTGGCCAACCTAAATGTAGTGTAAGGACAGCACTGCAACATTAGTCACTGACTTGCATCACCCCACACAGATAAAGCTTCACCTGCTCCTCGAGCTATGCATCCTCTACTCTGAGCTACACAACGTCTAGTGAGCTATAGCCTACATACTCTGCTCGGAGCTAAAGATCCTCTATTCTGAGGCACGCATCCTCTACTGAGCCATGCATCCTTTACTCGGAGAAGTGTCACCCACAGAGAGCTTTATCCCTCCTCAGCTTCAGCCCTGGCTTCTGGCTGAAAAATGTTGCTTCGGATCTCCCCAGGTACTCCTCTCTGCATCTGCCTCAAACCTCCACAACCTTTCCCCCGAGATCTGCGCTTCACCTGGTTTTCATTTAGCTGTGGAATCGCATTTTTCTGCCTCGGAGAGAGCAGTTGTGTGCATTCACACCGTGTGTGCGTGTGTGTGTGTGCGTGCATGTGTCTGTGTGTGCATTGATCTGACTGCCAGTGTCTGGAGGTTCCAGTTTGGCACACAGCTGCCTTATCAGCTGAAGCAGGTAGCCAGTGCTGGGCTGTGTGTTATGGCCACATCTGAACCATAGACCTTCCCCTTTAAAGCTGGCCCTCTGTTCATACGCAGCACAGGAGCAGGGGGGAAAAAAGTATACCCAAGCTCTTCAAAGAGACTGCCCAGAGCTGTTTAAAATGCATGCCGTGTAGATGTGCATCTGTGCAGATAAGAAGCAGCAAAGCGAGTGGCTGGCAGCGCTGGCTAAACAGCTTACCTGTCAGGGATGATATATAGCAAACAGATTTTATGCAACCCGACTGGACTGGTCAGTCTTTGGGAAATCATGAGACGATACAATGAAAGAGATTTACAGAGATTTTAAATGATATTTCCGCCCTGTAGAAGCGACACTTACTTTCCCCATTTAATCAAAACGAATAAATCTATCCACAGTAATATGCACATGACGGATTGACTGTCGACATAAAAATAAATGTTTTAACTACTAATATGACAGTACAGTTGGACCTTCACTTATAGATCAAATGAACAAAAGCTCATTCAAAGTCCGGGTCTCTGATTGGTTGACTGGGTGACAACTGATAAACCTGTAACTACAGCTGAGCTTCATTCATCATGTTAATGGTGGTTAAAGAAAGCTTGTCGCACGATGAAAACACGCAAGTACCACACAAGTAGCATGTTTTCACCACAGCTCATTTGGAGTCAACACGATTAAAGGTTCAGAACCGCTTTCTCTCAAGTAATCTGCAAACTGACATTCCAAGTCTGGCCTCAATGCCAAAAGAACAATAACCTTGTAAAGTCTAGTGCGGAATTCCGTGCAGTGCTGGCATTGGACAATATATAGGCAATAAGTCACAGACAACTGGGAAATTATGTGTTGTGTATCCTGGGGCCTGAGACAATTTCCTTGGACAATATAATTCCTGTTCCATCTGCTTATAGCTGCCTCTGCCTCCTTGTCCACCATTGTGATTAGGCTGGTTTACTCTTAATGGGAAGCATTACACACATGTAAGAGGATTAGGTGGGCCCGAGGATACAGCAGACATGAAGTCAATCTTCTGAGCACAGACAACGTTCAGATGATGAACCCGACCTTCTGTTTTCTGATGGTATAAATGGCAAACCCATAAGGCTTGGTCTCTGCTCAGAAACACTCCAATTCTCCATTTTGCTTTTTTTATTCCCATTTGCTTTCTCTCATTCCACTTTACTTGTGCGTGACAGCTAGAGTCCCCTCTGATCCCATATTTATGCCTTGTGGCTCGGATCAGCCATGACTGCACACATTGGCCTCCTCAGAGGTTTTTATTTAAAGACAACTAATCTCAATCTCAAGTGAGACAATTTCACATGTTCAACATTACTATGCAATTTACCATCATTTATTACTTTCACTTCTGTCTTCACCCAAGTTACACCAGACTTGGTGACGCC
Source organism: Synaphobranchus kaupii (assembly GCA_029718625.1). NCBI lineage: Eukaryota > Metazoa > Chordata > Actinopteri > Anguilliformes > Synaphobranchidae > Synaphobranchus > Synaphobranchus kaupii. The sequence goes on from CM056390.1 coordinate 17,287,140, forward strand.
ACATTTTATTTATTTAATTTTTTTTTAAAAAAAACCAGAATATTCTTTTTAAAGGATATTTCATATATAGCCCCATTCTACAATTAATTAGTCGAAGCAACTAAAATGCTTCACAACAAAACTGTTACAGTTTCATTGTGAAGGATTACCGTTTCATTGTGGAACTAAAATGCTTAAAAATGTAAATATAACAAATGTTTTTAATATATAACATATGAATAGTTTCATCATGCTCATATGATATCGGTTACAAATAAATAATGTCACTATTAAAATGGGGTCTCATGGGACCAAAAGGTCACAGAAATTCAACCCCTAGTCTACTCACTGGTTATGTCCAATCAAAGCATATAAAATGCTGTGGAATGTTGCATTCACTGTTATTTCAGTGTTCGACTGATGTTATCGCTGTCCTTAATGTTGCTTGCTTATGAGTCACAGGGCGAAGCCATCACCATGACCACGGTTACTAAGATACCTGGGGAGTCACCCCCCTCTGCCTCGGTGGGGTGCGACTGTGTGCAAGATGCGAGAAGGCAAGCTGCAAAATGCAAGCACAAGCTCGTTCCAAAAACACATCAAGTGTAGGCCGAAGGTGGGCTCTACCGCCCCAACGAGAAACATGCACCAGCCCTGGAAAAACTCCAGCCACAGAGTACAGTTACAGTGCAGAATTGAGCTAATCTTAATCTTCATTTGATAAAGAACGGCATACTATGCGGAAGAAAGCAGATCCATATTTTCCACAGGACGTCCTCTGCTCCGGCTCTTCCTGCCTGTGAGCAATGAGGATTTGTGGCCCATGAGTTAGTGGCTGAGTATTTAGCTATTGCATTGTTTCAAATCCCCACCCCAGTCCTTACATTTTGCCAAGAGCAACAGTGACAGTGATGTATTTAAACATGGTCAAAGTTCTCTATAATCTTGAGATTATATTGCATCAGTGAAATGAAAATATTCAGTTGATGATTAAACTATCCACAGGATGCCATTAGTGGCAAATGTTTCTGTATAGTCAAAAGATGAGTTCATATCCAACATTAGTTTGATCATGTAAGGTAATGCAGTTTATTATTAAGTTATCTAGATACGCTAGTCTTGCCCTGGAAACTGCTCTTTAACCAGTTTTTTTTTTTATAGCCGTTTTGGAGTTTGTTTGTTTTTCAATGTTAGTAGGTTAGCAAGCTGATTATCTAATTTAGCTGTAGTTAGCATAGCAAATTGTGTAAACAACTTGAGTTTGTAGCAGGCAGTAATACAATTACAAAGTCTGGCAGAGAGGTGGTTCGTCTCATTAAATATAGCGATAGTTTTTGTTTTTGCTACTGCATGCAGCTTTTTGGGTCAAGATAGTAAGTAATATTAGCTTGGTAACAAGAGTATTCGGCTTACATATAGTCAAAATTAGTAGCTAATTTTTGTCAAACTGCCAGCTTGGAATTCTGAGGCACCAAGAAGTTCCAATGTTAAATGAATGGAGTTAAAGCTCCTTACAAATAGTACAGTTTACAAGCAATAGGAACGTAATAGGGGTATTCTCCACATTGTACGTCTACCTTAAAACCTGTCGTTAGGTCCCCAAAATCTGTGGAATTAATTTATAATTTAGTGGACTTATAAAGATCGGAGAAAATATAGTTAGCTCCACCATCGGCATGAAAACTAATTATAGGGTTTCCCCATCTGCGTCGTTTCTAAGGGGTTGGGTATTAACACTGTTAAAAAGTTATTAAAATATTTATTTTTAAAAAGTTGAATGTGATATTTATTTATGAACCCTGTCAGTGACCAGGACCAGATCTTCTTCACTGAACTGAAGACTAAGAAAGAAAAATTTTGGGGCATAGTGCATTGAGCGTTGTTTCCCAGATTTCATCCGATAACTTTTTTTTTCTATTTTTTCTTTTACCGTTTCCAGTCCCGTTACCATACAGCAAATCTGCAAATATGGAAACGGGACTCGCGATGATTGCAGTTGCCCACATTACAGCGCTTGTGTTAAACCTTTTTTCATATGACATTGTATTGCTTCGCCACATCCTGACTGCACCATCCAAGACTGATACATAAGCTGCATACTGCAAAAAAAAAACAAACAAAAAAAAAACACAATCCTTCTCACACTTTACCAAAAATCCTCTTCACTTAGCCTACCTGTTCTCCACAACCTTGCCCAGTGTGCAATTATTTTCTATACCGATTGTGTGGACATGATATAATTGCCCTTGTCATTTTCCTCCAGGTGAAAACCAGGAATCTCCAAGGTAAGTTATTTTAGAAGACACCGAAATGTTGCATGGCCGCAACTACTACAACCACTACTACTGCCAGGCATGGGTAGCAGTTTTTTTACATGGCTTGTGTATGTTATTTACATTTCCTTTTTTTAAGCGACGAGGATGGACAACAAGACCATTCAGAAACTTAAGCAGGAGCTTAATGCCTGCAAGGAATCTGCTTCAGCAGCTAGCATTCATTATGAGGAGCTGAAGGTTTGGATTAACATCAATGATGCTAACACTTGTGGTGTAGGCATCGGACTTCGTTGCAACTTCTCATTGTGTGTTTTTTTTTTACATACAATGATCTAAATATAAAATTTTCCTATATTGAAAAGGTATCATCCAACCAGCAAATTGAGGAGGCAGCGCTAAATGCTCAGGAGTACATGGATTGGGAAAGCATGCGATACTGCAGCATCGTCCAGGCCTTTCAGGAAGAACTGGCGGCCTTGACAAACGTCTGCCAGAAGTAGGAGAGGAGGCTGGTAGCCATGGCTGAGGAGAGTGAAAGGAGGGAAGAAGGGCTGGCAGAGATGGCTGTGAGGAAACTGACAGCCATGTCTGAACAGTGCAAGAGAAAGAACATTGGGCTTGCATCCATGGCTTCCCAGTTTGAGAACAGCGAGAAGAAGCTGGCGGACATGACACAGCTCTGCCAGTCCAACGAGGAGAAACTGGAAGATATGGGCAAGCTGGATGAGATCACTATGAACAAGCTGGTGTACGAGAGACTAGCTGGACAGGAGAGGTTAGAAAGCTTGGAGACCATGACGCAGCATTTTAATAACAAGGAGGAGGAGCTGGCCACCATGGCATCAAGGCTTGAGATGAGCGAGAAGAACCTGGCGGCCATGTCAGAGCTGTGCCAGGCAAAAGAGGGAAAACATGAGGACATGCCCAAGGCCACAATGAACAACCTGGTGGCTGAGAGACAACTTGGACAAGAGAGGTTAGAAAATCTGGAGACCGCGACCGAGCTCCTTCGGAACAAAGAGAAGGAGCCGGAGGCCATGTAAGAGCTGTGCCAGGCCAAAGAAGGAAAACTGGCAGACATATTCAAGATGTATGATGCCACAACCTAAAACCTGGGAGAATAGAGGTTGGATGCGAGTGAGGAGAAGCTGGAGGCCATGACACAGCTCTGCCAGTCCAATGACAAAAAGCTGGAGGATGTAGCAGAGCTCTGCAGGATGCTGGAAACTGTTCCGCTGCAGTAAGTATGGTGGCAGGAGACATGTGGGCTTTGTATACTTGTGGAAATTATATTGATGATCATATTGAGCTTAAGAAGAGCTGTGCAGGAAAGGCTGATTTGCAGGCAGAGGCTTGCATGTAATGGCTGAAGCTGTGCAGGGGAAGGTTGAAGCTGTGGAGGCAAAGACTGAAGCCATGTGGTCTAACCGCTTTGCAGGAAGATGAAACGGGAAGAGTTCCAGCAGCTGGGAATGGAGCAGGTTGAGGAGGAATTTGAGAGGCGAATGTCGGAGTCACAGAGGGCCCTGGAGGAGGAGAGAGCAGAGACGGCCAGCCCGCGGAAGAAGTGAGTACCGCAGTACTTCCTCTTATTGACAATCGCCCTGAGGGATAGGTAATGGTCGATTAGACAATGACATAAATGCTAATAGTAATAGCCAGCAAGCTATGTATCTTGCTAAAATCAATAAATAGTAACATTTAGCATACTAATGAGAGACCAGCTAGTGAGCATCTAGCTGTATTAAATACAGAGCAGAACACAGCAGAGGCTAGTTGGGCTACGTACTCCAAGGTGTGTTGGTCTGAAATTGTTGTAAAAATATATTTTGCCTTTTGATTACTGGCTTCCTCATCTCTTCCAGATGAGCTGTACCAGCTATAACAGCTTTGGACATACAGTAGATGGACATGTAAGTACACCAACTAGCAGTGAGTATCAAATAGGACACTGCGTCTGTGAAAATCTTACTCACTATTAAGGCTACATGTAATGTAGTCAAGAACAAGATTTTCAGCCAAAAAAAAACTGAAAAGACAATAAAATCTTGAAATGAAAATTAAAAAAATACTAAAATGTGGAAAAAGGTTGCATGAGAATGATGCATTCTCACCCTGATTGTCTGTGTTGCAGGATGCTGGCTCGCAGGAGAGTGGAGTTTGCAAGAGGCAAGAGAGACCCCGATGGGCGAAGGTCGTATTTGGAGATTACCGACCCAACCGCTGGTTCACGGAGGAACAGCTGATCAACAAACGCTCCAGCCAGACACAGGTGAAGAAGCTCTGCCAATGCTAATACTGAGCTGTACCTAATATAGTGCTACTATAGGGTTAGTACATAGCACTGTTACAGTAGGCAAACAAGCTAGGATTCGCTACGGTCTTGTTTATATGCACAGATTGCACACACTGCCATCTACACCCTAAGGCTCCATTTTGCCGTCCCATACTTGCATATGTACATACGTATATGTGAGTGACTGCTCTGTCTCTCCCCAGATGGCCTCAGATCAGCGTGGACGTGGCAGTGATGCCAGGAGGGCCGGAGCCCAAGCAGTGGGCAGAAGGGACAGAGGAGCGGTGTGGCACCAGGGACCACGCCCTCGTGAGATAAAGTGGGCGCAGCACTGGAGGGCGGAGTTCAATCCGTACCGCACTAAGGGAAGGGGGCCTTCTGACCTGTGATCTTCAGCACATCACTTTGTCAGCCAAGTAATTGGGCAGTCAGCCAAATCTTTGATTGGATTGGCACATCCCATTCCTGTAACATCCTCTGTGACAAGGTGTTTTTTAACCCTGGTTTTTCACCCTCTCAGTCAGGAGATTGGAGACTGAGGTGATGCCCCAGCAGGGTTTTGCATTGGTTTCAATAGGAAGCTCCAATGATTTGCCCTCACAAGAGAGACATGCTCAGTACAGGCTCAGCTCAGGGGCTTCACGCCTGGCTAGCTCTTGTAACGGGCCAGTAATCGGATAAGGCGTTCAAATAAAAAACAGGTAACCTTCAGTTATCTATGTTCATAATTGATTCAATAAAAGAAATCAAAATTTCTTTTTAACTCATTCCATGCCAGATTGTCCTAGAATCCCTGCAATGCTAAGCCAATATGGCTGCAAACATTTTTAGATTGACCCTGTCAATATTGAAACCTAATAAAAGGCTACTTATTAATCATTGGTGAAGTGTAATAGTGAAATCAGTTTTCCATCAAAATCAGCTCTTGCTTGAGAGATTTTAAGTTGGCCACATCTAGACAGTTTGACGGTATCTGTTGACAAACCACAAGTGAGGTTAAACAATAAACTGAACAAATACATGTGACCTGCTCCATCATTTTGAGTGGCACTGACCCAAAAACACATTTTGAGTTTCATAGTTTAGAAAAGGAGAGTCACAGCTTTCTGGTGATACCAATACGTATTGTTTTACTCCAAATATTCAGAGATATGCTCATTTAAATCTTGACTGTCACAAAACCGTGTTTTTATTTATTGAAATAAAATCAGAGCTGTAGGGATCCGTAGAGTTCGTTAGAGAACGTTCATTCAGACATTACTCAATATTAATAGTCAGCCAATGTTATCTTGGACTATGTGCATAATTTGGGCATGTTGTTGTGTTTGTATTGACTTGTCAACGTACCATTAGATGAGCGTGAGTAAATGCTTTGTTGGATGTCCGATTTATTTATTTGGCACTCTCGACAAGGCGCCCATATGCCGGGACCGGAGTCAAAAGAAATTGTGCTATGAGCTCGGCCCACTCATACAGCCACGCAGGTAACATCATCAGCATTTGGATTTTCACCATTTACACTTTTTGGTCGACATAAGGCACTTTAGAACGTTGGTACATTTGTACATTTGTTGGTACATTGTTATGTGTGGCACTTAATGGGTTAAGCCATTTTCCAAGTGTCTGTGATGCTCACACCTGGAGCTAAAAAAGCCTTAATTAGAACACTACAAAAATAGGGGAGGATAGATCAAATTTAGCATCTGCCTGAAGGGGTTAATGAACTAAATACTTGCCAACACTTTAGTCTCTGTCACATTGCCAATTGTAAGAAATGCCTGCTTTTTGGACATGAGTGTGTCCTGAGTTTTGAAAGAGACTCACACATGGACCTAGTCCATTCGAACCTTGTTTCGGCAGTGCAGCTGAGCCAAGCTTGGCTATGCCATTCCAACAGCATAGGATCTGGAGGAAGTGGAAGTGAAACTCCTGCGTAGTGTACTTTCTCCAGGGTCATGTGACTGTTACCAGCCAGTGGTCTGGCATGTGACAGGACAGGAAAGACAGACATGCTGTGAGCTGAGGGATGAACTCCCGCATATCTCGCTCTCGCTCCCGCTCACTCACACGCACACACACACACGCACACGCACACGCGCTCTTCGCTCAAATAAATGAGCTCCTCACTTATCAGCATTGCATGCCTTTTACTAATATTGTCTAATTTTTTCTAAGGATGAGTCTCAAGCAGCTCAAGCAGGAGCATGATGCATTGTGATGTCATCTTTAGAAACATAAATATGGTGTTTTCAAGTGGGGCCTGGGGAAGGAGTATTTTCAAAGATAAACAAATGCAAACGCATTCCTGGGAGGACGGCTCCATGCAAGGATGGGAGCAGGGCGGCATTTCCACAGGACTTCTGCCCACACTGCCTCTCTTCCAGGGAATGAAATCTAACCTTTTCACCCACTGGCCAGAGCGGCTTGTGGATTCTAAAAACCACCGGCCATTTTTACCAGCCACATAACCTTTTGCAATATAACACAACCTGGTAGGTTACCTGCCAAAGTGGCTGCTAGAGTAGAAAGCCTTACCAGCCACAATAAAATTTTACCAGCATTTGGCTGGTGGCGGGTGTCAATCTCACACCGTGCAACACACCTCTTTCAAAAACGTGTCCCTCTCTTCAGTATATTAGAGGGAACAGGAAGTAACGGTGCAGAGGCGTGTCCACCAGACAAACAGCGATGGCTGGGGAGGGGCTGTGGTCGGTTACTCCAGCACTGGGGCCTCACTAATCAGCTCTGCTGGGATTTCCACATACGCCAGAGCCGAGAGTGGGTGTAGTGTGATTAACACCTCCATTTGCATATGGGATTGAAACACCGCCCAGCCACTCAAATAATGAAACCTGGGCAAGTGAAGAAAGCAGCTAAAATCCAGCCCGCACTTCGTACTCCTCCTTCACACTTTTGGTATTCCTCTTGCAGGGCGTGGAATGAACATCGTCACCCACTGGCCATGGTGGCTTGTGGATTCAAAAAAATCACCAGCCATTTTCAACATTTTACCATCCACATACCTTTTACAGTATAACACAACATGGTTGGCTACCTGCCAAAGAGGCTGCTAGAGTAGAAAATCTTACCAGCCACAATCAAAAGTTTACCAGCATTTGGCTGGTGGTAGGTGTTCATTCCACGCCCTGCTCTGGCTCAAAGCACCAACAGGAATATTCTCCATCTCTCTGATCGAGAGGACTCTGATCGTGTTCCTCCAGTCATAAGCAGGAAAGTCGGGAGTTATGTTAGGAACCGGATCTTAATGAGTCTCTCAGAGAAACCCCACGGGAGACAATGCAGAGAGCCCAGGAACCCCTCCACAGCACCGACCATGCCGCTCTACTCCAGATTCATTCCCCTTATTCTCAGATCCCTCATCCTTGAAGCTTGCGGTTGCTAAGCTTGAGTCATCAGTGTTTCAGCAAGGGAGTTACCGTGCCAGCGCCAAGTCTTATGAATGCGCTCCTCCATACAAACTGCCTCTCTGTCGGGCTGTACAATGAACCCCACGACAGTAATCCCCATGTTCAAACACAAGGAGATTGTGCCGGATAAAACTGAGGCAGTCATTCGGGGAAGTGACTGAGGAGGGAGAGTTTATTTGTGACTTGGAATCCTCGGAGCATGCTCCTCCCTGACCTCTCTTCAGGCGTCAGAGAGAAAGGTGAAACTGCCCAGCCCCCTCCGGACCCCCCCCCCTGCTGACCACATCCTCCGCAACGTGCCTTTGGAACAACAGGAAGTTCAGTCTGTAGGGTCACGTGAGGGACATCATCTGGAGCTACAGCAACGCTCGCAACCCAACCCACGTGCTGAGCGGCAGGGGAACAGTGAGAAAGGGGAATTATGGGAAGAGAATGACTGGTAGGCTCTTGTCATTCAGCTTGTCCTTCCTGGAAGGAGGCAGTAATGAGACAACAGCAGAAAACTACTGTGCACTGAGTGACTATTTTATCCACTGCGTGACTCTGCCTCGAGCAAGAATCCGGGAAGGCCGACTTCATACATCTGCCACAGGCCTGATGCAAGAATGATGCATTGAGCTCTGGCAACAAGACAAATTCAGACTAAAACACGTCCATCCTTTCTGGTTTCCATGGATCCGTTTATCATCTAATCAAGCTATCTAACAAACATCACCAGCTGCGTCATCCCTAAAACTGAGCTCATTGTTCATTCACCCATTGGCCAATGACTTTACTCTGCTTCACCCAAATCTGCCCGCTCTTACAAATTCACCTTCACTTGACAGTGAACCCTCAAACAGGCAGACCTGCCGTATCGATGACTGCTGTGAGTACATAAAACACCCTGGCTAAATGTTTCAGTTAGAACCAAAAGAGAAATAAAAACCAGCTCCATCCCTCGCAGTTCAGAGGAAGTCGATTGGTTTCCTCTGCCTGGATGCTCGACGGGATAAACTGCTAGAGAGCCAGGAAGTGCCCAGAAGAAAGTCCCCAGGAGATCAATAAATTAAGAGCTTACGAAGCAGCGCATCACAGGCCATGTTTCAGGAAGGGGAGCGGGATGCACAAAAATCCCCTGGGAGGGATTCTGCAGTGACAAATCCTGTCCTCCCTTCTGATGCCCATAAGACTTCACTCAATACCGGGACCAAGTGTGGGTTCTGGGCAGTTAGCACACCCAGGGGCGTGGATTCAGGTGAGGCTGCATTTGGTGCCCACAGTTGGGGCGTGCTCTTAACGAGCTTTTGACAGGGGAATAATGGAGGGAGTCAGTGCAGGTGGAGACAGTTTTTCACCTGGCCTGCGTAAGACCAGGAAATTCATGCTCAGCACAAATTCTCCGCTTGCTTCTCAACCCACATGGCTGCAAGAAACTTGTTTCTGAGGACAAACAGGGCGGGTAGTTCCAGTTTCTCAGCTGAGGATAGAGCAGATCCAAAGAGCTGAAAAAACAGGTCTAAAACAGCAGTGAGGAGCATGTTGAGGGGGGCGCATCTAATGTTGCAAAGACGGTTTCAGAAGAATCACACTAAAATTACACTGAACAGGATGTGAAATTAACACCCGCCACCAGCCAAATGCTGGTTAAATTTTGATTGCAGATGGTAAGATGTGCTACTCCAGCAGCCACTTAGGCACGTAACCAACCAGGTTGTGTTATACAGTAAAAGGTATTGTGACTGGGAAAATGTTGAAAATAGCGGGTGATTTTTAGAATACAAAAGCCACTCTGACCACTGGGTGAAAAAGTTAATTTGATGCCCTACCACTGAATTACAGGAATGAAAAGGCAAAATGGGTTGTAGGAAGCATAAAATTAAATTCACTGAACTCCACCACTCAAGGCTTTAATTCCATGAAAAACTTGAACTTTCCCGCCCAACGCAGGAGTGGGATGAGTATGCTTCACCGCCCGAGTTGTGAGCTTCGGCCAGCGTGGTTTCCGGCGTGTTCCAGCTCAGTACACACCCCGCACCGGCCCACTGTAAAAGGTGCTGCATGGCACGGCAGGCATCCACACCCACACACACTCCCACAGCCACCCACACTCCCCGGCACATTCTAGAAGGTACCACTTCCCCTACAGCTGCATAAAATTCCTCTCTTCATAAGCCACAGGTCCCGCACCGGCCCGAGAATTCCAACCCAGAGTTCCAGCCAAACAACCCGAACAGGATCTGGGAGTTTCTGCAAGCCCCAAAGTCCCCTGCCCAGGAGAGATCCTATTACTGGGTGGAGAAATGCCCTTAGAGCGCCGCATTTCTGAGAGACTGCTCACTGTGGCATCGCACACAATCAGTGATAGCACCTGGCAGTGCACTGCAACAACTGTGCATGTGTGTGTGTGTGTGTGTGGGGGGGCGCGCGTTGAGATCGCGCAGCGTGTTTCAGGGTCGCATTCCTGGATATCATGGGTTATTCAGATTGATATGGGAGAAAATTAAACGGATCAAAAGAACCCACCGCCCTCAGCCCCCAGGTGGATTAAAATGAAGCGCTTGTCGAGAGGAGAAGGCAGAAAAACAAGCAAAATGTAAAGGACCACCCCCTGCCCCTTTCGCTTCGATTGCTCTAAGTGGGAGGTTTGTTTATATGCACTGGCCCTTCACGTCCTTGCTTTGCCTAAAGATTCTCAGTGTCTGCGAGAGCACGGAGGGGAAAAAGAGCTGCCTACCACACAGGCACATTAATGATCCCAGCCAACACCAACGGTGGCTCACTTCCTCCTCAGTGAGCTGACATTCAGGTTGGGATCAGGTCGATCGTCTTTATGGCCACCGCGCAGAACAGTAGGTTACCGAGGTCACTTTAACGCAGTCTTAGACGCGTCTAAGTCTTCTGGTTTCCATTTCAAATAAAACGGAGCAATGAGGAGAGCAGCACAAAGTGCACCAAGAAGGTATTATTCCAGCTGTCACAAAGTTATCAAAGGTAACAGCAGCCAGGAATTGGATTTCCAGTGCAAGAGTTGGAAAGAGAACAATCGGGGGGGGGAAATGCAGTACAGGAATTAAGACTGGTACGCCGAGCCCTCAGAAAGGCCATTGTCTTCATTTGTAATTACAAGCGGGATGGGGAACTATTAGCACCCCACTGCGTGTAAGCCAATATAATTCCATATTGAAACAGTATTGCATCTGTGTGCCTTGCAGCAAGTTGTACAGAATTTTAAAAACTAGCCTATTTCATTAATTGGCTGCAGAGGAAGCTTGCAGCTCGCTGCAGTAGTGGCTGCCCACCAGACCCACCTGTCAGTGAAACACAGTGGGCTCTCAGTGAGGACGGCCGCAAAGCCAACATCCTATCCAACACAAGTGTCCTTCTGCCAAATACACGCACCCTGAATATTAATTGCAAACTTAAATCCCCCACTTTTAATCTCATAGAAATGCTAAATTCGAATGCATCTGGAACGGTCTGATGACGTTTGCACAGTATGTCTCAACTGAGACACGAGGACCATCTTAAATGCTACCTATATACGCCACCAAATAAGTGAACTTTGTTACAGTATTACAAAGCAGACTCGGTTGAATCATAGTTGAATGGATACTGAAAATACGATAAAAGGGCGCAAAGGCAATGTGATGCGCAGCAGTTAACGTTGGCAATCGCAGCACAATCAATCGATTAGCTAATGTGACTGCGTTACAAATATTACACTCATAATAATCGACTATAAAAAGTACATTTAGTAAGCCTATTCAATCAACATGAGTGAACTAATTATTATGTCTCACCTCACTATTCCGAATGGAACTGAAGCAAATGCATAGGTTGCAAATTCACGTAGCTATCTAAGTTACCTGGGTAACGTTAGCGAGGACAAGCTAAAATCACAATAACAACCTGGCTAGCTATGATCTGTAAAAACGAAAACCCACCCAGTGTTGAAATACGTGAAGGAATTAGCCAGATAGCTAGCTATTATTATTCAGTGATTGATATCGCTGTTGAAATTATGCTAGCCATCTAGCTAACGTTAGCCATAGGCATAATTGATATTAAGCGTTAACATTACAATCCACAAGTTCATACGACAGGTAACGTTAATTACCTAAAAAAACGGACTTCTGAACAAATAATAATTAGCGATCATCGTTAGTCAGTTCACTGGCGATCGATCTAGCTAACAACGTTAACACCCAATTAGATAGCTTGGTAACGTTAGTAAACAGTTCTTACCGTTCCGCTGAACATCCAGTTGCCTGGCGATGTGTGACAGGGCTGCGTTTGCTACCCGGCTTTACTCCAGAGGTATGGTTTCACACCGTGGGCTATAACGTGTTTTTTTTTTTTTTTTTACTTCCTCCTTACGTTATTTAGACGCAGCCGAGAAGACCGATCTGGCTAAAAGCAGCAGTCCTTGCCTCCTCCCGTCTTCCCAAGTCTGGCTCGAGTAAGTCCAGTGTTGTTTGTATGGATAATTATTTGCTAACGTTAGATGGCTAGCTAATAAACACTAGCTAGCTATATCGCTAGCTAGCCAAGTTAGCACTTCTCGACGCTCTGGGCAGAGGGCAGATTTTAAACAAACACACCCTGACAGGTTACATATTCGTTTGACCGTCGAGTACCACAAACGTGTTTGCTATTGTATAATAATTTCGAAAAGAGTGTATAGTACATCTCCTGACAGCTCTAGCCAGTGCCTTTATGAAAATGGCGTTACATTGCGCCCCATAACTCTCTCCTTCCTTAATCATGATGTCATCTTTTTCAGCCTTAAACCGGAAGCAAGAATAACACTGGCTGGGCTGTTAAAAAGCGCATGTTTTCCAAAAAAAAGTTAAACTTACAAAATACACACCAATTTAGTTCAGCGTTATTTATTTTTTCAAAGAAATGTTTGTTTCTTCAATAAAGGGTCAATTCCCAATATGATTGTTCCTATAGAATTCCAGCAATTTAGTGGATAAAATATAAGTGGTGTTACGACGCATTCTACGAAATTCAAAATACAACTTTGCATAATTATTTTGGAGAATTACAAAATACATTTTTACTCATGTCATATGAAATCACGCAATTCACATTTTGTCAAAGAGCATCTTTGTCGAAGAGTCCGTCCTTTAATGCCTACAAATGACTCGTGTCGTATTTCAGAAGGTAAGATTAAGACATTTTCGCTGTTACTGCTAAATCACTGTTGTTTATCCATAACAAAAGGTAATACATTTTTGATACAGGGTTTAGACAGCACAGACCATTTTGGTTCAATGTGAAAATGCGAAAATGAACTTAATGTCATGTGCTTCTGCCATCATTGTCAGGACAGTTCAGAGTTCAGAGGAAGTCGATTGGTTTCCTCTGCCTGGATGCTCAACGGGATAAATTGAAAAGGTACGGCATTCACAGTGTTAACACTTCTGAGCAACAAACTTTGAAGTTCTAGTTCTACACTGCTGTGGATGTGCAGTAGATCCACCCACCTGTGCAAGATTTGCTATCAATTTAAAAGTTTGTTTAACTGCTTGTGCACCGTGAAAACTTGCCAACATCTGCAAGCAGTCTGAAAAGCGTAATGTGACATGACCACATTATGTCAACAACTTGTGACAAGACACCAGTAAGATTGTGTTCTTAGAATGTTACCCAAGTAATTAATAATTCATACAAGGAGAGATTAAAGCCATTTGAATTCACACAACATTTTGTGCTTTGTAGAGAAAATGCCAATCATGTCCTCTTGAAGTCATCGGACTCCTCATCAGACACAATCCAAGCAGACCCAGTGAGTGTGGGGGCACCAGCTTGACTGAGGGTCACGTCAGAGAGGTGCCACTCCATCTCCTCTTCAGCCTCCACCAGGCCCTGTGCAGCACCACCCTCCCCATGAGTGAGGTGATGGTGAAGTTGCGTTTATACCACTCCCTGTGAAGGAAAGAGCACGCCGTAAGAGCACTGCACCATGCAGAGAAAGCCCAGCACTACTTACTCAATCTCACGCCACAGTCACACACCCTTCGGAACAAACTAACATCACTTCAGCGACACGCTGCCTGCTGAGATCCCTTCCGCTGCAGGGTCCAGTTACAGGCAGCTCCTTATAGGCCTTGATTTAGCTGAATTATTGAGCAGGAGGAATGTATGGGAAGGGCTGCCTTCTGAATAGTCTCGACAAGAGAGAAATACAAGCCTTTTGTTGCTGCCACCTTGCTGAAAGATTTACGCTTGATTTCTAATAGGTTTCTGTTGTCTCCATCCTAGCTGCACTTAATGGAATATTTGCCCTCTCATTCCTGTCACGGTGCCATTTTGTTTCCGCTAATGCTTACAAATGACAGGCTTGTAGAATTCAGATTATTTCAGGGAAAACTCACCGGTTATAATTGGTGTGTTTGGTGCGGTTCTTTTCCAAGAATTCTTTGTAAAAAACTGCCATATCTTCACTGCCCAGCGTTCTTTTCCTCCCTGAAAACCATACATATGTAAATATCTCCCTAAAATGCGATATAGGGGCCGGCAACATACAAATCGTACCGTAACATTTCTAGTCCCATGTAACACTAACAATATATGAATTTTGTTTGTTTAATATCTTTACCGGTATGTGTCATTAGACAGGTGGGTAATTCTAGCATGAAATATGACACTAAATATAAGTGCATGAAGGTTTTCATTGTGTGTTTCTTCAAGCGAACATGCGCAAGAATAAGGAAATAAGCTAAATCAATCAAATAGAAGATCCATTTAGTGTAGGATTAAGAAAAGCATAAACTCTAATGCTGCCACTATGTGACGTTACTACTAACCTATGTATTGCACACCATCCTTAGTAAAACCATATAATGTATAAAACTAAACTGGTATCTGGTAGAAATAATATATCTCCCACCCCATGACAATATTTTAGTTATTTTTTTTAATTTTATGAATAGATGTTTGAATACATCACAGCAATGTTGCCCTGAAAACTTGAGGTGGAAAATTGAGTAAGGAAACAGGAATTACTGGAAATGCTCACCGTTTTCATCTCTATGACTTAGGCCCTTTGCCTTCAGAAACATATGAATAAACTCATGTTTTTCCTGATTGGGGAAAAAATTAGAAAAAAAATGTATGTATACGCCTCAAACTCAAACAGCAGGACTAAATACAGCAGCAGTTGGAAAAAATTAGCAAACAAAATTATCAGTATAATACATAGCTAATTTAACGTTATTTAATTTATTACTATCACTGTAATATATATTCATATCATAAACAGTTGTCAAAAAATGCACAGAGAAAAATAAGTTTCTGTGAAAATACCAGAGGTGGAAAGTCCAGGTTCAGAAAGTAAATGTCCTCCCCAGTTTTTTGTTCCAATCACCTGTATTTGCTAACTCGCACAATTCTTCAGCCAGGAGGTAGAACTAATTAGTGAAATCAGCTGGCTGAGTTCATGGGTGGAAGAACATGGCAGTACTTTTACTTTCTGATCCCCAGACTTTCCACGTCTGGAAAATACAGTTAAGGCACACGAACAATTCATACAAAGTTAAAGATTGCCCTCTCCTGGTAAAACATTAAAAATGCAGGAGCATTTCAATTGATTGAATTAACATGAAAATAATTTGTATTACTTTATAAAGTACAAGCTTATAAATGTTCATTCATTTTTAAATCCATAATGGGCTTCACCTTGCTGAAAGTGATGTTCTGATTTGACCAGAATTGATGGTTCCAGTCCTCTGTCTCCTGTCTGAGGTGCCTCAGACGTCTCTCCAGTGGACTCTCATTTTCAGGGATATGGTATATGATTGGCCGGAGATTTGACAGCCTGTCTGGGGGACCAATCCAGTCATGCTTGGAGCTAGCAACTGGTGCAAAACTGAGCCTCTGAGAAGACGAAGGAGCACAGGCGTTGTGAAGTGTTAAAAACTCATGGACAACATCAACAGCTTAAGAAGATGAGCTGGCAAAAGTAGATCATGGTCCCCATAATCATGTTCACAGAAAGTGGCATGGCTTGATGGCACAGTATTACATGTAGCAGTTAATGTCCCACCTCTTTCCTTTATGCTATTAAATAGTAAAGTTACATTACATAACTGTAGGATTAATCTCTATCCCCTCACTCCCCAAATCAAAACTCTGACTGAACTGTGATTGGATTACCAAAGCTGAGCCTGAGGTGCAGATTTGAGGACAATACCTTTACTGACGACACACAAATACTGTACACACTTAGGGAATTTAAAAATATTCAACAAAAAGTTACAAGACTACTTGAGCAACTTAGCTTTCAAATATTAACAAGAGTAAATGTATGTTAAATGTAATACAGACTGGTATATTGTGCAAATGACATCTACATTTTTAATAATTATTACATAAAAATGTATCTTTTTCTTAGTTCTGACTAGGTCAAAAATCAGAAAAACAAGTAGGTAGGCTATATCAGTGTAGGGAACATAAAGTCTAAAGTAATGAATCTCCTGATATACTCAAGTGTTGGCCTGTCCGGATCAATATAGGCAATCTGAAGTGAGAACAAACCTAAATTAATGTATTTCACCTCGTTCTCACTTTTTTGAAGTTGCAATGTCATGCGTTTTAGTACTAGTAGCATACCTCTGGCATACCCGCTGGTGTGAGAATATTGTTAGCCAGTTGGCAACTTGGCACTAACGTTGCTGCTGATATTAATCAGGTGAATGCATTCATGTTTCTCGTACACAAAATCGTTCTGGATGAATGGAATGTGATATGAGGGTAAAGTATCAGGAATTGTTTACATGCCATCCACAATTGAATTATTCCAGTTTCTGAGGTTAGCATACCATTAGGGTTAAAGATGACATGGCGTGCTTCCAATCCCACTAGCTTGGAACAGAAGGGTTATGAACTCGCCTAGCCGGCTGATAAGATGGCAGACAAGACAGCCAAGTTATCGCATACTACCGCGGGTCGGCAGTTAAACTAGCTAGTGGGCTAGCTTAGCATATAGCCAACTACTAGTTGCAATTACCTGCATACTGTTAGTGAATTGACCATCACAATAGCAATCAATTTTGCAACAAATACAATGCACGCATGACACACCCATGCCGTTTTTTTGGTTTTTCGCTGGTGCAGATACATTGCTAAAAGCCCGTAGTCTGTCCACCAACCAAATACACGGCTGTTTATTTAGCTAGAGACAACATCCATGTTGGTTGATAAGACATTGCTTAGAAAGCTAGAAATATGTACATAATGTAAAGCAACCAACCCGCTCACCTTGCCTGTCTTCTGGTTCTGACCGTTGTTTGGCTCGTGGCTAGCACACAGGTTCCTGATCGGCCGGAGACAAGGTAGGCTGTGGTGGAGGGATGGTCTCCATAAGTGACAGCCTATCGCTTTCACACTCATTTCACTCGATTTATTAAATTTTCTTGAAAATAGTCTCTCATTCAATTAGAATGGATCCGACCACAAAACATCGCCAAGTATTTTAGAGAGCATGACAAGTTACAGCACATGTTGGGCGACCAAAACCTTTCACTGTGTAACATTACATTTATCCTGCCTGTGTTCTCTTGTCAATAACAATCACAGTGCTAGCCAGAAACAGCTAGCTAACTATTTACTTGAACTATAAATTAACAATTTCTCTCCTTTCCTAAATATATTTTACGTATTGTTTAGCTAACATTAAGTTACGTAGCTAGCTATAATTGCTATCCAGTGTTTCATAGACACGCTTTATTCTAGCTAGCTAACTTTCACATAGATAACGTTAGCTAGTAACATAATTTAGTCTAGGACGGAGAGGTTAAGTTAGGTCCCTAGCTGCGTGACTTAGATTACCAAAACCGTGCCTGATGATTATTTTAAAAAATGTTTTCAGATAAATGAGTATCACCAACTCATGAATCCCGTTGCTACGGCCACTGTGTCCAACCGAGAGTGACGTAAAGGCACTCGGGGTCATGATGTTGCTATCTTGCTAGCTAGGCTAGCGGTAGCTCAACTACGGTAACCCGCTTGGAACCTGGAGCTTTTGGTGCTATCTCGCTTGGCCAGCTTCACTGCATCCCTCCCTGTTCTGTGTGTGATGTGGATTGCTTATTTATCTCTCCTTCCCTACTGCTCAGATGGCTGTTCGATGGCTATGCAGGTAAATTTACAAGTTGAGATCATACAGTTTGTGTAGCTTTGGTGTTGCTAAATCGATACGCAATAACTAAAGTGACTTAGCTAACACCGTTATGAAATATTTGCTTAATATTGGTCTGCTGTTGAAGGTATTGAGACGTCTCTCCCTGTCATTGTAGACAATCACAACACAGCTATATAGCTAACTTAGCCATGTAACCGACATTGCCATGCTGAGTAATTTTGCAAGCCAGGGCTTTGAATGCAGCTTGGCGAATGGTACGCTAGGTAGCTAGTTAACTTTGCCGAGCTAGCTAGCTAGCTGGCTAACTTGCTAAATAAATGAGTTTGCAAACTTAGCTAATGCCAGCTAGGACGATGTAACGTTATCCATCTAACTTAGCCAACGTTAGATAACGGATTTAGGTAGTTAGCTAGTTTGTGTAGCTAGCTATGTAGCTAGTGGGATTATGGTCTGCAGAACGATCTTTTGTTGTTACATAGCTAGCTAACGCTGAATTACTTGCTTACAATGTTACGTGACATTAGTACTTCTGAAACAGTTTGGAATCACAAGGGCGATCCTACTTGCTAGCTAAGCGAGCTAGGTTGGTTTTTATCAATAAAAGATTAAACCACCTTAAAGGGGAAGTTTAAATAGGCCCAGTGTCTTTGCTCTATAATTAACATGAAGCGGAGATTATTGTTTCGACGGGGCTCAAGCAGAAATAAAGAGATCAGAGGTGAGAGATGAACTCCTCTGTGCTCTGCTGAGATGCGGTATTAGCTAGCGCTAGCGTTGCGACAGCTCCGGATCCCCCTTCTGTTGAGCACATTTTGGTACCCCCACTTTCTCCATTTGTGCGTGGGAGGGGGCGACAATGCAGCGATGCTCAACGCGAGGATCATTTCGCTGTAAGGAACCAGAAAAGCTGATGTTACACATTTATTTGACACAAGTGCTTGAATGCCACCACACGCCGATGTTTTAGCTGATGGAAACGGACATCTTTAGCAATGTGCGCGAATGTCTTTGGCGCTTTGAAAAGGTGAGACATTTCTTGCGTATCTCTGAAGGTGGTGAGACATAGCACTTGTCAGATAGCTGGCTAGCTAGCTTGCTTGCTAAGAACAGCTCAGCCGCCTGCCAGAGGTTGAAAATGTCTCCCGGTTGCTGACAAAATCACACAAAATACACATCAGAAGCGGGACTGCAATCATCGGGAGCAATGGTGAGGAATAAGCGGTATAGAAATATGCTTTATGACTGGAAAAATAACAAGTCTTCTATGGCATGGAAGAGCTATATGATTATTGACAGGTGAATAGCGTTATATATAGCTAGATGGGCTGTGTTCATTGTTGCCGTGTACATTAATTCTATGTTTAATGAATGATGTAACGTTACGAGGTAGTGTCTCGGAGATTACTGTACTGTATGTACGGGTTGTTCGTATTTTATCATGGGTGTGCCAATCAGAGGTACCCAAAATTGGTCAACAGCCTCATTCAATATAGGAAATGACTATACATGTTGCATTTCACTCATGTATGAATTTTTGCCCAAGGACAAGGTATTTTAGTCAGCGAAGTCTGTTGGTTTTGGTCATGTCAGAAAGGCCAATACACACTCCACTAAAATAGATTGGTTTGCGAGTCAGTGGAGAATGGGTATAGAGCTAGCGTGGATATAGCTAATGGATATAGAGCTATAGGCTAATTCACAGAGCTCCCAGAGGAGCCTTGCTGTGAACCAACAAACTCGGACTCGAACAAACTCAACTGCCAGCTGTTGGTTTTTTCAGAGAAGCATCTCTGGCATTAGGCATCTCCTGCCCCCCTGAGAATTTGGGCCTGCACACCCACATGATCTGTTGCTGAGTGAGTGTGTAAACATCTGGGGAGGAGATGGCAGCTGTGGTGTTTACTTGGTATAGTGACTCATCCTGTAGCCTACTGACCCTGTCCAGTCAATATA
This sequence comes from Synaphobranchus kaupii, assembly GCA_029718625.1. Classification (NCBI taxonomy): domain Eukaryota; kingdom Metazoa; phylum Chordata; class Actinopteri; order Anguilliformes; family Synaphobranchidae; genus Synaphobranchus; species Synaphobranchus kaupii. The sequence continues at coordinate 17,307,204 of CM056390.1, forward strand.
TGTATTTTTTCCTACATGTAATATGGCAAACTGTGTAAAAAAAAAAAAGGCTATGACATCACTTAATTGTTTTCCACGCCCTTTGTTGGTAAATGTTTTGCTGTAAGGCATAAGCATTTCCCAGTGTTCCGTTAGCTTGCACCGTTTTTAATATCCTCTTTTTCATTTGAAAAAATAATATTTTCAATATCTCCGTAGTTTTAAAAAGAACTGATGTTTTTTAAGTGCAACTATCTATATGAGACATTTCACAGTAGCATGTATTCTTGTTTTAGAATAATTTGTTTCTGCTCTAAAATATGTCCAGTGTTCACCGATAAATTTTATGAGAGCCAGTCGGGACAGAATCGGCACAGATTCAGGCTTTTGTGTAGCCTGTTTATATAAAACCCAAAGACAAGGAATCTTCAGCTCTTTCTTGTCCCAGTAGGGCCTGTTCCATTGCTGTCAAAATACTCTTCTTTCACGGCTCTGCTGACCTTCGGAGGTGGCTATTGTGGTTGTGCACAATGTTGTGTGCATCGTGGAGATTAATAGTGTATTATCACATTCCTTACACATTACTATCTTAACAATTGGAGAGCTTGTTTTCTTTCAAATATGTTGTTTCAGGCTGACACAGAACTGGACAGAATTTAGAGGTAAACCTTTTGATGAATTAGTGGCTTTTACTGGAAATCTGTGTATACTGCTAAATTTGTACCATTGCATGGACACACCTGAATAGGTTAACGCTTTTGAAAGCCCAGTGGGAAATGATGCTGTCGCTTTAAGATTAAGCACAAGCCAAGGGCCAAATCTGGGGTGACGTCACAGAGACGTCACTGTGGAATAGCAGTACAGTGTTTCCTACCGATAAAATGTTCTTGGGTCCTCGGTATCTTCGGTGTCAGAATGCCAATGGCACGTAACTTATTGGTGTATTTCCGAATAGCAGCAGCTCAATAGCGGATGCAATGGAACCTTTCTCAGCTGTAAGTGTAAGTAACATTGTGCTCAATACATGTTTGCAGTATTCCCTTTTGAGCTAGCTATTCTGTCTATCTTTGTGTAGTATAAATTCTTGCTGTGTTCAAGAAAGAAAATATCAATTTTGTTACATGAATACTGTAAAAACAGATATTAGGCAGGTCTTCTCTGAGCTGTATTTGTAAGCAATGCTGTTCAATAGGCCTACATTGTTACAGTATTCCCTCTGGGCCAGCTACTTTGTCTCCAGTTATGCAGTGTCATTCTTGCTGATCAAGAATAAATGTTTTCTGTTAACATAGAATAGAATAACTTATTTCCCTTTAGGGAACTTCAGTTTGTAACATGGCAAAAAAAAGCAATTATTTGGCTATAAATTCATATTGACTTGAGTCATTTATACTCATGATTTTAAGCATAGCACTGACAGCCAGAATTGCAAGTGTTTGGTAACTATTTTACATGTGCACTAATTAGACTGTACTGTGTGCTATTTGGCCCCAGTGGAATTAAATCAATGCTTATTTATTAAGTGTGACAAACAAATTTGATCAGTCCACTTTGGGGATGTATAAATCTCATGCTATTACTACATTCACAGATCAAATTGGCCTCTCGTGTCTTGTGTTAACATGCGTCAGCATGTTCTTCGAAAAGTAAGATTACTTCTTTGCACAAAGTAAGATTAATGGTGTTTTCTCTAGTATAACTGTGCTGTTAGAAGAAGCGCAGGAGTCCCGGTGGATGTGTGGTTCAGGTGTTTGACTTTTGGGTGGACTGGGGTAAAGGTCACTCAACGTTCAGACTCCAACACTCATCCTTGTGACTTTTATCATCGATCCAGTGATCCTGCTTTTCTCTACAGGTGCCCACGTTATCTGGAATAAGTAACTCTGCATGCATTGATTTTAAGCATTGCACTGGCAGCCAGGAATTTCAAGTGTTTGGTAACTATTTTACATGTGCACTAATTAGACTATACTGTGTGCTATTTGGCCCCAGTGGAATTAATCAATGCTTATATTAAGGTATTTAATGTTTGTGACAAACAAAATTTGATCAGTCCACTTTGGGGATGTATAAATCTCATGCTATTATCATTCACAGATCAAAGAACAAATTGGCCTCGTGTCTTGTGTTAACATGCGTCAGCATGTCTTCGAAAAGTAAGATTACTTCTTTGCACGAAGTAAGATTAATGGTGTTTTCTCTAGTATAACTGGTGCTGTTAGAAGAAGCGCAGGAGTCCCGGTGGATGTGTGGTTCAGGTGTTTGACCTCTTTGGGTGGACTGGGGTAAAGGTCACTCAACGTTCAGCTCCAACACCCATCCTTGTGACTGTTTAACATCGATCCAGTGATCCTGCTTTTCTTCTACAGGTGCCCTCGTTATCCGGAATAAGGAACTCTGCATGCATTGATTTTAAGCATTGCACTGGCAGCCAGAATTGCAAGTGTTTGGTAACTATTTACATGTGCACTAATTAGACTATACTGTGTGCTATTTGGCCCCAGTGGAATTAATCAATGCTTATTTATTAAGTGTGACATAACAAATTTGATCAGTCCACTTGGGGATGTATAAATCTCATGCTATTACTACATTCACAGATCAAATTGGCCTCGTGTCTTGTGTTAACATGCGTCAGCATGTTCTTCGAAAAGTAAGATTACTTCTTTGCATTGTCGGGTAACTGAGGATTAGGTAGAATGTGTATTATCTGATCCAGCGGTTCCAACAGTCAATGCCCTTGTTAAAACATTCGGCACTCTGAATACTGAACACAAGCGATATTGTGTGCTAGAACCCCTCACTTAACCTACAATTCAAAATAAGTTTTATGTGATTTAATTTAATAATTATTATTAAAAATGACAATCATCAATTAAATCGCCAAATTTGTTAATAGGTAAAGTCAAACAGTAACCTGGTGGATCAACCAACAAGCCAAAACAAAGTCTAAATCAGGTCTTGAGATTAAATCATTTTATTAAATTAAAAAATTAGAATAATGACTGGAAAGCATACATTCACTAAGGAACGTAGGCTGACTACTTATAATTTACCAAAGGGAAGACATTAAACCAGACATTAATTAGAAGATACCATTAAAAGAGAGAGATAAGCCAAAAATTGCCAATATTAATTTACCCTCCAGCTGAACAGGAACAAAAGGAAACGCACAAGGAACCAAAAAGGATGAGCTTCTCCAAAACTGACTAAACTTCTTTTTCTGCAGCTCCATAAAATATCATTACAGGGAGAGCATCCCTGTCCTGATTGGGTTAAGAGGAGGGGAGAGGGGTCATTTATGACACAGACTGGCTTATCTTTGATGTTTGTGTGAGTGAGTGAGAGACAGAGAGCGACAGAGATAGAGAGAAGGGGGGGGGGGGGGGGGACTTATATCTAAATATTAGATATCCTCACAAAATAAGCATTGATTAATTCCACTGGGGCCAAATAGCACACAGTATAGTCTAATTAGTTGCACATGTAAAATAGTTACCAAACACTTGCAATTCTGCAATTCTGGCAATTCAGTGCTATGCTTAAAATCAATGCATGCAGAGTTACTTATTCCCAGATAACGTGGGCACCTGTAGAAGAAAAGCAGGATCACTGGATCGATGATAAAAGTCACAAGGATGGGTGTTGGAGCTGAACGTTGAGTGACCTTTACCCCAGTCCACCCAAAGTCAAACACGCTGAACCACACATCCAACCGGGATTCCTGCGCTTCTTCTAACAGCACAGTATACTAGAGAAAACACCATTAATCTTACTTCATTGCTGACGGGATGTTGCCTAATGTCTTTTGCTCTCTCTCTCTCTCTCTCTCTCTCTCTCTCTCCTCTCCACTCCTCTCTCTCTCTCTCTCTCTCTTTCCTCTCCTTTCTCTCTTTCTCTCTCTCTCTGTTTCTCTCTCTCCCTGTCGGCCTCTCTCTGTCTCTGCCCCCCCCCCCCCCCCCCCCCCCCCCACACACACACACACCACACACATCCCATACCACCACCTTTTAACCTAATACCATGCCCATGTTGTTTTTAAGTCCCTTTTATAGAGTGTAGGTGCCCCACCAAATACTGTTCCTGGACACTTATGGACAAGTCTGCCCTATTCATGTGATTATTTAGACTGGCACTCCCGTGGACAGTAAACCTGTCCGTAAGGTTCCCCTGCATGGACGGACAGCGGTCATAACATGCAGTGCTAGCATTATTGTTCCCCTCTTCACATGTTGCTGTGAGTGATATGGCCTAAGCCCTCAACTCCCACAGTCTTCTCCTGCCATTCCCTAAAGGACACCCACAGACACAAGTGCAACCGGTCCCACACCCTGCCACGGGAAGCTAGCCTAAGCAACTGCCGTCAGCAGTCCACCCAACTGGACCCAGGCTAAAGGAGCCAAAATGGATTCCGACAGGGAAAGAGGCGCTTCCCCCGCCTGTCAGAAGAGAGGTCCTGACCGCACTTTGCCACCTGTGGGATCGTCCAGCTCCTGTCACAGGAGACAGAGCCCCCCCGCACGCCGTGCAGAACTGGTAGAGACATTGTTGGGAGTAGGTAGCATTTCACTCACGCAATTGCTA
>CM056390.1:17312266-17412301 GCA_029718625.1 Synaphobranchus kaupii
CTGTGATCTGTGCGCCTGTTTTGCAGCCTGTTTGGGAAGCCCTTTGATGGTGGGAAGAGGATGGATAATGGCAGCCAGCACCCCTCCATGGCACGCCTGCATGAGATACAGCAGGAGATAGCCAGGCTGGGCCAGCAGGTGTGCGCCTTCAGCGGGCTGCAGTGCGACAGGGAGTACCGGCGGCTGGAGCGTGAGCTGACCCGCCTGCAGCTGGAGGTGGACCAGGTGGAGACGGAGGGCAAGGCGGAGCTGCAGCAGGCGCGCAAGCGGGCCGCCCAGGAGCTGGAGGGCCTCCTGCGCTACCTGGAGGAGAACGCCACGCACCCGTCCCGCCTGGCCATCGAGGAGCTGAGCCAGGAGGCGCAGCGGCTGGTGGAGCAGGGCGTGGTGGAGCCGCAGCGGTCGGGCGCCGCCGAGATCAGCGACGAGCTGGTGGACGCCATCCAGGAGCTGGTGCTGCGCCTCACGCAGGTGAAGACGGGCGGGCGCGTGCCGCTGCGCAAGGCCCGCTACCGGGCGCTGACCCGCGTGTGCGCCGTGCAGGACGTGATGGAGGGCCGCGCCCGGCAGCAGACGCTGCCGCTGCCGCTGTCGGAGGGCACGCACGCCGCCGTGCAGAGGATCAACCAGGTGATGGTGCAGGTGAGCGGGGCCCGCAGCCAGCTGGTGGCGCTGCTCATGGGCCTGAGCGGGCGGGACAGCTGCGCCCACCTCTCGCGCGTCCTCACCGAGCTCCTGGTGGAGCTGGACGCCCTGGACGTGTCCGGGAACGCGTCCGTCAGGAACTACCGCAAGCGCGTGGTGGAGGAGATCAACGGCCTGCTCAAGCACCTGGACCTGGAGGGCGAAGGAGACGACACGTGCAGGTATGAGCACCGCACTGCAAAAACCACTAAATAAGTCTTAACAAGTATTTTAACCTCAAAAAAGATTGGCAATGAGATGAGAGTTTTACTCATTTCAGGATTTGCCAAGGGGGTAAGACAATTTCACTTGTAAAAAGTAAAAAGTAACTTAAAACAAGCGAATATTTTCTCCTTGAGAGAAACAAAAAGTCTCAAGATAAAAATACTTATTTTTTGCAGTGCAGCAACACGCACAGTCTCCATTTAGTCTTAACTGCCACCGCATTCAGAGCAGCGCAATAGAGTTGAGAATTTTCGACTGTTAAAAATGTCTAGCGCCAGAAATGTTGAAGGTGATGAAGCTGTTGAATGGTGAACTCTCAGCACTTTAAGCTCAGTTGGACATGTGTGGACAGAGCGAGTAAAATTAGAAGGGCGTTCCTGTCAGGATGTTTAATAAGCTTACATTAATGTATTCCAAAATTCTCAACCACAGGTGTTCCTTCCTGCCGCATGCCAAAATGGCACAAATACTTTAGCGGTTGCCAGTTTGTATGCTAAGCTCCCATTTTATTTTCTTGTTTGGCGTTTCTCTGTTTTTATGCGATTCTTAAATGAAAAGAAGGCAGGTCTTCACCTCTGTGATGTGTGCGGTTACAGATACGACCTCGCCCAAAACGATTCCATACGGCAGATCGAGGCGGTGCGGGGGCGCGTGGGCCAGCTCCTGGGAGAAGTGCTGCGTCAGGCCGGGGCCGGCGAGTTCTACTTCAGGCCCAAGGCGGAGCTGCAGAGCCTTCTGACGCACCTGGACGAGGTGGACACCGCTCGCAACCCCTGCATCCGCGAAGCCCGCCGCCGCTCCGTCCTGGAGCTGCAGGCGATCATCACCTTCCTGGACCTGCGGGAGGCGCTGGAGAGGAGGCAGCCAGGGATGGAGGAGCACCCCTCGCACAGGGCCGTGTGGCAGGTGCTCGCCAGCCTGTCGGACCTGCAGGCCCGGGTCCTGGGCTTCGACGGCAAGCGGGCCGACAAGAGCTACATGATGCTGGAGGAGCTCCTGACCAAGCAGCTGCTGGCCCTGGACGCCGTGGACCCGCAGGGAGACCAGATGACCAAAGCCGCCCGCAAGCAGGCCGTCAAATTGGCCCAGAACATCCTCAGCTACCTGGACATGAAGACCGACGAGTGGGAATATTGACCCCTCGTCTGCACCCTCCCAAATGCAGACGGCATGATGTCATATCACAAACAGGTCTATAGACTGGAAATGACATGCTAGCTACGATGGCTAGCTGTGTATATGTATAACATAAGAAGGTATTCTGTGTACAGGGAGTGTGTAAATATTAACAGAACACTAGAATGCACTGCAGTGGTGGTGTCCGTGTTGCCGTCTCCCTGTCCGATCGATGGAAAAACCGAATAAGAATTCCTTTTCTGATAACGTTCAGGAGAAGGAAATTGCATATTACTCTTTTCCGTTGTGTGCTTGAAGTATCTACAGCATCCTGGGACGCTTGCTTGTGATTTTTAATTGTCCCTTCCCCTTCCCCTGCCCCTGCCCCTGCCCCTGCCCCTGCCCCTGCCCCTGCCCCTGCCCCTGCCCCTGCCCCTGCCCCTGCCCCTGCCCCTGCCCCTGCCCCAGCCCCTGCCCCTGCCCCTGGTGTGGTGCTGGAGCCTGGACCAGACGCCTGCTGCCGACGTGCTGTTGGGTCTGCTTTCTGCTTGGCCTGCCTTGTCTGTCTGTCTGTCTGTTTCCGATTTGGAGAGCGAAGAGCGACTCTGTGACGAGGGGTTAGCCTTGCGTTTTAAAACGATGGCTCTGCGTTTTCTTTTATCTGCACAAAATTGAGTCTGTCAGAAAAACGGCCCAAAATATCTCCTACCAGAAATTATGCACTTTATTTATAGAATGTGTTTCATTGGTTTGTTGTGAACTCGCTCTCCGATTATACTTCAGAGCAACTTCAGTGCGAGATCTCCACCCGACCATGCTGTCACTAGCAAGTAGCTATCATTCACACATTAAAAACCACCTCCTACACTGTGTCCTACAGTTAAATGGGGAGAAATACATGAAATCCAACTAGGAGCCTGAAAGTTTCCCCAGTGGAATGAGGCCAAAGACCCGCCTATAAGAAGGGCCATCAAACCAACAACTAAAGCATGCCCCCAGGATCATCCCCAGCACCTGCCCCAGTCTGCCTGGACTTGTGAATTCACTGTGGAGGCGAAAAACCTCTGTTGCTTGTTTGGTCTTGTGTTTAATTGTGTAAAGGAAAGAGGGCCGCCAGCTGTGTACGCCAGAGGCCAGGGGTGTCATGTTTGATGTGTAGACGGTGATCGAAGTGGACAGGGTAGATCTCTGCTCTGTCAAGTTGCACAAGGAGCTATTTATATATATATAAAAAAAGAAATCCCAAGATCTCTGTGCCTTCCCTTTCCTTCATACACCACGGCCCCCCAACACACACATTGATAGAGTGAAGGCGTAATGTGGAGTGGCAGGGCAATGTGCGTCTCCTTCCCCAGCTAAATTTCTTAATTTTAAGCACAAAACTAGAGTAGCCGTAGCCGCCTAGCCAAGTGCTCAGTCCCTTCCAAAGTGTAGAAATGGGTACAGTTCCAGGCGGGACGGGCGTGAGCAGGGGGGAAACGTTAGGTGGTGCGGTGTGGTGGAGTCCGCGTGCTCCGGTCAGGAGCGTGCCCAGGCTTCTGCGCAGTTGTAATCTGTTCACCCCCCCCCCCCCCCCTCTCAGTGGACCCCCATGTCCATCCACACTCAGCCAGTCGCTCATTCCCAGTGCCCCATACTGTTTCCTGTCTGCACGAGGTCCATCTCGTTGAGCCTAGCACTTGTACGCGGCTCACCGTAATGAGAGAGGAGTGCCCAGGCAGTGGATTAGACCGGACAGCCGTCGTATGGCACATCTGCCCCAGCAACAAGCGTCCGCAGCAGCTCATCGGCGTAATCCACCCCAACAACTGCAGCGCCCTGGTTACAGCTTCCACCAATCAGACGCCCTACTGTACAATGGATAATGCACAGCAACCACAAACAGTATTAAAACAACTGCATTCTCCCAAACCCTTCTATTATACTTCATGAATGTGCTCTTGATTTATGGGAACCGGTTCCTTTAAAAGAGAAAGGAAGTTGCTCGTCTTGTTAAGGGCGGGTAGATTTGGTCTCCCTAGAATTGGAGATCCATCTTATTTCTGTCACCAACTTTAAGTAATAGGTCAAATATCCACTTTTTGTTTGGTATATTTATTTCTAAAGGTATGTTTGTAATGAGTAGAAAACAAAGCATGCTTTTAGAGCAGGGGTGTCGAAGTGGCCTCATTCAAGCAGTGTTGCAATAATCGGTCAATATATCTCCTTTCCAGGGCATTCTTCTGACAAACAATTTTAAAAAATCTATAAAAATAAACTCAAACGGCTGGTACGCATTCTTTCAATGCAACTCTGAAACAAATTGCGTATAACCAAGTTTTCTACTAGAAAATGTATAAGTGACTTCTAAGGTTAAGGGCACATTTGAATAATTGTAATAATTTATTAGAGAAGAACTTCCAACTTTTCAAGTAATAAGGTGACTTAACTTATTAATATGAGGTTGCAACAAAAACCAGCACGCACCGTTACTCTCTGGGGAAGTAATTTGACACCCCTGCTCAAAGGGTGGTCTGACCTTGGAGTGTCTAGATGAAACGAGAGCAGGTAAACCGCTACATATTCAGCTCACACAGGGTCGATCCCTGAATGACGAGGGCTCTTCTATCACCAGTCAACACGAGAGGTACAACAGGGAAACGTCTCTTTAAAATATGACAGTGTTCTTTCAATCCGTGTATGTCAGGCTTTGGTCCTGTGTGTCTTTTCATATTTCCAGCTTTTCAAGATCAGGGCTGTTGATAAATTGACTGCATCTACTTAAATCAATTGTACTTTGAAAGAAAATTCAGAACCTGAATTTAAGTAGGCTGTTCTAACACAGTTCAGTGTGGCATTCAGACGAGATGTAAAATGTCTGCTAAGGTGCTCCCATTAAAGGGCATGTGACAGAGTCCTTCGAGGATGGGAGAGGAGAACCAGACCCGGCCGGAAAGGAATGCAACACATGAAGTAGCTGCTGTCAAAGAGAAATACTTCACACCTCAACTCCAGCGAAGCTTTAGCCCCCACGCCAAGCTGAAACCTTCCATCTCTTCCCTTGTAGGAACGTGAGGAAATATTAGAACTAGAATGTAGCAATTAAAGAATGTCATAGTAGAGTCTCCAAGTACCAAAGCTATTTTTGCATACTTTTTTCCATCATTTATAAAGAAAAAAAAATGTTTTGTAATTGTCAGGAGCCAGCAGTAGGGGTTTGTAAAAGAGGCCTGATGCCGCTCTTGATTTTCATCAGTTGGCAGGTTTGAGGGCATGTTTTCGGCCGGAATGACTTGCGTTTACACACTACATTTACGTTTTTGGCTGCTTTTCATGGTGATAATTTTGTTTTGTTAAAAAAAGTTGTAAATATTATGAAGTGGTAAATATTTAATTTATCAAGATATTAAGAAAAGAACATCACCTTTAGAAAATAAATAAATAAATAAAGTTGATTGTGATGGGCTTATTGTGTTTGTGAGTCAAACAGGAGATGCTTGTACAAAAGCATTGGGGTTGTAACTGTGTGAATGCTTCAATAAAAGGTCAGTTTCCTCTATGTTTTATTTTTCAATCCAGCCAAATAAATGAGTCTCTATCTTGATGGTGTTGTGCGGAGGCATTTATTTCCCCAGGATATTCCACAGTGTCCGTGATAATTTGCACATAATTGGGGATTAGGAGGCAATTGGAATGCAGCTACAGCATTCTTCTTGAGGAGAACTCAAGAAGTACCACAAGGGGGCAGCATAGAAAAAAAAAAAGGGTTCTTCGACTTTGCTTGTTTGGTGACTAACAGCAAGATGAAATACAACTAAGACTGATCAATGTTACCAGCACCCAGAAACTGTTCTGTGAATGCTTTGAAGTTGGACATACAAGCGTAGTCACACATTGCACACCCTTCATTAGACTGATATGCAGAGTATGAAAGGCAGCAGTCTAGATAGGATCTATTCTGTACAACAGGAACATGGCCTGTATGGCAAATAGTGTTGATTCTCCAGTTCTGAAAGGTAAGGCTACATCTCTGTTCACCCTACAGTCCTCTCTGGATATCATGCAGCTTGTGAAATCAAATATGTTACACAGAACTCCAAATCTCTGCCATCAAACCACTTTTCATATTCACAGACTAAAGCCCAGGAAAAAAAAAAAAAAAGACTTCACAAACAACAAAACTCCCACACGGTAACTTTCCACTACTGCAGGTGAAAGACTAGTCGTTTTTCCTTCAAGATTACACGTCAAGGGAGACACCAACACATCTAGCGGTGGACTTCCTGACCTTTCAATCCCGGGTCCACTGGCCACTGGAAAAGAGGGGGAACATCGTTCTGTGTGGAGGTGACCCTAACAGGTGAGTGTCTCCCTGCGATTCCAACACGTTCTCACAGTACATAACACGTCAGGGTAACCTCTCTTCCCAGTCCCATCTGTTTTCTGGCAGGACTTCAAACACCATTTAATGTTCACTATAAATACATTTTGTTCTATGCTGTGTGCTCCAGCCTTCCTTATTTTAGCTTAGTCCCTGTGAAGCTGTCAGAATAAGGAGTCATTTATTATAGTTTGTTTGTCCTGGCTGTTGAGCTCCTATTTAGGCTTCTTGTATATAGCTGGCCTGTAGCGCGTCTGGGATTTTATAATTTAATATATTCGTTTATCTTGGTCACTCTAGGACCAAGACTGGTCATGCTCATGTAAACCGAGAAGGCAGGCCATATTTTGTTGTGCTCTGTCTGTGGTTACATTATAGTCCTGTTTGATGGAGCCGGGCCTTTTTGTTGTGTGTGTTTCAGCTGCAGGTGGGATGTGGAGGTTAAGCCAGACCTTACTGGAAGGTGACAGTGTCTTTTGTTCCTGGCTGTTTGAAGAGAGCTAAGTGTTCCTCTGGCAATGGTGAGAGTTCAGGGAGGTTTGCAGGACTGAATCTAAGCTGACAAAAAGCCTTTGTTCCCCCATGCTCCCTGCTGTAGACTGTCCCACTCCTGCCAGGAATGTTCCTGTTTCAGTCCTCAGTTGTTCAATGGCCTTAGATGTGTCATTTTCACTCCATACAGGCATTATCCTTCTACACAGGAGCTCTGGCATTATCTGTCTTTTCCTTCTGCACAGTCATGCTTAGACATCAAAACCTGACTGTAGCTGAGCCCCGCCCCACCCAAACACACAGCCTGACTGGTGCCATGGTGAAGAGAGACTCGGGGGGGTTAGGACAGAGAGAAATCCCTTGTGGAGATAGGGATCCAGCAAGCGTTAATCCCAATGGCCAGGTTTGTTTCCATGGCAACAAACACCTATTCTCCCCCTGTGTGATGCAAATGAAAGGAAGATAAATATCCTCATTTTCATGTGTCTGCATTCAAACAGACCAGGGACTAGAGTACAGAGGAATGGCCGATGTTGGGGTGACACTGATAACAATGTAGTCTGTCAGGGTGTCTACTTTTTGGGTGCATGCCGGAGCCACTTAAGAACACACGCAGTGACATGGCAATGGCAGGAGCTCAGGCTTAAGGCTTCTTGGCACTAGAGTTCAGGGAAAGACACTCCCTTCCAATTTCTCACTCAGTACAAATTACTGAGCACAAGAATACAGCATCAGATTCACCATCTATCACCAAGTCAAACAGTGCAGTCTGTAAAGTTGCTAGTACACGAAGCAAAGTACTGTAGACTCAACCAGCGGCCCGTGTGGTTGAAGATTCATTTTTAGTACCATTCAGGCCCAAACATCTGCTCATATAGATTCATTGGATCCTCTCATAAGTTTAAAATAAAATAATACTCAAGAGAAAGTGTATTGAAAATTTTTTCAAATGTGCAAAAATAATTGGGATTGTAAATATTTATCCCTATCCAAACACTGCACTTTTTGATTCTGTTCAAATAACTTATTTATAGTACTATGTTTCATATAATTAAGTTGAATTTTTCATACATCTTTCATACATTTTTTCCACAAAACAAACATAAACTAATAATTCAATCAACTGAATCAACAAATACTTAACTACAGCACTATTGTGTTTTTTTACATTCTTCCCAGTACAACAGCAGTTCAAAGGAATCCTGCCACAGCCGATATAATTTATACATCAGTGATTCCCCATGTATATTTCAAACTGCTAACTAGCTCGCAGATTCCCAATGAGCTTTCAAGATTAGACATTAAGAATCTTGGCATATGAGTCATTCATTTTTTGGGGTTAGTCCCTGTGAGGTAATTTGGTTAAGAATCCTCCTGCATAAGTCCATTCATATCTTATTCCCTGACATTACCAATTACACTGACAGATCAGGCTCATACAACGCAGAGAGTCACCAGCTTTGTGTACCATTGACCATAGCAGAGTCGTTTATTTATTTTTTTATATCCTGAACTACAATGCTAAGTCATAAACCTGTGCACACAGATGTTTTACAATCGTGGACTTTGCACTTCATTATCTTTCAGAACTTTGCAAATATCATCAGCAGCAAAATTTTACCATCTTTCCATGAGGTTTGAACATAACCTATCTGAGAAGATGAATGACAACGGAAAATGGCTGACGCATAGAGGATTCTTCCAGCTACCATCATTTCAAAGCAGAAAGTCCCCGTACTGCCCTCCAGATGCACTCTGGGACCAGTAAACACATAAACTGCATTTAATTTGTTGATAACATTGTCATTTACTGTATATAATTGTCACTTATATGCTATATTTTGCTCTTAATATCGCTACATCAGATGATAAAAATGTCCCTGTTGGCAACAATGAGACGCTGACACGCCCTAGACTGCATCAGTAACAAAAATATATTTCTTCAAGTAGCCAACAGATGGCAGCAGATATCAAGACTGGCACACAGCAACCGCCATTGTGCAAAATGGGGCTGCCAACTAGCCGTAGCAGCATATTGAATATGCATCAGAAGTAGTACTACATCTGATTTGATCCAAAAGGAGGGGCATTTCTGAATGGAGAGGAGATGCTGTGTTCGGTGATGTGTGTGAGAAGAGCATGAAACCACAGCCAATGAGAGCGCAGGAGGCGTAGTGGGGTACAGTGCGTCCTTTGTGCTCCGAGCAGTGTGCTGGGTGGCCCCGGCGCTGACCCCAAGGGGGTTTGCCGTTTCTGGCAGTGAGGGGGTTCTGTGAAACTAGGTCACGCCCCATTCCCATCGAGCTCGTTTACACGGACACCGCTCATTCTCCCTCTCCGAGCCACACTCATGAGAGGCCAATGGCTTTCAGCGTGTCTATTCACCTGCTGGGAGGGCAGGTGGATGGAGCCGATAAGAGCTATTGATCAAAATATATTGAGAGGGAGGGTGTCGATCCAGCAATTCAACTGAAAATGTTCAGATATAATTGAGGTACAATGTCCTGAGTGGAGGGCGTAGGCCCTATGATTGTGCGATCCCTGTTTGTTGTACAAAGCCTGGTGTCTGTCGTAGTGTTTCCTTCCATTGCCTTTAGCGCGCCGCTACAGCACACCCACATCTCTCCTCTCAAGCCTTCCAAGTGCTGAGGGACTGCTCTTCAAAGCAAGGAGAGGAGAAGGAACCGAGTGAGATTGCACATAGACAACACGCAACCGTCAAGAGCTCCATTTTGCTCTTCTGCGTTCTGCCCGCTGCTGTCTCCATGGCAACCATCACATGGGTCAGCTGTCCCAGTTTTCTACCCCCCCCCCCATCCCTTCCCTAGCATGCACATCCCCAGCTAGAAGCCCCCTGAAGGAGAGATTCATTGATCTCCATCCCACCCACCCCCCAACCTGGCTGTTTAAAGAGCAGCACGTGCTGGACAGTATAAATACATGTTATGTAACTGCAATCGCTTCTAGACCATTACCCCGGCTTACAAGCAGCTCTCTCGGGCTCTCTCTAAATGTTCACATGACTGAGCTGCCATTGTATGAAAATTCATGTTGTAATTTAATTTTGTTTGCCCTCCAACAGCGCTGCAGTTCATTTGGTTTGCACTCCAAACTGCACTTCCGCTTATCATTAATGAGGGACAAAATAAATTGATAGAAAATAACGTGAAAAAAGTCTCTTAGAATGAGCTGCCCATTGGCTCCCAGGGCAAATATTAATTGCCGTTCATGCTGTTTGCCAACTGCAAATAATATGGGCCATTTATGCTGAAAAAATTAAACAAATAAATAGTTTTCTATGGCAGAATGAGATGGGGGTGGGGGGGGCACGGATGAAAGTACCACCCCAACCCCCCTCCCTTTCGTAACACGCACACATTGGTTCACGTGAAGCTCGCTGCCCCGAGACTCAGCCAGCTTGATGGATGGAAGAGACAAGCCGCTTTACATAACCGCTCCCAGCCAATGGGGCTTCTGACATGTGTGCGCGAGAGCTCATCTGCGCTAGCGTGGGCACTACGTTCCGCCAGCTGCGGAAATCAGGCCACTCTGCACCAGGCTATGGCCGCCGTCCCTTCCCGGCCCCCTCCCCATAATAGCACGGCCAGCCTCCCCCTGCGCCGGGAATGATTGACGGCCGGCTGAGAGAGTGCGAGAACGGCTGAAGAGTCGAGAGGATGACACAGGCCAGATCCGATATAGCATCCACTGTTGCCTGCTGTGTGGATGTGGATTCTGCGAGGAGGGATGGGCAGAGTGTGGCGGAGCAGAGGGAGGGAATAAAATGTACACCGTGAACGCAACAAAAGACTCAGAGGAGCCACTAGAGGGCTGAAGGGAATTTTTAATGGCGCGATAGTCGGCAAACTCAGCCAACACAGCCTTTTAGAGCCTCTCTCCTTGCTCGATTGTTAATGAGTTATTTTCTGCGGATGTGCGTCTGGGATTGGTTGAAGATTTTGGATTCTCTGAGTTCTCTCTCTCCCTCTCTCTCACTCCTGCAGAAGAGGGAGGCCAGTACATCGATATGTGCGTTAATTCCGCACGCACTCCCAGCCAAATAACACGTAACCATGAGGCACAGCTGCAAAACACATTTTCCCCACACGCTGGCCCTCATGAGATACTATCTGGACGGCTACAGAAATGATTCATAGAAAAGGGCAGTGGAAATTTAGCATCTTATGTTTTTGGTGAAGGAAAGAAACTCTCAGATGCTGGCTATGACACGACAAGTTTGCTAGAACAGATATTACCAAAACCCCGACAGGCCTTTTATTAGGCTTTCTATGGCCATGTCCCAATACACTCTTTCATGCTTCTTAGATTACTTCACTTGAATTCAACCTTGTTTGTGAGAGGTATAGTCAAATTAATTGATTGGAAATAGTGAGGGGACAATGTATTCTGTTTGTAGCAAGTGACTCCTTCACTCTAAGCTTACTCTTGAGGCTTTTGTAAGTAGACTGAGTCACTCACTCTCAAATCAAACAATGTAGTTTACCCATTACCAACCGATGCCAAGGTTAGCTTCTTCAGTCATCGGTCATATCCTTTCCTATGCCAACACATTAACAAAGTGTCTTATTTGTTTGCTATGGAATGTGTGTTCTGTGATGCAGGGATGCTATATTTCCTTGGATCACTTTCTGAAAAATTTAAAAATAAAATGATGATGTCCCATTTCAGACATCAATGCTGTGATACTGCAAACACACAGCAGCATATTGAATATAAAATCTATTTGATACTCTTGTTTCCACACACACAGTCATCAATGAAAATAAAAGTCATCTAACTGAATTGTATCTCAGAAGAGACCAGGAAATAGGGAAAGCTGGAGGCTGGCTGTATGACATAATCTGAGACTGTTGTGGTTTATACTGGTTGTTGCAGATTTTAGCCAGAGGGGGCGCAGTAAGAACATGACAATGCAGGCTCTTTGTGGATCAGTGCAGATAGACAATGCTGCACAATATAACGTGAAAGCAGGGAGGGGTGATTTGGTAAGATGCAAGACCCAATGATAGTGTGACACCACACCCTCAGGCGTAATCCCCCAACCCCTGCTAAAATAGGCTCAGACAAAGACACACAAAGAGGCAGGTTTTCAGATGTGCTAGACAGTATAGTAGTGGAAACTGCAGTTGTGGTCTGTTATCACAGAGTACTCAGAGTCTGTGTGGGAGGGGTTTATTAATTAGAACAAAAGCTCCTCCATCGTCTGCCCCCATCCAGGATTTGCAACTACGCCCCCCCCCCCCCCCTCCCCCCCGACAACCCAAAAAAAAATTTGCCTTGGCAGCTCTTTGTGTCTGCACCTGATAGTCTCGCTCACTGTACATATTGTACAATGCTAGAAAAGGCTATAACTGACGAAGGCCTTATTCACTAGACACAAAGGGCAAAGCCCATGCCTGAGAATGCATTTCATGGCTGGTTTAGTCTATTGTGTTATTCTAATTAGAGGTTCAGCTCCATCCAGCATCCTTTGGAAGTTAGAGATAGAGATGGATGCAGGACTCCTCCAATATTGATAGATAGGTACTGCACTGGGATGGTATTCAGGAAATCTACAAACATGACAATTAAGTGAACACTTCTATCTTCCACAACAAATACTAATTGTTTAACAATGAGGGGACATGAACGGTATATGGAGAATGTGACGCTTTTTGTTCCTCAGTGGCTCCTCAGTAAAGCCCTGTTCCTGGTCCCTCATCTCCCCGCACACACGTTCTCATACATACATGCATGCACACGTACGCGCATGCAAGCACGTAGCTCGTGAAGTAAAGGCTTCTGCAATATTCAGAAGAATCCTTAATGAGCCATGGGGCATTGTTGGCAAGGTGCTGTCTCTATGGTAACAGGCAGCGTAGCTCAATGGAACCGGAACGGCGAGCGGCCGAAACCCTGAAGGGGCCACAATAGCAGGGCCGACAGGCTGCGGGAGACGTGGCTCTCAGAAGAGCTCCCATCGCATAGTAACCCTGGGCTGCGGTCTGCTGCCGAGGTCACACAGAGGCCTGTGACCTGAGGAATGCATCACAGGGCATGTTTCAGATCTGCAGAGCGGCAGGCTCTCTTGCTCTGCCCTGAGGCCTGCACCGTTTTTTCTCCCTCAGGGGATTGCATAAGCAGATAAAGTGTAATTATTGGATGTCGTCATTACAGATGCCCTCCGACGGCTTTGATGAAATTCCAGCTCATTGAACTTGTGAAAACGCTTACAGTTCTCAAGGCAAGGCGGCCATCATGGGGTCAGTTTCCCTGCACAAGGAATGAGTGGCCATTGCCATGGAGCGGAGCTACCCAGACTATTGGCCGTCTCTCACCGAATCATGGTGTGTGGACTGGCAGGAAGGTACATTCTTTGAAAGATTAAACCTTATGTTGCAGTAGCTTGCAAATAATTAATTTTAATGATGTAAACTGTTCTATTTGATTTTGATGTTTGATTCAGCTGTTCATAGATTTAAAGCATAAAACAGCCACAGGATTCTTTGAATTCTTTTCTCTTTGGCTGATAGATTTATGACCTGTGACCTTGCCGTTTGAATGTAAAACTTGTACTCCGACCTTGAAGTGCTAAGCCCGCGGTTCATTTTCATTTTTCCGCTTGGGTCTGAGGGTAAGCTCTAAGTCCTGGTGGCTGTTGGGTGTGGCTTTGTCCGGGGAAGTTACTGAGCAAGCGTTATAAATCCTTATATGAGGCAGGTTTCTCCACCCCCTTCTACAAACCCCTAATGTACACTGTTATTGGTGACAAGGGAAGGAGTGGGATAAAAGTCCTGTCAGAATTACCTGGGGCCAAGCTGAAATGTGACTGAGCTCGGGAACCAAAAAGGACCGGACTGCATAAACTGGAATTATAACTCAGAAGCTGGTGTGTATTGGCGGGGCTGCACAAATTATTTTTAGATGTTAACCTCCGCCCTTTAATTCAACTGTGATTATCAACACTATAGTTTAATGAGAATGCAGGCCTCTCATGGGTGGCTTGTGCTGTTTCCTCTAAAAGCCTATACTCCCCAGATTGCCTTTGTTATGACATATGACACTTTGTTTACGCTTCTCCGGGCCACCATCAATCTGGGTTTCAAACATCCGTAAACAGCCGCTCGCATCGCCATAAAACCAGGCGGCCTTGTCCACCACCCCGCAAGCCCAGCCAAGAACAGGGGGTTGTTTATGGCTGAACTTCAGGGCGTGGCAGGAAACCGGAACAAGAACGCGTGGGGTCCTATGCTTCCACTTTTCCGCCTTGAGCGGGCAGCTAATCATAGTGCCATTGCCCATCTACAAGAGGCTGGCCCCACGTTCACTTATGAAGAATCAGCCCTTTCATCTTCAACGAAACCTGCCTCAGACTGGACAATGGAGCACACTCTTTTGCACTTGAGGACTGGCTGGCTCTCTGGGCTGTAGGGTACTCCACTGTTTATCACAAGGAGCTCGTACCCAACGCGCCCTGCTCCCTGTCACTCCACACCTCTTAGTACAAGCTGAATTAGAGAGGCCATTTTGCGTCAACGGCATTTTAATTTACTGTACCCTGCATTTTGTGACCTAGGAGGACGCAACGCTTCCCAACGCTCGGGACTGTAAGCCCTTGTAAAACAAATGTTAATATTTCCCTTCCATAAGAAGGCATGGCCATCCATCTCACCATACACAGTATATACTGTATGTCACCACTGATTGTAAAAGTATGATTAATACACCTGCAATATTGGTAGAATATGGATACTCACATGTAAATACACAAAGAGCACTGTGATGGCACTAAAATGACAATCATTTCTGAAGCCAGGTATGATAGCAGATACTATGGACACCCATTCTGAGCTCCTAACTTGTGGTTGAGCTGCAAAGCGGGCATCACCTGAGGCTGAAACTTCCTCATAAAAGCTACAGGAGGGGAGGGGCTCCCCAGGTAAAGGTAAAGGTCCAGAGCCACTCTAGCGTATCTAAAGCAAACAGCCGCGTGACAGCCCTGGATGGGGCTGGCGCCTTTGTGTCAGGTGCAACGGGGGAGTGCCACGGTTCATTTGACTGCGAGTTGGCCAGCGCAGATAAAATGCAAGCTTTGTGACAGGCTATACCTTGCCTCATGCATTACCAGTAATAGTCAGAGCGAGCGTTGGCAGTGTGAGGGAACGGGGCTTAGGGTCATGCGCAGTCCTGGAAAATGAGTCGTGGTGGGCAGGTGCGTCCAATCAATGACAATATCATCATTACATTACATTACAGGCATTTAGACACTTGTCCAGAGCGACTTACACAACTTCTTATTACATTTATCCATTCATACAGCTGGATATATACTGAAGCAATTCAGGTAAAGTACCTTGCTCAAGGGTACAACGGCAGTGTCCTACCTGGGGATCGAATCTGCAACCTTTCGGTAACAAGGCCAGTTCCTTAACCATTATACTACACCGTATCATCAGTCGTTGGAGGCAGGGGTCAGAGGATTGAAATGCCTCAAGTGGCCCCGGATAACACCAAAGCTGTATAGGGGGAAAAGCTCAGAGTAGCACACAACCAAAGAAAGCCTCAAAACCTCTGTGTGCCATTTGCATGCATTAATGAAGGGGTGCTGCAACACTAGCACAGAGCAAAAGGAAGTGAGCCTGTAAGTCACTATCTAGTCTGGCTGCGTTCGTGCAGTACATGAGCATACACGGTGTGTGGCATAAGCATGTTTGATATGGCCTTATCTATTTTTTGTACAATTGACACTCAGTTCACAGGGCCCTATGCTCAGTGCGCGACACAATGACATCAGCGTCAGCCAATCACATGCTGATAGTGCATTTATGGAGTCACTCAGTCTTTGCTGTCGGTCAGCTTTACACAGCACTTATCTACAACATGGTGACAGCTGCGTTCTAAGACACTGAGGAAAGATAAACTGACGCAGTCTGGTCAGGTAGATCCCGCCCTCCAGAGTAATTGTCATTTTCCCATCCTGCTGTGCCTATGCAATCAACAGAAAATGTGCAATATTTAGCTGTACGTTTAAGAAGTTTTCATCACAAGTGTCATCCAGTATGACTTTGCTACGTTCACACCTTTTCAAAAAGTCCCTTAAATTAGGATTTAACAGCATATATTGAAATGCATGTTATTTGTAGATAGCTGATTGTAAATTGTAATTGTGTCATTAATAAAGAAAGTATATGTTATGCTTATATATGCTTCTCCTCAAATACATGCACTCCCACCTCTTCTCACCCTGTAATTGATATAGTAGGTACAGACAGACCATAGACACATGAATGACCATAGTCACTGCTATTGAGATATGAGAAAGGGAAACCCTACCTCCCTGGGTGACACTCCAAAAAACCTCTGGCAGCAACCATTCCAGACACAATCCAAGTTATAGAGTACATTGTTCATTTTTTGAACGCCACAAATACTTACTTGAATATTTTTGTTAATATCACAAATTGTAGCATTTTATAGAAACAGCAGGTAATGTGTGAGTTTTTATTTTTTATTTTTTAAACTGCGACATGTTATTTAATCTTCCAAGTTGTCTAGGACATAGGGTTCAGTTAAATAAACGTGATAATCAACAGTAAATTGCAGGAATATTTCTACACTGTGGACTTGTATCAATACAATATCTCCATTTGCCATGTCATCACTTACACCTTGCACCACTCAAGACACGAGAATATGACATCAGGATCACGTTCACAAAACAACTGTATTATAGCTGTCTCATGAACGACAGGGAACACCTTGCATGCAGCATAAATGACTAAAATAATAACAATAAATGGCAGATTGCAATAACACACACAGCTGAGCAGTGAGTCCAGTGTTATGCTGGATTTACACCTGAGAAAAAGTGAGTTTGTCTCTGACGTCTTCCTGCATAAAAATGTAGCCTGTCAGCCGGACGACTGGGAGAAAGCGCTCTAAAGGCCCACGCATATTGTACTACGCAGAGGCAGGCCACCAGTGGCACAATATAAATGTGACATTCTCAGAGCTGATAGCAAAACCTCCGCACTCAGCTGACCGGCCTCCCGTGACGTCTGGAGAGAACAAAGCACGGGGTTTAACCCTGAGGAGCACACAGCGCGGACTGTGACAGGACGGCTCACAGAAACGCCATTTTACAATCTTATCCGCTCGCGCGCCGAGATTGCGCCCACAATGGGAAGAGTGGCTGCGGATGCGTTGTAACGATTGGACAGAAATCTAAATAACCTTGGCGAGGCTGTCACCGCGGCCGTGCCGTTTTTTTAATCCGCCCCCATCTCTCGTCACTAGTCCATTCTGCCGCGCTCTAAACAGCCGGGGGATTGGATGAAGGTGGGGGCTTCCCCCCCCGGAGGAGGTAATCAAACAGTCTGTAGATTTGGGTCTTATCGGCTTCTCTGAGTAAATATGAATATAGCTGAAGGTCACGCCTGAAAGGAAACCGGACGTTTCTTTTTAAATGCTTCTCCGCCTTCCTCATTTTAAATCGATTAATAACACAGCCAAAGCCTGTAGACACACGCTGCCAGTGGGGTCTTTAGTATTTGTCTCAATGTCATTGGATAAGCTTTGCTTTCTTTCTTTGTTTATTTGTCTGGTGAAGCTTGCGTCCGTGTGGTTTAAGAGACCTCAGATTTTTAATTAAAGACCAGCCAGAAAAATGAGTTCATGATCTTAAATGGAACCCTCATTATGGCAGTTGTTAACTATGGCCTGGCAAGCCCCACAATAAAAAACTTAACTGGTCAAAGCTTTTCCCAGAGAAGAAAGGAAGGGTGGTTTTGGCTAACAGGATATCTCCCTGCCTCACTGTGCAGGAACGACCGATTGACTGGGTACCTGCACCAGCTATAGTGGGTGCTTGTGCAATCCAGTCCTCCGGCACAATGGCTACTCAACTATAGAGAGCAACAGTGACAAACAAACTTTACAAATGAATCAAATGGAGGAACCTGCATCGGAAGTTGGGACAGATTTGTTTAACACCTGCTGAGCGTGACCTAGGGGATTCAAGTACAGCAGTAAATGAACAGTGCAAGAAAGTACTATGTGGCAGCAAGTGAATATGACAGAGCTCTTTGCTCTTTTCTGACCTGTGTAGCTTTCCGTCCTCTCTCTCTCTCTCTCGCCTGACTAACAGAATCCCACTATCCTCTCACATTCTTAACCGTGTGTCTCACCACCAGCGCTGCAGCACGGAGCACAGCGGTCGGGTCAGAGTGCAGTCGTCTCCAGGACGCCACGCCCTCCCGCCAGGATGGAGCAGGGCTGCGGACTCTGCGCCCATGGCAACGGGCAGATAAACACGAGCCTCATCCGCAGTCCCAGAAGAAACACGTCAGCGTTTACCACCTCACGCGACGCGCATCGTAATGCATGTCCTCTCACATCGATCGCCTGTATTTCTCTTCCTTTATCACGCGGTGAAGGGCTTGCAATTTACTCTGTATAACAGTGTCAGCCAAATGAACGGAAAATAAAGAATCATAAATAATGAAATATAATTTCCCACGTTGACTGAACGTTTTTTTTTTTTTTTTTTTGCCTGTAGTCTAAATGTATGGATGGGGAAATTGTTGCAGAAAACAGGGCTATGCCTGCACACTGCAGTATTGCGGAGCCATCTCCTCACCCGGTGATATTGTGCCTGTGGCTGCAGCCCTCCGGAAAGGCCCGAGGACTGCGAAAGCTGTCGCTCACATGCTGTGCTACAGTCATGATGCTGTGTTCTTGGGCGATACAGAGATAACACTGACACTCCTGTGAGCGCTAAATTTTTGTACATAATGTCAAAATGTCACAGCTAATCATCGTGTTCCAAATCTGGCACATGGCAGGGCTGCCTGCTGAAATTCTTGGGCCCGGGGCAAAATTGTATTATATTATTTCCGGGACAAAAATATTTACAAGTTCACAGATCATTGAGCCCCCCCTCCTTCCTCCAAGGCCTGGGAAAAGGTACCCGGTTGTCCCTCCTGATGGCTGTACACAGTACAGTAACCTCTCTCAGACTAGGACAGACACTGTAGCAGTGCTAAGCGCTCTTTAGTAGAGCTGTGCAGATTAGCTGTGCAAATTAGCTGGAAATGGAACCATGCAAGATAAAGCAAGAGCATCAACTGTGCCTCTGGGAAGTTAAGGTGAAAGGGCACAAACCGCTTGGCCAGTAGCAGAGTGGGCAAAGTAATGCAGCACATGCAGTGAGTCTTCAAGCATTAAGGCCCAACTACTACTCACCTTACTTGTTAAGTTAAGTTATACTTTATTGACCCCGTGGGGTAATTTGTCCTCTGCATTTGACCCATCCTAACTACTTAGGAGCAGTGGGCAGCCACAGCGCCCGGGGACCAACTCCACTGCTGACACCAGTGCCCTGGTCAAGGACAACGGCAGGAGTCCACCTAACCTGACATGCATGTCTTTCGTGTGGTAGGAAACCGGAGTACCCGGAGGAAACCCACGCGAACACGGGGAGAACATGCAAACTCCAGGCGGAGAGGACCAGGACCGGGATTCGAACCCAGAACCGCTTTCTTGCGAGGCGACAGTGCTTAACCACTGCACCACCGTGCCGCCACTTGGGGATAAAGACCTTGCAGAATCATCACTAACAGGTGGCGAGAGACCAGCACAGAGACCAAGAGAAGGGAGGAAGGCCAGGGAATTCAACACAGTTGTCATTGGACAAAAAGCAAAACATGGGATTTAACCATGTTGAGAGTTATGGTCCTGTTGACAAACTTGGGAATTTGTCACGAGATGATTGATGTCGTCGGACATCCTGTACGCAGAACAGGAAGCTGAGCACTGCAGTGGAGTAGGTCAGAGGTCAGACTCTACCTCGGTGAATTACTGCTGGTCTGCTGGGGCTCGGCTGGAGAAAGATTACTAGAGCCTGTTCCTTAGAGACCGGATCAATTCCAATTAACATAAGGGACTGCAGAGCCAATCAGCTTGGGGGTGGGGGTGGGGGTGGGGGAGGGGGGGGGGGGGGGGTGTTGCGGGGGATTGTTTCATTTAATCGAACAATCCGCCAATTAGCCCTCATTGAACAGCTCCCAACCAAGCAAGGAACAATCCTTCTGTTCAGGTGACAGCCGTCCCCCGGGTTACACAAATATACATTTGCCATACGCGTGCACATTTTGCAGTAAGAGTCGAAGGGGAAATGGGGAAAAAAAAGATGGATTAAACAAATGCATGAATATGCAAAATTATCTACAACAGTAGTGGAGAATTACTCTCAGAAATATAAAAATGTGGTATAATTAATAGGTATATGACTGCTCACACACTGAGAATCTGATTTAGACTGGCTAACACTGACAGTCTTATGTCAGGAGATATGTGCAGTCACTGGGAAACATGTATTTTTGTTTAGAAGCACAGTAGCAATGGAGGCCTATCATTGAAGAAACTTACATTTTCTATGTTATATACAAAATAGTGCACAAGGTCACTTCACATCTCCCCCACCAACAGTATTTATGCCACCATTTATGAGAAAATACTATCACACAGTAATCTCACCACATTCTTTTTCCCATCCAACATAAAGACAAAAATAGACTGTGGGACCCTCTGCTACAGAATGGCTACAAAATTTCCAGGGGGGGGGGGATTATATGCATGGAAAAAATGTAGCTAATCAAAACCAAATCTATAAGAAAACAAAAACCATCAGAAATTGTACGCGTGAATGTCTGGCTACTGTTGCGTCTATCCGTCTGTAAGGTAGTGCCCTCATTTTACAGATGACAAAACGTTCCTTTTCACTCAGGGACTAAACACGACCCAGTTACAATTAAGAAAAAACTGTCAATTATTTCTGTCTTTGGGTCATTTCATCTGGTGCGAGCACAGCAGGGGAAAAGTGCTGTCGTACAGATGGAAAAGATCTTTCTCCTTCCCCCCGGAGCTCAGAGATGGTGATGCGTCCTCCCTTCTCAAGGATGTACTCCCACGATGCACAAGGAAAAACAGAACTGCCAAGAAAACACGAGGCACCTTAATGAAAACCACAGAGAAACACACATGGCGCCACCACTGTAAACCAAACCAGTCTTTCGGTGTGTGTGTTTGGCTTTTACCGGCAGGACACACAAGCAGCTCTGTACCTGGGTGTCCAGGGTGTGAAAGAGACAGAGGGCATGTCTGAGGAAGAAGTGAATGTGGTGGGATCGACTGAGAAAACTCACTCTGGGCTACATGCAGGGGCACCATCATTCTTCACAGACACCAAAGCCATGGGATGTTGCCCACGACAACACAAAAAACGCTCAACTGAATTGGTAATCACTGGTTTCTCTGGCCCAATTAACAAACTGTGGGGGTGCTGGTCTAGATTCCCCTTCTCAGCCTGTTGCCCCACTCTGACGGGAGCAAAGCTCGCTGTGCAACAGAATAGTCTATTGTATACCCATATAAGCACCAGGAGGTCAGGGCAGGACAAAAGAACACAACAGAATCCAACTTAAAAGGCACTGAACGTGACAACAATGCAAAAAAAAAAAAAAAAAACGCGAAATGAAAAACATTTTTTAACAAATAACATGAATCGCCTCTTTTATACACTATTAATACTCATGATAAAGTCACATACAAATGTCCAAGAACAACCCGCTCGATGCATTCCAGAGGAAATTTCCGCACATTTCTGTGGTTGTAGAATGAGCCCACATGATTGTGACAGGGCTGTTGGGTCGTCGCTGTCATTGATATGCAAGCAGCGGTCAGGATACAAAACACAGCTGCTTGTATAAGAGGTTTACTGGACAGAAGTACCAACAAGACACAGCATTTCCTGAATTGCTTGTGCTCTTTAATCAGATTTTTTTTAAACATGCACAAGCCATTCCAAGATTAAGACATAAATCTGGCACCAAGAGCGAGAAGTGAAAAGAATTAGGGAGAGGGAGGAAGAGAGAGAGAGAGAGAGAGAAAGAGTGAGGGAGGGAGGGAGAGCTCTTCTAAAACAGGAAAAAATCTAAGTATAGGAAGACAAAGTGCTTGCAGCACAGTTGGCCACTGAGTGTGATGGAGTGCGCTGAAACACTGAACACAGTGGAGTCGCTGAAACACTGAACACAGAGGAGTCGCTGAAACACTGAACACAGTGGAGTCATTGAAACACTGAACACAGAGGAGTCGCCGTTGAAACACTGAACACAGAGTCGCTGAAACACTGAACACAAAGGAGTCGCTGAAACACTGAACACAGAGGAGTCACTGAAACACTGAACACACAGGAGTCGCTGAAACACTGAACAGAGTCGCTGAAACACTGAACACAGAGGAGTCGCCGTTGAAACACTGAACACAGAGGAGTCGCTGAAACACTGAACACAGAGGAGTCGCTGAAACACTGAACACAGAGGAGTCGCTGAAACACTGAACACAGAGGAGTCGCTGAAACACTGAACACAGAGGAGTCGCTGAAACACTGAACATAGAGTCGCTGAAACACTGAACACAGAGGAGTCACTGAAACACTGAACACAGAGGAGTCGCTGAAACACTGAACACAGGAGTCGCTGAAAGGCAGCTCTCCCATTCAGATGCATGCACTTGGCAGGGGTTTGCGGGAATGAGAAAACATGTCATCTCATTTCCTGTGGTTCCTCTTTCCAATCTCATAGCGAAGCCTGAAAAGAAGAATAAACACGCAAGGCATGCTGGGATACCAGCTGCGAGTTCCACACACGGGGCGGAGACCGCACAGCTCACACCTCCCACCAGGGGAGGAGAGGCCCACATGTGCACTGATCTCGCCCTCGAACCCAGTCCGGCCCGCCGCGCAAACGCGCCTATAGGTCCCGTGCCAGCCTTCCTGATCAGAGTCCCAGTGTTTTGGACTTGGACCCACAACCGGCTCAGTTCAGTTTGCAGAGGACAAGGTGCTTAGGCTACATTTCTAGGGGCTCAGCTGCTGATCTAAAGCACGGTGAGGGGCTGGACAGGGAGACACCTCTGCACCGAGCAACCATCATCTAAACACGCCAATCAGCATGGGGTCCCTGCCCACTGTGTGTGTGTGTGTGTGTGTGTGTGTGTGAGAGAGAGGGAAAGAAACCCTTCCAATACGTCAACGAGGCAGTCATAAAACATGGGTTCCCTTCCCACTCTGCAGAGCGTGTGTGTGTGTGTGTGTGTGTGTGTGTATACGCGTGTTTTTAAAATGCTTCCAATATGTCAAGGCAATCATAAAACATGGGTTCCCTTCCCGCTCTGCAGTGTGTGTGTGTGTGTGTGTGTGCATTTATGAAATGCTTCCAATATGTCAACGAGGCACATAAAACTACACAATTGAATGCGTTTCAGAGACTTGACAGGGCGTGCCATATTTACAACCCCGAGGAAGGGGAAGGAGGGAAGGAGAGAGAGAGAGCAGAGAGAAGGAGAGAGGAGAGAGGATAGAGGGGGAAGCGGGAGGGGGAAAGAGAGGGAGAGAGGGCGAGCGGGGGAAAGAGAGGTCTACAGCAATACAAACACAGCTCATCTTAGCCCGGAGCAGCACATCAGCACCTCTTGAGCACCGGCCACGGTGCCGCCATTTCCTGGCCTTATTTGGTGTGGAGCCGCAGGCAGCGGAGTGCTGACAGCAACCAACAGTTCATCCCATACAGCCGCAGGGAGCGTCGCAGACAGGGGCCATAACTACAATAGCACAGACCTCCATACGGCCGGGGAAGAGGGCCAGACCATATCTGGAGACATGTTCGTCATTCTAAGGTCCATCATCTTGCCGTATATGTGAGCAGCTGCATCGCACACGGCCAGCTACCTGACCAAAGTGGCCAGTGTCTTAACAATCACTTTATTTTGGCTTAGCAGTAATGCACATCACATTACACCACACCATGAACAGTAAGATGAATTCCATTGAAGGCCACAAAGTACACAAATGGAAAGACTAGAGGTTTCAACCCCAGGACAGTGACATTGTAGACATACATGTATACACACACACGTATGTCATGTAACAGTGGCCTAAAATGCTTTGCAATTTGTGCCAATGCAAACAAGATAGGGGATTTTTGGTGGCTTTCTGGCAAGTGCTAAATTCTGCAGGTTTGGTTGAATTGGACAGATGTAGGAAAAAGACATTCTATCATTTTATGAAAAAGGTCTAATAATGTCTTATAAAACTAGCTGAACATTACTACATTAGACACCATCGACAGCAACCCATGTATTGTGGAACACCTCCCCCCCCAAATGATCTTGAGAATGAAGGACCATCATTTTTAGTCTTTTACTGCATTCCATTCAAAGTCCAAAGTACAAATTAAACACATAACAAATGTTCGTGTTTTACCAGTAGGTAATAACACAATTTAACAGAAGCCTTTGCCATTAAAAATTAAACCGGGTTACATAAGGGAACATGCACGACAAAGCGGCACATTAAAATAAATGATCTGTGGCATTACAAGGACATTTGATTCATCCCCCTCTTTAAACGCACCTGGAACTCATTGCTTCCGCTGTACCTCACCCTCACCCCCCCCCCCCCCCTTAGCCTGTGAACCTCTGCACTCTGTATCTGGCACAGAGCTTATGAGACTCTTCCGTGTGTGTGTGTGTGTGTGTGTGTGTGTGTGTGTGTGTGTGTGTGTGTGTGTGTGTGTGTGTGTGTGTGTGTGTGTGTGTGTGTGTGTGTGTGTGTGTGTGTGTGTGTGTGTGTGTGTGTGTGTGTGTGTGTGTGTGTGTGTACAACTGAACACTATATCAGCATGTTCTCGTGAGGATACGGTCAGCACAGCCTGTAGACACAAGGTGTAACAAGGGGAAATAAGCAGGCATGGAGTAAACAGCACCGAGTTCCCCTAGAGACTGAGCTGGTTACCCGTGTGTCATATCTAATGCCGGGGAGTATAGCATTTTCACAGGTCCCCCAGTACCAGTCTCCAATGGCGCTCTCAGCTGTCGCTTTCTACACCGGGCTCTTGGTGGCGAAAGTCAGGTATCCGGTGTGGCCGGCCATATCTCTGGGCGGCATTGCGGTCCTGAGGGTGATGGCGGCGTTGGCGTCGGGGGTAGCCGGCGCGCCCCCCTCACCGGGGGTGTCGAGGCCGGCCTGGAGGGGATCCTCGTCTCCCAGGTCGGGCAGCGCTATGGAGACGGGGCGCACGTCGTAGACGCGGAGCAGCACCTCCAAGGTGCATATCTCCCCGAAGCCCTGCTCCGCCAGCGCGGCGCACGTCCGCTGCACCTGCTCGATGCACGGGGAGAAGGAGGAGATGCGGCCCCCTGCAAAAGGAGACAGGGGGGGGTCAAAGGGTCATTCGTATCCTCCAAAAACACAGCCTGAGGCCTGCATTCAGGAAATACTACTTTCACGGTTTATTTACGGTTACAACCTGTAAAACAAAGGTCAACACAATAAACATAATGAGACCAGTCTTGAGCAAGACTGTGCAGGAAAAACTGTGTTTTTACAGTACTTGGATTACAGATTACAGTGTGGGAATGACAGATTTCAGCGCTGCTAATATGACACGCTAAAGCATTTTTGCAACTTGAACTGCTTCCTCCTGTTCCCAATTCAAAAAACAGGTTGGTAAATACCCCCTTTGTGGCAACCCCTTTGTTGCAAGCTATGAATTAGCCGGTACATTGCAATGCGCATTTAAGAGAGACCAGAAACAGTAGGAGCTGGATTCAGTCCAAAAGCGTCATGGAAGGAAGTAGACGGACAAGTGAGATGTTTACAGTGACCCTCGATACAATCGAATCTCCATGGTACTGGACTGCATACCAAAGAGATGGCGTGTGCTGAAACGGTAAACAGCTCAACGGCCCACGGCCACACGCCGCGGCTCTGCACAGCGAGTGGGAGTACTGATCGACATCGCGGCCCTACCAACGTCTCCAGTCAGGTGGCATGCACAGAGGAGTTGCTATGGGAACAGCCCTGGCTGCTGGTATCTGGTGTGTGCCGCGTACTGGAGACGGGAGCCAGGTGGTTCAAATACAGGGCAAATGCGTTCCGTTGTTGACATGACCGCCCGCCAAGCCCCGAGTCCTTGTGCAGAGGAGCTATACTGAAGGGCCGAGTGAAAACACAGAAAACAGCGGGAAGTTCTTAAAATAGAAGAGGTTTTAAAGCGCTTCATTAGGTGCATAGGGCGATGGATGGTCGGCTGTTCTCTGCTGTCGTTTTCCTTGACTCTTCATCCGCCTCATCGTCGCTCTCCTTGGACCTGGGTATTTTCAGACTCCGATTCCACCCGCTCCTTACGTCCTGTACACAGATTAAAGTCCAAACGCTCCGCACATACTAAAAATCAGTACATGGATTGCAGGTGGGGCTATGGAGTGTCAACCTCAGTCATGTGATTCCCTTGAATTTTAGCTGAACACAGGGCTGAATGGGTGGGGGCAGGGTTCAACTCGGCAAGCGAAGCACCAGCTGTTGGAAGTCAGCATTGCGTAAGCAGGTAAAGTAAGGTGCTCTGAGCAGAGGAGGAGAGGACCGGTGTGGTTTACTCTTTACGCTGTAAAAATATGCAAATAATGAGAGTGTAAAAAATCCTTCCCTTGCACTAGAGATACAGCGCCCTGAACAGACAAGACGGCAGGGAGTGGTCCTCTTAAACAGGAACAATGAATGCGTTGCTAATTAGCCTACAGTTATTATATAATTTTATAATATAACTATACAGTAATCACAATAAAATAGGAATTATTGTATAATAATTTTGGAGAAGCCCATAGGCCCGTAGCTGTGTGACTTTGTTCTACAACACGCCACATCCCGTTGAACCCCTGAGAGATATAATGCCGAGATTGGGTCTTGCTGTGATTAGGCATGAAGGCTACCACATTGACAGGATAATGTTATCTCCCCGCTGCAGTCTGAGACGCGGGACTGAATGCGGAGCTGGGCCCTGTGAAGAGAAAGGGGGGGGGGGTCCTCTTAATGAGCAAGGAGCCGACCCCCTCCATCTGCCACCTGCGGCCCGCTCCCCTCCCCCGCTCTCACTAAGCCAGAGTTACATAACGGCGGAGCAGCCAGAGCGCCAGCAGGGAGGGCACAGCGGTGATCCCTTCACATTACAGGACGGTTAACTCCTTTAGCCGAGACGCACACAAACCCCAGGGGAGGGCTGGGTGCTTTGTCAACACATTCTTATTACAACGACTTGCGTTATCATCACATGTAATTATGACCACTTATATTCATTTAGCCAAACGTTTGACCCTGATCTAGCTTCATAGATGCACGTACACAGCATACGCCACACCTTCCTCTTGCAAGTCCCACGCTGGCGGGTGTGGCGGCCACCAACATTTTGAGTCACTCTTGTATGGGTGTGATTGCTATTGGGAAACAGCTGCTCATGACAAACAACAGTTAGGCCAGAACCTATCCTTCCACGAAACAGCAGAGGACAGAAGATCTATACTTCTAGGATGGGGCTACCTGAAATGGACGCTTCAGTTGAACGTCAAGGTTGGAGAGAAGGTATAGCTCGCTCTAAAAGTCCTCGCTAAAAGGTACAGCGGCAGGTTGTGTCATCTGATATGAGACAATGCTAACTATCACAGTGCACACACACCCTGGGAGTGTTCCTGCAGACATTTACTGTGCAAGACATTCACTGCATTGTTTTTTTCCCCTCCCTCGTTATCTGTATCGCTTATCAGACACGCCTTCCGCTAACAGACCTCTACAGATCGTAGATTAGATCATAATGAACTGAAAAATTAAATGCGAGAGCCAGCGATACAGGCTCTTGTTCCGTTTAACCTGAAATATAGGTCAGGCGGCTGCAATTTCATTTTTTTATTCCTTTTGTTCTTCTACTCCTTCTAGAAATAACACCCTAGTCCAAACACACAGCTTCTGATTTTCACAGTGCAAGAGCTAAGGCAGGTTACGGACACAGCAACCCGCTCGAGGTGTCACTCGCACACATACAGACGCATGTCACCATGCATGTCTGCAAATTGTATTTAGTGACCAATATAAAACATGGAAGTATTTAAAAGCAACTCCACCATTACAACCTTATCAGACAGACCAAAAAAAAATAAAAATAAAAATCTTTTCAGGTGTCTTGCTGTATGAACTCAAAGGCTGAACTTTACTTGGAATAAACGGACAGTTTATACACTGACATGACATATTTGCTCAGATTTCTGCTGCATCACCTCCACAGAGAGAAGAACCAAGTGAACTGAAGAGGGCGGGGGGGGAAGTCTCCTAGCGTGCTGCAACTGCTGTGCCCACAAGAGAGTAGCAGTCTAATTGGGCCGGGTTATAATGGAGGGAGTCTCTGATGTACCGCCATTTGAGACGAGTACTTCCCCCCACCACCCTTATGGAAAGTAGAATGTTTTAATACAGCACCAGCACA
The DNA here is from genome assembly GCA_029718625.1 of Synaphobranchus kaupii. NCBI lineage: Eukaryota > Metazoa > Chordata > Actinopteri > Anguilliformes > Synaphobranchidae > Synaphobranchus > Synaphobranchus kaupii. The sequence goes on from CM056390.1 coordinate 17,340,515, forward strand.
AGCCATGGAAGATTACATTAATTCTGTACACTGTGCACAATAATGCGTATGGACCTCTTCAAATGCACTTCAAAGCAGCAAAGTGACGCATTTACCGTGGTACAACAAGGTATTTCACAGAGTGCCCTGCACTCAACGTAGCGAAGCGCTAAGGGCAAGGTTTAAAATAGGCACAAGGCTGAAAGCGGCCACGGCACAATCCAGCCCGTTTCCCGAAAACAAGCGTCCCATTGACAAATAAGGTCTGCTGTTCATGAGAGCAGGCATAAACACATGCTGCAGCTCTCCTGGCAACCAGTCCTGGGAGAGGGCGGTCCGTGCCAGGACCTGGGACCGCTCAGACTCCGTTTCTCGAAATAAGACGGCCGGCTCGCGGCCAAAAATGAAAGGAATTACTCGGGGAAAAATTGAAAACCGCTACTCGCGGTGCCAGAGTCTCTGTAAGCCGCCTTCCAGTCTGTACTCCACCCACAGAACTGCCTTGCTGCTCCACAAACAAAAACCCTATGGCCAGTTGCATGCAAACTTCACCATTTACGTACAACCTCTGTTTTTGCTAGTTGGAAGCCCTGCTATGATAGAAGTTCGGGCCTCTTGTTGTGTGGCTCTGTGAACCCCCCACCCCCACCACCCACCCACCGAGGGACACGCCCCTGAGGAGCAGGGCTGCAGACGGACTCGCAGACGTAATCCGCCCCATCTCCGCTCCCCGTGCCCTCGTCATGATTAATTCAGCTGCGCTCGCCGCGCGGCTGCCGTTAGCGCATTCATGAATTAATAAAGCACAGGAAGGCCATGAGACGGAGCGCGCAGTGCGGCAGCCGCAGGGCCGCGTGCTCCCTCCTCCGCTCTTGCCCTGTGGCTGCTCTCCTCTGCCAGGCCGGGAGAGCGCCCCGTACGCCGGGCTCTGCTCCGCTGTGGGGGGTATCAGCTGGTCTCTCCAGCAGGAGCTCCACAAGCTGCTCTTCCCTGCAACCTCACCCTATATGGTCATGCAATCAGCACTGAATCAAAACAAATCCCTCGCAGACAGACTGTGTGTGTGTGTGTGTGTGTGTGTGCGTGTACATGTTTTTGTGTGTAAAGAGAGGATTCTGAGATGAAGTAAACGATCAGGGAACTCTAGACTTTACTGTGAAGCCCTCCTCTTAACAAGAGATTCCCATCACACACATGTACAAACACACAAACCTATGAAAAGAGTAGTGTTTGTAGAGTCACATTTCTTAGACTGGAGATGGTCTCTCTCAGAGTGAAGCCCAGCTGGAGGGAGTGCCCATCATCTCTACAGGCCCTCGCTCTGGACACACACATGGAACCATATTCCTTTCAAAAGAAAACAATCGGTCATGCATACGGGTCTCATCGGGTCAGACCGCATGGGTTCTTAGGGTGGCCCCCGGTGGCCCGGCAGATGAGCAGAAGGAAATCGGGGTGGGGGGGTGGGCGGAGAGAGAGATAAGTAAAAAAGAGGAGAGCGTAAGGAGATACGATGGCACTACTTTCCTTGTCTATCATGGAGCCATAAAACTTTCATGCAATCAGGCCCGAGACATGGAACAAGGGTAAGTGAAACCTGGCGCGCGCGTGACTGACAAACGGCTCTGAAACCTGAACTGCCCCTCCTCCAGCTCCTGCTCCTGCCTCTTCTGCTGCACGTCCAGGGTTACAGCCCACATGCAAAAGGCATTCATTCCATTTCATACCGAGGCTCTGGTCTAATGCGCACAAAACCGGCCCATTTTCCTGAGATTACTACCCAAATGGACTAACAAATTTGATTAAGCCGGTTCACAATGCTGGAAATGAAATTGCTAACTACAGGGGACATCGCTCTTTCGCTTTGACAGGAGTGACTCTGCTCCTGAGACAAACCCGGACAAAGTGCACCATGGGAGACACTGCCACTCTACCCAAGCAGCTCTGCCACCTCCTGCCTCCTCTTCCTCACATGTACATTCACTGCAGTCAGACGCTTCACTGTAGCTTCAGCAGAGAATGGTGGGGGCCTCACTCAGTTACTGTCGGGCCTGAGAGACTGATAGCAAAGCCCTGACACACATTCTCATATCTTCCCTCTAAACGGCCCGATTGCAGGGAGGGGAGTACTCAGATTGCAGAGAACTGTATCTGTGAAAGGTCCTCCCAGATTATGGAAAAAAATTTTAAATGCAGAGAGAGTGAACATGTGTGTGTTGGACAGAGCACAACTCCTGACCGGCAAATAATTTTCCTCTTCTACTCAATTTCTAGGCTAAAGGCCTAGCTCTGTGCTTCGGAAACCTCAGTGAGACCTCCATGCTTTGAAGACGTCAACTACAGTGAGGAAGCAGGCAGTTGCTACAGAGTGGGACTACGCAGAGGTCAATGGAAGGTGACCGCACAAGTGTGCTGAAACGGTGTGTGTGAGGTAGTCCCCGCACTGTAAGGGGAAGGTCCTGACCTACGACAAGCGCACAAGCCTGTCACAGCAGGACGGATGTGCGGATCAGTCGAAGCGAACGCGGAGGAGGACACGCAAGCGAGCAGAACGCGCCCGCCGAGCGCATCCAGGCGGCCTTGCGAACCTCTCCAACCTCCGGAGCAGCCGACGTGCCCAGACATGCCCGCCGACTGCAGCGAGTTCCCGTCTCCGTGGAGACGGCCGCACGCTCCGCAGCCTTGTGAGCCCTGCCTGCCGACCGAGGGCGCGGCTTCCGCTCTTTAACCCCTCGGGCCCCCCCCCCCATGCAGCAGTCCCAAACCCAGAAAACACTGGCGCTCCGCTTACGACGCCAGAAAACGGAGGCTTGCCGGAGGCTTATAATTATCCCCTGCACGTGAGGGGGAAGGCGTGTGCGAGACGGGCTCGTCGCTCCACAGGAGGAAGAGGAGTGGAGGCTGAACACAGCCCGTACTCAGCTCCACAATGCGGGCCCACCGTGCTGCGCACAGCCTGCGCTCTGTCGCTTATCAAGCACCCTGCATAACACGCTTCCCTCAGTGTTTCCAGCAGCCAGTCATTTTCAATGGAAGCAGAAGTGCACATAATTAGCCAGTGTCTAGCACAGCCTCGCTTCTCCTCTGCGTTCGACGGCTTGCTTTAGTCACCATTTCCTCTCAGTCCAGAACACTGGATACTGCAGGCTGGCTCGACGCAAACCCTCTGAATTGCTAAACATCCATTAATACAGAGAAGAGGCACGGGGCACTTTAACTCTCCTTAAAATTGTAGAGTGGAAAGCGGCCCTTCGATCCGACGCCCAGCGAGCTCCTCTCGGTGCACAAATCAGAATCTCGGGGCTGCTGGTTAGTATTCTGAGCAGAGGGGCAGCGCCACACAGAGTGATGGATGTGGCGTATTAAACTCCACAGGTCCAGGCAGAGGAAACAGAGCCGCAAGATTAGAAAGGGGAGGGGGGTTGGGTGGAGAGCGAGAGGGAGGGGGGCTGAAATGCGTGAAACGGAGAAAGAGGGACTGAGAGAGACGAAGAGATGCATTAGATTGCAGAGTACAGCCATTTAATTGGAATATAGACCTGCTGACTCTGCAACATGACCGAGAACTAAATTTGCGAACAGATTTATTTTTGTAATTGTTCAGGATGGAAGATATGCAAGTAAAACGGCGCCAGACAAGAATAAAAATAGGGACAGTATAGTAATGACAACAGGCAAGTATGTAACTCAATGTTGTTGCTAGGCAGCCATATGTAAAGAATTATTCAGAGGTTAGCTGAAGTACTACGTTTCCTTGGCCACCGGGTTATTTATTGCCAGCACTGCAAACATACGTTTGCATGTATGGCTCTCAGTCTGTCAAGTAATCAACACCCAACAAGTGGGAAGCCTTCCCTAATGACCGTCAGATGAATTCTCTGTTGCAGCTCATTTTATTGAGACAGACGGCAGGGCCTTGAGCAGCCAGTTAAAGGCAAAAGCAGAAACACTACTACTAACATGGCAATGAACTTCAAGCTTGTGAATAGATATCTCATGAGATAAACCACTTTATCGGTCTTTCGGATGAGACGTTAAACCGAGGTCCTGACTCACTGTGGTCATTAAAGATCCCATGACACTTATCGCAAAGAGTAGGCGTTTCCCCGGTGTCCTGGCTAAATTCCCAACCTGGCTCCTTCAATCTGCCATCTAATCATCCCCCGGTTTAATTGGCTAAAAACTGTTCACTCCCTCTCCACCTCTCTCACCTGAGGTGGTGAGCATTCTGGTGCAAAATGGCTGCCGTTGCATCACCCAAGTGGGTGCTACACATTGGCGGTGGTGGTAGAGGCGAGTTTCTCCCTCATCAGTGTAAAACGCCTTGAGTGAGAGAAAGGCGCTATATAAATGCAAGGCATTATTATTATATTTATTATAAACACATGTAGTCCGGTCTGGGAATGTAGACCCTATAAACACAGCAGAGAAAGCCGGTTCTGCTGAATGATGAGGAACCACCCAGACTGATCTACAGTACATTAACCCATAGAATGTTCTACCTCTCCATCTACCTCTCTGCTCCATCCGCATCCAAACACAAAACCCATCTGATTGCTTTTAACAAGTTATCAATAACTGGAAGGCCTCTGGTGCCTCCAGGCCAGCAAGACAAAAACCTGAAAGGTTCCTTTATCTCTCGGTACATTCTGTGCCAGTAAACGCTCTTGCCGTGCGGGTCAATACTCCAGTGGGGAAGGGGAGGGGCCGGCAGGCCTGTCTACACTGCACATGCAGGGCTGTCTGACAGATAGAGCCCTGCTCTGCGCTAACTCACAGGGAGGCGGGTGAAGGAAGGGGACAGAAGGGTCTGGACAGAGCGGGGCTGTGGGCTTGTGGGCGATGGAACATGTGACAACAGCAGAGAGCAGGCCGTCATGGGCTCTATGGGTTTCAGGCATGTGTGTGGTGGGGGGGGGGGGGTGTACTGGAGAACTGCAGCACTGATAGGACTCCCATTAGCCTGTGATAACAGCAGCAGAGCCATTTAATCAAATATTTCATTATGGTGAGAGCGCCATCCCAAATTAAACATTGCTCTCAACACCTATTAATTTCCTTCTTTCCTGCCGTGAGTCTGGGGGCTGGGCGGTGCAAGCAGTGAGTGGAGCGAGCTAGGGCTTATCGCTCCAGTAACCGGCACTGAGCGCGCTCCTGGAAACGCATTGGGAAGCAACTAAAGGAAACCTCATTGGAGGACAGTCCCACACACATCACGTGACCCAGAACCGTAGCGCAGGAGTGTCAACCCGACCCACCGCTCCTTACCCTGCCTCTTCATGGCGGTCTTGGCGTGGCCAATGGCCTCCCAGGGGGACGGGATGTCCAGGAAGACGGCGTCGGCCACGCCCGTCACCCCGAAGCCTTCCTTGCAGACGTCCTGGTTGAGCGTGGTGACGAGGTGGCCCACCTTGTGCTCGCGGAACTCCTCGGCTGCCTTCTCCGCCCGCTGCTGGTGGAACTCCACGGTGTACAAGTGACCGCTGGGCGCGATGGTGCGCAGGATAGCGTGCGAGAGGGAGCCGCTGCCAGTCCCTGCAACGCAAAAGTGCGTCAGTGTGCGTCTGAGCTCAAAATGTCCCCCCCAGGCCCCCCACAGTCAAGCCACAAGGAGCACTGCTGTAAGTACACCTATAGAGAAGACCCCATACGAACTGCTACTCTGTGGAACAATGGCAACATTGCTCAACATAAAATAATTTAGAAAAGTTATTTGAATCATAGTGGTTCTCAAACTTTTTTATGCCACAGCACACCGGTATTGGAAGTGAACTTGGACTGAAGCATACCTCGAAAGGAATAAACATAATTTAAACCACCATAACACAATCATTACATTTCACAAATGAAATCCCTACCTCCACCAGCTGGTCTGTCAAATAAATACACTGATCACTTACAGGCAATAGCCAAAATGCCACAGATTTACAGCAAGTCTGCAGTTCTCTGTTAAATTACTTATGAATATCTAACTCTAGGTTGATGAAACACACAATAACCATAGCCCAAGTAGTATTTTACCACCCGTATTAGCGCTACACTTGGCCCTGAACCTGTGGAGAGGAATGGAGGACAGGAGAACTTGCTCCAGCAAAAGGTGAATCCTCTTGTTTATCATGCTGGCCGGAGTGGAGGAGGCCAGTTCACACAAGCATGCTACGGGAGCGCGTCCTAAAACAAACCCAACCTGCGAGGGTCCACAAATAGCCTCTACCACAACTAGCAGAGCTAAGCGGGGAGCCGGCAGAAAAAATTATCCTGATGCCCCACCACCAGTCTGGTCACTCGCACACACCCAGTCAAACCGACCTATCAACACACACCAGTACACAGTCCAGCCAATCGGGTTATTTCTCTACAGTGCAGGCGTAAGTGGGGGCAGAGCGTGTCATTTCCTGGAATGCACAGAAAATGGCCGCATGCTCACATGGCGCGGTGAGTAACCGACGGGGAAATTATGAATCCGCCCGGGTTTCCAGACGGAGCAGAACAACGTGCGCCGTTGTGCGCGCGTCTGGATCGAATGCGTAACTCGTGGGGCATATTAATTAAGCGGGGAAGGGCCGCTGGACGCGCAAGGGGCCGCAACTGGGCCGCGTCCGTGCATTACGTCACCGCTTTGTTTTCATGGTAACAATGGAGGCAATGTTGGCTCAAACGCTCCGGTTTCGCATGCAAATGAGCCCAGATGAATGAAGCCAAACTGGGGGCCCTGGAGCAGGGAAAAGCTCTCCGGAGCGTCCCCTGAGAAACGTTCACTGCACATTCACAAGGGCTTTGCATACTGCGGACAGTTCACAGACCGGTGCAGGTTATGGAGCTGTTCCACTCACAGTTTGACTGGATAAGAGGGACGAGTCTGCACACTGCATTTGCTCCCCCAGCGCAATAAATTTAAGTGGTGCTGAGAGCCGTAATGGCTCTGCATCAGACCCGGTGCAGGCTCACTCTTATCCAGCCTAGCGCTCTGTTCGGCGTCTGACAGATATTGGAAGCACTTTTCTCATTACAGTTTGATAAGTCAATCGAGGCACTGACGGTGTGAAAATAGCTCAGCGTCTGTGGATCTCTGTGGCAGGAGGGACAGGGCTGGTGGACAGCCGTGACGTCCTGCGCTGAGAGAATGCGGTGTGTGAGGACAGTCAACAGTGTGTGTGAGTGTGTGTGTGTGTGTGTGTGTGTGTGTGAGAGAGAGAAGACAGTCAACAGTGTGTGTGAAAAGACAGTCAGAACCCATTCAACAGTGTCTGCTCACTCGTATCTTATCCACTAACTACTAAACAGCCATAATAACGATATAACTGCACGCCTTTATGAGCTACAATTTGTTTGATCCCTTATAAAGCACTGGCTGGATCAGAGCACCATAAAGCAGGGCTGTTATCTCACTCCCCAAGGCCCTACCAAAGCAGGGCTGTTATCTCACTCCCTGAGAGGCCCTATCAAAGGCAGCCTCCAACTCAGGGAGAGAGAGAAGACCCAGACGCTATTTCTCTTGGGATCAACTCTGCTTTGGAAATCAAACGGCTAGCGGAACAAACGCGCGACACCTGAACGAAGAATTCTCCATTTCTGGGGAGAGCAGATGTCTTCAAAGCCTGGGCTCTGTGGGACAAATCGCTCCTATTCGTCGAGCCAAGTCTGTTATCCCTCCCTCCCGCTGAACTCTCCGCAGGAAGACCTCCAGTGCGGCTTCTTTCCTGCACACTGCAGCCTACCGTTCACTCCCTCCTGTACTTGTAATGGCGCGGCAGACGCTACTGAAACCACTGAGAGAATGCCAGTTGATCGGTGTGCACGGCTTGCTTAACCCGTTTCGTTATCCAGCGTCAAACACTACACGAGTCCAAGTCGTCCTCCACGGCCGAGTTGAGCCGAGCGCCCTGGCCATCGTCTGGGCCTAAATTCCACGGGGCTTAGAAAAACAAGGCGAGAGAGAGAGAGTCGGCGGAGAGAATGCGATGGAGCAGATCACATTACACCAGCTGCAGATTCCTGGTGCTTTAATACTGATAATTCACAGGAATTCCACAAAAATGTTTCAGGCACGCCCCGTTGCGAGAGGGGACGGTGAAATGTTCAGGAGGCCGAGAAGAGGGGCTCCGCTACAGAACCTCACAGTACATGTATGACACACGTCATAAGGACAAAGCGTTCCTCTGGCACGTGAACACAACTATGCAGAATACGCGGTCATTACGTTCAGGTACCTCCAGTATTACAATTTGAGACATGACATTGTGAAGTGATGTAAGATGAATTTAAGGGGACAATGAGGACACTATAGGGCCTATTAGTGTTCGGTTCTGCATCAGTTAAAGGCTTCATTTAAAGTCAGTGCTGCTCCATGAATCTGAACATGTAAGTGTGTCTTGAGCCAACTCCAGCAAAGTAATTTGGCTCAGCTAACAAACACTGAGCACTGTAATCATGGCCAATGCGCTTTAGGGTGTGACCCCTCTCCACTCCCAGGCTACAGGACAACGTGAATGAAGGAGGGGAAAAATCCTTTCCGGCGAAGTTTGAGTATTGCAACTGAACTGGCTTTTTGTGCACCCATAACTCCTTAAGAGGCGTGCATCACATCAGATGTGGTCTATGAGACAGACTGCACTGGAGGCTAGGATATTACAAAAATGCCCATTGTAAATCGTTTACCCAGAGTCCAGGCTAGAAATATCCATGCTATTGCTTGAATAAAATTGAGAATATGAAGTACCATTCATATACAACAACTAAAGAGTAGTTCACTTTACTTCAGCTCATCAACAACAAAGATGGGGAGAATTTGCTGCAAATTCCTTCACATCTACCATAAAGAAATACCACTGCTCCTCACCAATTCCATTTTTAATAAAACATGTGAACTTGTCAAACCCAGACAGTTGTTTGGCGGAGGATGCGTCATGCGGTATTTCGGAATGCGGAACACGACCTTCTTCACCGTCCACAGGAGGAAGCGTCTCCATGATCACCTGCTAATGACTGCAGCAGACTGAAGAGGTGAAAAGCACAGGGCCTTCTGACTCAGCGGCTAATGAACAGGAAGTGCTCCGCTCCTGCCTTTGACTAACACTGCTGCTGCTGCGGAGTGAGCCTTACTCAGCCGCTGAAGGCCACGCACTCACTGCACATTCCCTGTCCAAATCCAAATACTTTCCGCAGGCCAATAGGAAAAGGGGGCTGGCCTGGGATTCCAGCAATGAACTGAATTCCAGCAATTCAACACAGAATTATCTGTAGAATCCACACGCAACCCCCCCCCCCCCACCCCCTACCCCTTTCTGATGCAGCCCTCCGTCAGTGGAGGATACGCATCATAACTAAAAGGGTACGTCCAATGATACTGGATGCTTTCCATGAACAATTTTATGTCAGACATGGTACACAAAAGTTAAACTGCATTATTATTTGTCCCCTGAACTGAAATAGGCCCAACAAACGAGTACTTTGCCTTTTACTGACAAAATTCAACATGAAGGGCCTCCTGCAGCAGAACCTTAGCTGCCTTCCAAAGTGACGTCAAACATATTGAGCCTTGATCCGAGAAACCTGGTGCCTGGAGAGCTCAGTCCCCTCGCGATTACTCAGGCAACTTTGCACGTCACAGTTCTATAACCCTGGCCTGTGGGACCACTTTCTTAATCTTCATCTAATTAGAACACCTGCTACGCAATGCTGTTCAAGAACTCTCCAGCCAGACCAAACCAACTTGCTCCAACCCCCAGCCAGCCCACCAGGGTTACAGTCCCTAGAGACATGGAGCAGAGAGGAAAGCGGTCTAACCATCCACCACACCACCACATTATCACTGGCACACGCTCTGTACACATGAACAAAAGGTGGCTTCTGATTGGGCAGAGGGTTTGATTGTCATCAGCCAGTGCTCTTGGCTCCCATTATCCCCAACATAATAGCTGTGTTAATAAAAGCAAGCCAGACTTTATCTACATCTTTAATGTACTCTTGGCAGAGGCTTCTGGCCTGGGCAGGCGAACATGAGGGGGGAAAAAAGGCGCTGGCACAGAAAACCAGAAAACCTTCAAGGACATTGATGACCTTCAGCGCAATCTGTCCACGAGGTGACCCCCAACTCCACACTATCTGTCAGCAGAGAGCAGCTACACAGAGTTACTGATACATTAACATTTAGTGAGCCAATATTTGAACCTCTTAACATATCCTTAGGGTATTAAAAGCATGTAAACAATATACTACTCTGAAGTCTGCAGTAAGTGACCCTCTGCATACGTATTGTTGAGGCAGATCAAAGAAACTATTGAAATATACCTATCTTTAACAGTTTTAAATTTAAGAGTTAGGTCATGCCCATGAAAAAAATAAAAATAAATCAGTGTGCATTTTGCCAAGTAATAATTCACTGTATAACAATTCAGCTGTAAATGGCTGAGAAGAGTGCACCAACAGAGTGCATCGATACAACAACAGCATTAAAAATGAATGATAGTACAGGAATTCCAGGGGCCCTTCCGTCAAGGGATTATTTTTCTCCCTCTTGCTGAAATTCTCCTGTCACTCAGAACTATGTAAATCCAATGGGGGGTGGGACTAGATTTAGCTGTAAATTATGCTGGAACAGTATGGAATACATGTTGGCTAAATGGTTGTAAGTCATCAAGGGTCTGAGGCATCAAACAAGCCTCAAACCATCACTCTGCTACCAGATATGCAGTAGATATGGATGGATCACTTTAAGGGTTGTTTCTCCTCACAAATTTTCCTACTGAACTCTATGGAAAAATAAGTCAGGTGAAGAAACCCTTCAATGATGGTTTAAGACACACACACACACACACACACACACACACACACACACACACACACACACACACACACACACACACACACACACAGACACAGACACAGACACAGACACAGACACAGACACACACACACACACACACACAGACACACAGACACACAGACACACAGACACACACACACACACACACACACACACACACACACACACGAAGTACAGTACAAGTACAGCAGAAGGCAATATTAAGCCCATTCAGTTACAAAGGAGGGGGACCTGCACCATTTCCACTTCTTTCTAACTGCTGGCATCCCCCCCCCCCCCCCCCCTGCATACAAGACATTGGCAGCAAAAACAGACAATATTTTACACAGTGATGCACGTCCTATCACCACTTTTCAACAGAGGCCAGCAGAAATAGATGAATATATGTCCTGAAATACAAGAACCCCATGCCTCAAAATGAAGCTGCTAGAAACTAATGCTTTCCACACAGTGAAAGACCTGCATTTTTTTCCTTCAGTGTGCGAGAGCACTTTCTCTGAGGCAGACTCAGCACGCATGTGATGCGGACCAGCGTGACTGTGGGCCGACGGGGTATTTAATTAAATGGCTGGATACGGGAGGAGAGGGGGCTGATGCAGCCATTTTCACATGGTCTAGCACACGTTCATTTTTCCGTCAATAATGGCAAATCCGGGACGTGCGGCACGCTGAAACCCAACAGAGGCTGCAGTGCGGCTAGCGTGCAATACTAGAGGGCTGTGGATCCTGGACATGAGACTCCATCTGGTCTCACACTTTCCCCCAGTCTGCCTCATGAATTATGCAATACAGATCTATACGGTGTTGAGTCTGTATAGGCAGAGAGGTTCACTGTTCTCCTGAACAATACATTTCATTTTGAACTCTTTTTGGTAAATGCACCTTTGTCTCAGATCCACTACAGTACATGGTCTGCCTCTGGGCCAATATGTTCTACTTTATTACTACAGAGGGGTGGAGTCATTCTGGCACGAAACCAGATTCAGGGGCGAAATCATGTGCTGTGTAGCACTGCGGCATGTAGCACTGCAACAGACCGCAGAGCAGCCTATAGTATGTGCAAGTCATGGTCTGATAGATGAGCCCTTATCCGCCTCCTCAGCAAAAAGCCCAACGATCCGCCCGTCCAGCAACCAAGCAAAATGTTCAGGAAGTGCAGAATCACAGGAAACCATCTCCTTATCATAAAGAACAACGCTCTATGTATGTTTGCACAATTTCAACAGGGCACTGACAAGATGGATATGGAGCCATACAAAAGGCTTGAGGATTCAGTATTGAAAATGAGGCATCCAATACTGTGGATTTGGTTATATTTGAGAATCAATATGGCAACCAACTGCGAAAAGGCGCATAAAGGTTTTAGGCTCACCTGACTCACAAACCACGGAGCCTGGCTTGAGTTCGAGCATCATGGTGATGTTGGCGATGTCAGTGGTGTAGAGGATCTGGGTGCGGTGCGGTAGGTTAAGTGTCCAGAGCTCCGGGGTGGGATGCAGGACGTACACCCAGCCTCCTTTGCTGCACGTGACTTTGGAGCCGAAGGGGCGGCCGATGAGGTCCGTGGAGTGGCGGATCACGCCGTAGCGCGTCTGCGTCTGGGCTCCCTGCTCAACTTTCACCGGGAGCATGGAGCCGTGGCCCATGAAGATGATGGCCACGTCACCCTCCTGGATGAACTCGGAATACTCCACAAAACTCATGGGAGAGGACGGCTGGCAGCGGGGAGAGATGGGAATGTTGCCTCCAGACTCTGGTCCTACAATGCAAAGAATCCCATTAGCTACAGTAAAAGTCCCAGTCTATCCCAAAAAGCCCAGGAGTCAAAAGAACTAAAGAGAAATAGAAGGGAATAGTACGGGATAAAAATCTTCCACCATCGAAAATTATTTACCCTTGACAAGGAGTTCTAGCCTTAATCTTTTTTACAGTTAGGTGTATCAAAACAAATACCTAGAAAGATACGATAAAAATTTTATTTAGCCATCTTAGCAACAGTCCCTTTTTGGGACCAAAATACCTGTGATGCTCATCAAAGATGTGACAAGGCAAACTATGCCCAGCTGCATTAAATTACAATAGACGCCCTCCACTATTGAGCCTTTAACAGTTCCACTCACCATTAATAATTACCCACAATTAATAATTACCCGCAATGAAATGTCACCAATTCTAACCCAACCCATGCATACAACACAAATAAATTATGACTATATAGACTATTTTTCATATGTACATCTATATAGTTTTTACATTACACAACCTGTATGTGGCCTGCGTGTTTACATGTCCATGCAGCTTGTTCGACGTGCATGTGCACAGAGTCATGCGGGTAAGGTTGACATGGCAACAGACAGACGACAACATGGGAGGCCAGTAAAGTTACGATGATGTTGCTTATGTTCAATGTCCTGCGCTTCAAAGGCAGGACTCACACGTGTTTGCAATTGACGGCAAGATGGCGGGAAGGGGGTTTTAACATACGGTGCCTTAATATTTGCTGAAGCAATCTCCGCTACCTCCGTTGAGAGAAGGCTTTGGCTGCACAGCAGAAGACGGGGGTGGTGGGACCGTGTTCATTGTGCACTCCTTCGATGACTCCCAGTGGTTGGAAATGTTTAGAATGAAGGGAAACTTTTGAATATCTGTGCCATCGTCGTTCCCGACAAAGCAGTCCTTTTTTCACCAGCAAATTTCCGACAGGAAGTGTGAAGGAATAGGCTAGGGCTGTGGTGGCTTGCTACTCGTGCTAGATATCGCACTTTTTCGCACCTTTTCGGCATAAGCACGTCCTCTGAGTGTTTGATAGTTTGTGTAGTTTCTCAGGCCCTACAAAGGGAACTTTTTAGAGAATACATACATTTTCCCCAAGGTAATCAACTCCTGGAAGTCATCAATGGCTTCAAAACGAAGTGGCAGCTCCCCCAGTGTGGGAATGGTTAACAGGGCCCATATATCCCCATCATAGCCTCAAACTACAACCACAGTGATTATTTCAAGCACTAATGGCTGGCAATCAGTGATATTTCAAGCAGTGGTGGACCATAAATTCTAGTGAGATCACATAGGCCTATACATCATATATTTATGCGTTTCTGGTTTCTGAGCATTAAATTATTCATAAAAATATAGGCAAGAGAGGCTATGATTACCATTGGAAAAGAAAAGGTAATAATAAAACCATGGAAAGCAAAACACTATTGATGAGTGTTTTGAAATACTTAGGCTATCAGCCATAATTTAGTGCAGGATACAAGACATGCGTTCTTAATCTTTTACCCAATGTGAATAAATAAAAACAGCATTAATCAGCTACCAGCAGTGTTGGTGAGTAGTTTAACTAGCCTATGTTCATGTTATATGTAGTTAAACCAGTAGTTTAATTTCATTTTGCAGCAATTTGCTGGTAGTTCAACTATATTAAAATTTGTGCATTGGTTGTAGTAGTTAATTACTTTTTTGTCATTTTGAAGTGTAGATAAATACAGGAACAACCAACTAATTTTGGCCCCAAGATATTTTTTCCAAACCCCTTTGACCAAAGACTGCCTGCTCTCTCTCTTTTCCCACTATCCTAATTGGTGAGAACCACCCTGCTCCACTACAGTTGCCAAGAGTCAACTGAAAATTGCCACACATTGCCGGTTCTCCGCACTGAGCTGTATAGGTGTCCTGCCTGTGTGCAAAATGAAGGCATTGCTCACACACGCATCATGTCTGGGGAACAACCATGGCCCTATTTAAGCAAATACTTTGTACCAACTAGAAAAAAATTATCATTTCACTTATGAAAATGCAAACCTTCTCCACAGCAAAGACTATTAACACTAATCTAAGAACCCATGGCCAATTTCAAAAATTGAACATTAGATAAGATAAATTCTGCTTTGGCATAAAATGTCCATTGTTTGTGACATTGTTTGTAAAAGGTATAGCCATATAATAAAGGCTTTTAAACTTTTTTCACTGGAGCTTTAATTCCTTGGAGTTTTGTAGTGCTGTCGGCCTAGCACTACTCATTTTAATGTTCTTTTAGGCTGTAAAATAATTACTGTCAGCAAAAATGACTGACCCACAACATGTTCTGTTTTTTTTATTTTTATAAAACTCTTACATTTCTCTTCAGGGTAGCTTGGATGTAGTTCAACTACTTTCAGTGTGAAGTAAATAGTTTGTACAGCTATGCTTTCAGAGTAGTTTCCCCATCACATCTGTACTGAATGTGTCGCACTAACATAACGTCAACAGGTGACTTTGCCGGCAAAAAAAAGTGTTTAAATTCAGGTCGGACGTCGGCGATCGGAATTCAATACCACGCACGAGAGTCCTGTATCCGATCTCAAAAAATCGGATACCATGTATTCTTTTGTATTTACACTTTGTCAAATGGGAATCGGAATCGGAATCAGGTCGCACCAGAGTGGCAGTGTAAATGCGCCCTAAGAATATTCTTCACTCCCCACCTTCTTTCCTCCACTCCCCCACTACCACTCCTCTCTTACCCAGAAGTATGCAATTGCAAAACTGCCTGAAAGTTTTGAGTACAAGTAGTTGCACGTACAGTATGCAAGGCACTTGACATTGCGGTTTGCATCGAGACAATCAATTTGTAACCATTTGTAAGTAATATGTAGCCAAATCAGCAACATTAGATTAAAACACAAAGATCCGTTTCCGGGCAAGGAGGAGAGGAGGTGGTAGTGGAGGAAAGGAGCACGCATTTTTCGAGTATTGGGACCATAGAACTATATATTATATTTCTATGATTGGGACGCATCCCATGTCGTTTTCCAAAATTAAGATAGCGATTGGTAGCCTAAGTTAATGTTACTGAGATAGCTAGCTTGCGAGGTACGTTAGCCGTAGTGTGGTGTTCAAGTTTAATTCACTTGATCTTACAAGCCTACGGTTACTGCAAAAAGCTTTCAGGTTGTTAGGTATTAGAATACAGAATGATTTCACAAAACGCTATTTTAAGTTTCAGCTTACCTTACCGCTTAACTTTGAAAGTTCTTACTAGCTCGCTAGCTAAACTAGACAGCCAGTCTAAACGTGCACCACGCGTGTGTGAAAATTCGGCTCCTGTTGATGACGCAGGAAATCTATCTCTTAAAAAGACAGGCCCGCTAGCCAAGCCATGTCCTGCAGCCAAGTCTGCATCTGAATGAAGTCATTTTCAATTTTAATACTGACTTTAATACTGGCAGAAGTCTCACCTAGTAATTAATAATGTACAAAAGTATAGAACCTATTCAATATTCTCCCAGCAGATATTTGAGGATATGGTCATTTTAAAAGTTTGCTAAAATTATAGGCTAATAATATGCAGCGAAATTGGGAAATGTATCAGTTTTATTCAAGAATATATAACATTAGACATGCATAAATCGTGCCATTATAATACAATAATATTAGTGCCATTATAATACAAAGTCAACTTTGGAATGATCTGATACGCCTTCTTAGTGTGTTTTATGCTAAACAGAGACATAAACAGAACTGTAGCTAAATATACCTACCCGTATCAGTGCACGAGCTCTCCACCTTCCAATTTAATTAAAACAAGCATTATTTAGCTATAACAGAATGCATACATGTCAGGCATTCTACAGCTCTGAAACTGCTATTGACACCTTTAATAGAAGTGTACAGTCCATTCAACTTCGATTTGCTGAATTCTTAATGTTGTCAATCAACTCGCAGAACTGTCAAAGGGATTGTGTATTGGACGCAGTGAAAGCCACTGTACAGAAGATATCAGTGCGGTCGCTGCAACAGCTTTTAGACCTCCAATAGAATGAATGGACTGCAAATAGCAACCAATCAGAGCCGGGCTCGTCTGCTATATAATAAATGATCCAAGCGTACAAAATTCTGGAGTCCAGAATTACCGTTGGTGTGTTCATTCTTCCTTCGGGAAAATAAGGATCTTTGTCTCTTCCCACTACGATCAGCAGCCTGGGCAGCAGCAGCAGGTAGGACGGTTGTTTCCATCATTCGCATGGATAGACTACGATTTAGATCGTAGCCTATTTGTAAGAAAATTTAAGTTGTTTTAACTGGACATAGCCTATGCATTTGCGACAAAAAAGAGAATAGACTCGTCTCATGCTGTTAACTATCAGTGAGCGCAGCCTTATTTTTTATGGGCCCGCTTACGGAAGCGCATTGAATTATTTTAGACCGTTTCTGATGCATTTTAGCGAAAACTGGGGTAAATTGGCATCGTCGAACCTACACTGGGCTAATTTATGTGAACACTGCGCTTTTAAACGTAGCAAATAGCTAGATGATCCTTTACTTAATTTTTTTATTTTGCAGAATACCGTTAAAAGAAGGATGAGAACAACTTCGCATTCTTTTATTTGGAAAGATCTTACCGTTATCGACTAGCCTATTCATCAAACTATCGGGAAAAAACCGTGTCATGCCTGGGACAATAGCTTAGTCTTATTCTTGCACGGTTTTATTTTCTCACCTCCTAGCGTCTAGAGTCTTCTAAAAAAAATTATTCACATGCAGCGGTGATCGATGTTTATAGTGCACTATTTCGACCTCGCACACGATTAAACATACTTTGTTAATTATGACTTGCAAGTGTCACATATTTCTCTTAAATCTGAATAGCCTATATAGGCTACAATACGCCAAATGCAAGTTAAGGTTAGTGTTGCCTTTAGATGTTGCAACAATAATGTCTTGCAGGTAGGCTATTGGCTCTACCATTCTATGATATCCGCCCTTCGTTTCCTTGAATAGTCACTGAGGAATTAAATAGCACAATGCATGGTGCATTTCTATATCAATAACAATGTTTTTCCCCGTGAGGATTTTTAAAAGTTAAATTTTTCATCGGATTTGCAAAACTGTCAATACAATATCTCCGTTTGATTGTCATATATGGCAATACCTTTATAATAAAGTTTATAATAAAACAAGCATGCGCGCATTGTTTATAATACTAATACTAAATACAAAAATTGTATTATTAGCCTATTATTATTATTACTATTAACATTATGATTACTAGCCTATTATTAGCATCTACAGTGTTTAATATGATTTAGTCGTCTTTTTGTCTAATTTCTTTAATAGCCTAATGAAAATTTCTCCTGGACTCATATGTGTTCACATTTATTCATTAATTTTCCCTGTTGCTGTTGCACCCAAGGAAAATCAACCATGCCTTTCGGTAACACCCACAACCAGTTGAAGATGAAGTACTCGACGGAAGAGGAGTACCCGGACCTCAGCAAGCACAATAATCACATGGCAAAAGTGTTGACTTCGGCGATGTATGGACACCTCCGGGACAAACAAACTCCCAGTGGATTTACACTGGATGATGTCATTCAAACTGGGATTGATAACCCAGGTAAAGACTCAGGCTGGTTTTATGAACAAAGCCATCTGTTCTGCCTGTTAAAGTGTGCTTGGAAAGGACAGTGTCCAGTTCCACAGCTTTACAAAGGCAATCACATTTTTAGCTTTACTCACTTCATACAGGTGACTTTTGCTAAGAGTAATTTGTGGTTACACAGTAGCTACATTTACAGCAGAGTTCAAAAAGGAAATTAAAATGAAAGATTCTCTTTCTCTGGCTGCAGCACTAAAATAAAGTAGTGTAGTGTGAGACTCCGGTGTCTTGCACAGGTCAGCATTTCACCTAAAAGACAACATTTGTACACTGTTGGTCATGTCTGAAATTAGGGGACCATTTATCAAAATGAACATTTTACTAGTAGCCACATTTTGTTAACACCTTGGACTAACCATTGCATAATAATACTGATACTTATTGTAGAGTTGTCATTTGACTAACATTTCGGAAATACACTAACACTTTAAAGGCACTTTACAGCATAACAGATGGCTTTTCTTTACTACATAGAATTTGTTGTTATTGTTGTTGTTCAGCATTACTAAAATGGCCACACTGACAACCAAGAAGTCTGCTGAGGAGGAGTATCCTGACCTAAATCAACACAACAGCCACATGGCCATGGTCTTAACCCTGGACATGTACAAGAAACTACGAGAGTGCTCAACGCCCAATGGATTCACCATAGATGGTGTCATTCAGACGGGCTTGATAATCCTGGTAAAACTTGTCTCGAAATCTTAAATAATCCTGTTTGAACTATAGCACTAAACCAAGCACTTGATTATTTTACTAATTGGCTGGATTAAGTGAGATGCTGGATGATGAGATGTCAGACTGCATGTGAAGGCCTCTGCTCTTAGTTTGACTTTTCTACGTCTGTGGCTTTGTCTTCTCCAGGCCACCCGTTCATCATGACAGTGGGCTGTGTGGCTGGAGACGAGGAAACCTATGATGTCTTCAAGGAGCTGCTGGACCCTGTCATTCAGGACAGACATGGAGGATATAAGCCCACAGACAAGCACAAGACTGACCTGAACCCTGACCACCTGAAGGTACATTTACTGCTTCCGTTAAGTGATGCTTCCCTCTATTCCCTATAGCTGTGCACCTTGCTCAATGAGGCCTACACTTACCCCTGGTTTTACTTTGCCCAGGGTGGGGATGACCTGGACCCCAACTATGTCCTGAGTTCCCGAGTCCGGACTGGCAGGAGCATCCGTGGGTTCTGCCTGCCTCCCCATTGCAGCCGTGGAGAGCGGCGTGCTATTGAGGCACTATCCATCGACGGTAAGCAAGTTACTTTGGTTATTTGGGATTGCAATTTATTTTTCTTCTGATTAAGAGTTCTTAACTGAACATTATTATACAAACTGGTCAATACTTCTAATAATAACCAATGCTCATATGTACTGTGCATTCTGTTCCATAGCACTAAGTTCCTTAAGCGGGGACCTGAAAGGCAAATATTACGCTCTGAAGAACATGACAGATGAGGAGCAGCAGCAGCTGATTGATGACCACTTCCTCTTTGATAAGCCGGTCTCTCCCTTGTTGCTGGCTTCTGGGATGGGCCGTGATTGGCCTGATGCCAGAGGAATCTGGTGAGAATTTGTACTAATCAAATATTAAAATATACAATTTTTGGTTCCCTGGCTTGGGTGATTAGCATTTTTATTAAAAGGAAATGTTATATATATATATACATATACACTACTGTGCAAAAGTCTTAGGCACATGTGAAAATATTCTGTAAAGCGAAGATGCTTTCAAGAATAATGAAATGAAAAGTTTCTAAATATCAAACAATTGACTATAAAAAGCAGTAAACAGTAAAAAACTAAATCAAATCAATATTTGGTGTGACCACCCTTTGCCTTTAAAACTGCATCAGTTCTCTTAGGTACACTGATGTGCAGTTTTAGAAAAGAAAATCAGCTGGTAGGTTGTTCCAAGCATCTTGGAGAACTTGCCACAGTTCTTCTGCAGACTTTGGCTGTCTCGCTTGCTTCTGTCTGTCCAGGTAATCTCAGACAGCCTCGATGGTGTTGAGATCGGGGCTCTGTGGAGGCCATACAATCTGTTACAGAACTCCTTGTTCATCTTTTCGCTGAAGATAGTTCAATTAAATTTTTGGAAAATTAATGTTTTGAAATCTTTGTGTGTGTTTTTCTACTGACATACTAATGCAGAAGACAAAAAATAAACGTCTAAGAAAAAAAAAAGTAAAAATTCTAGGGTGCCTAAGACTTTTGCACAGTACTGTATATATATATATATATACACACAATATTTTGAAAAATGGGTCACATTAAAAACCTGGGGTTAAGGGTTAGGGCCCAGGTGTAAATAGGCCCACTATTTACTTTATTTATTAACCTGTATTTATTTGTCAGACATACATGGGAGATTTAAAAACCAAATTTATTTTAATGCAGTTTTTATTTTTTACATATGTTCATGTGCCCACTGTCATCACTGAACCGTGCTACACTTATTATTGCTCCTAACATACTACACTTATCAGAACTGTGGAAATATTTAGACATATATTGAAAATACTTCTAATGAGTCCTATTTCTCCCAAGGCACAATGACAAAAAGACTTTTCTGGTCTGGGTGAATGAAGAGGATCACCTACGAGTCATTTCCATGCAGAAGGGTGGGAACATGAAAGAGGTCTTCACACGTTTCTGCAATGGCCTCACAAAGGTAACTAAGAAGTGTGGACTTCAAACTCATGTGGGACTGCTCTGGGACGTGCAGAATTGGTTGGGATTGTCTTGAATCTTGCTTTTTTCCTTCACTCCATAGATTGAGTCCCTGTTCAAGGAGAAAAATCATCCCTTCATGTGGAACGAGCACTTGGGCTATGTGCTGACCTGCCCCTCTAACCTGGGCACTGGCCTGCGTGGTGGAGTACACGTCAAGCTGCCCAACCTCAGCAAACATGACAAATTCGGTGAGGTGCTGAAGAGGCTGAGGCTCCAGAAACGTGGAACAGGTACAGTACGCGCCCTAATTCCTTGTTTATCTGTCATGGCAACATGCCATATATTGTTCATCGTTTGAACAAAAAATGTCCTGAAGTGATCCGTTCCAGGAGGAAAGAAGCTCATAGAATGGTGTAGCTGTGTGTGTCCTTTCTACTCAGGGTATGGAGGTTCTCCCCTGTCTCATACTGTCATTAATTTTCAGGTGGTGTGGACACTGCAGCTGTGGGTGGAATCTTTGACATCTCCAATGCTGACCGCTTGGGCTTCTCTGAGGTGGCGTTAGTACAGATGGTGGTGGATGGAGTCAAGCTGCTGGTGGAGATGGAAAAGCGTCTGGAGAAGGGCCAGGCCATTGATAACATTATGCCTGCACAGAAGTGAACACTCATTGCGTTAACCCAGCCCCCCCAACCCCAACCCTTCAAATGTACCTTTTGATCAAATAACCTTACCCATATTAAGGAATACACTTCTGCTCAGTGCTGGAGACTCATAAATTAGTGAAAATGGGTCTTCCATCATTGTGATCAAAGGATGTTTGTATCTCACAGGTAATGGAATGCTCGTATGGATAGATTGTAACACCTGAAAATAAATATTCTTGGGCCGTGGGTTCTGTTTCTGTCTCTTTTGCTTTAGACTGCTAATTTTCTGTCAAATTTGCATCAGGAAATGACATTATATATGTACCTTTCAGTGCTCTTATCTCTGATGCCACTTTACATAATACCACCTGGATAATAGCATGCTGTGCTTGCATTTTGTCCTGTATTGTTGTTGACACACTCTTGTGTTGCTGGAAAATTACAACAACCTTGTGAGGATATCATGCTGTTTGCTTGGTATCGTTTAGATTAGAATGTCATTTTTTATTTTATTTAAGCATGTTATTAACAATCTTTCTAGAAATAACTGATACATTTCTCACAAATTCCAATGGGTAACGCATTCCACGTGAGGTATAAATTAGGAAAGAGTATCTACACACTATCCCTGAGCTAAAATGCAAAAACTGCTGAACTTATAATGTGAGTAAATGTCACATTAACAGCTTGCTGAGTTTCATTCAGTTTTGTTTTGTCCCCTCAGTGAACTAGTAGCAGACACATTAGCAATTCCCTCTTCCTTTGTTTCTTGTCCTAGCCAATCTGTGACATAATATGATACTGCTTAATGTGAGAAAGGAGGGTCATTACATTCGTGAATTCACTTGGGAGTGTACATCATGATTCTTGATTTATTTTACTTTAGTAGGACACTACAGTGGATGATAGTTTTAAATTGATATTATCAGTGGAATATTAATTAAACTCCTGAAGTTATTTTAAAATTTTCAGCTTAGTACCACAGGGAACTGTTGCTCTCGTCAACCAGACTCTAGCCGAACAAAATCAGAAATTCCTTTCACTTGGACTTGGCATAGAACCTACCCGTCTGCATGATGAAGTCATTTTTTCAAAGAGACCATGGCACTTGATTGATTTACTCCATTTGTCCCTCCAGATAACCAACACCGACCTGGATTATAAAATAATTGTGTTTACTGGATAATAACAGTGGACTGGAGCTGTTTCCACGATAACCATTAGGCTACATAGCCTACATTGCTGGCAGGCTATAAAATGCAATGCCATGAAAAACCAGAAAAGTGAGCATAACTTTTAAAAAGGTTAAGATCCTTTCCCACCCTATCCCAAATAATTTTATATTACTCAGTAGCCTAAATGGAATACCCCCTCCCCCATAAAATAATTTATTTGTGTAGCCAACCAAAACAAGACAGGCTTCCTACACTGATTGTAATGAAGCTCAATAGTGCCACTTCGTGGCATAATAGAAGTATTTTCTTGGCCCTTATGGCTTCAGGCCATAGGCCTACGTTTTTTTGTGTGAAAACCATAGAATGTATAAAAATAGGTGAAAACCAGTCGGCATAGCCTATCAAGATATTTCCTGGATGTCCCTATGTGTCATTATAACATATCTGAAACATTTTTAGTTTTACATTAAATAAAAATTCTATATAATTTAATTATAATAATATATAGTCTACTAATTTGCATGTCCATTAACGTAAGGTTCTGCCCGCCGAGAATTGCATGCACCTCGCGGGAGCGTGCACAGCTAAAGCGAAAACTACCAGACATTGTAATGATTTCTACGGCAACGTACTGTTTAATTACACCATTTTATTCCTATCACAGTTTGATTTGAAGTGTCCTTACTGAGTGCTAAGGGCTGAATACATTATTCCGCAGAACTGATTGTCGCTGCCAAGTAATGCATCCCGTTATTTCAGTAATATTGACCTGATATTCACACTGTTGAGCCAAAATGGCACAAAAAATATGCTGATAAAACCATTTGGTTCAAAGATTTCTACAAATAAAGTTTCAGTGTCGATGCATTATTTGGCAGATGTGTATCTTATTACCTGCCTAAATTTGCATCCCCCTCCTTTCTCAGACCAGGTGTGTTAGATGTATGA
This sequence comes from Synaphobranchus kaupii, assembly GCA_029718625.1. Lineage (NCBI taxonomy): Eukaryota > Metazoa > Chordata > Actinopteri > Anguilliformes > Synaphobranchidae > Synaphobranchus > Synaphobranchus kaupii. Next base: position 17,364,184 of record CM056390.1, read on the forward strand.
AAATCTCAATGTTGAGTCAAAACAGCCCAAAATATGAGCTGGTAAGAAACTTAAGAGGCGGATGCATTATTTGGCAAAACAAATTTTGCACCTGCCGAAATTTGCATCTCCCTGTTTTTTCAGCCAGGAAGACCAACACATATATGAAAATCTCAATGTCGAGTCAAAACAGCCCAAAATATGAGCTGGTAAGACTGTTTGACCCTAAAGTGTCTAAAAATAAACTTAAGAGGTGGATGCATTTTTTTGGCAAAACAGATTTTGCACCTGCCGAGATTTGCATCACCCTGTTTTTTCAGCCAGGAACACTGTTACTAGGGTTGCCAACCGTCCCTTGAAATAAGGGATCGTCCCTTATCAGTTCAATAAGGGACGGGTCTTTTATTGTCCAAATAAGGGACGATCCCTTATTTCAAGGGACGGTTGGCAACCCTAACTGTTACATATATGACTTTCACACTGTCAAGCCAAAACAGTCCAAAATATTTGCTGTTAAAACCATTAGCCTTCTAGGTCTCCAGAGACTTAGTTAAGGGGAGGATGCATTATTCGGCAGAAGTGTTTTTTTAACTGCCGAGAATTGCATCCCCTCCGTTCTCCGACCAGGCTCGTTAGATGTATGAAAATCTCAATTTCATGTCAAAACTGCCCAAAATATGAGCTGGTAAGAGTGTTTGACCTAAAGTGTCTGAAAAGAAACTTAAGAGGTGGATGCATTATTCGGCAGAACAGACTTTAGAGCTGCCGAAATTTGCATCCCCCTGTTTTTTCAGCCAAGATGAGTGTTGCATCCCCTTCTTTCTCAGACCAGGTGAGTGTTAGACGTATGAAAATCTCAATGTCAAGTCAAAACTCCCCAAAATATTATGGAGAGGAAACCGTGCCACAATTAAATTCAATCACAAACGGGACGAGGGGGGAAAACAATCGCCATAACATATTGTTTTACAGTGACCAGCACGAAGAAATAGTGCCATGTTGAAATGCAATGCATCGCTTTTCACTGTGGACGTGAAGAGAACGTGCCACAATGAAAATCAAAATGATCATTTCATTGATTTGCATCTTGTTCAACTGCCATCCAGAAAAACAATTAGAAGGGATTACATTACACATAATTGAATGATGAAATCGTGCCATACCACACCGAAATGAAAAGCGCCTCTATTTAATTTTCTTTAAGTCAATGCAGATATCGTGCCACTTGTAAATGTAATCACTATCCAATCACGAGCTCTTTAGCAAACGGGGGCGTGGTTGAGCAAAACAGACACGGATAGTCGTTCACAATCTGATCGATGCCATGTATTTCCACACCCGTAGGCTACAGTTCTCCACGGTTATTGCCAAAGGCTCATTTAAAAATGTCTTTTCGGGAAATATTTTCAGGAGAATTAGCCTCTTTGCTCCAGCAGGTAGAAAGTGATGCTGTAAGTGAAGATTTCCTTATTTACAAAGTAGAGTGGCTCCTAGAGCAAATACAACAGGTGGAGGCTGTAATTGGCTGAACTTAATTCAACTTCCATATAGCCTACACTTTATGTGGCCATCACTATATCATAAAGATACTTTCTTAACACTACACATATTTTTAGTCACCACATTGCATTATAACAAGAATGAGATAAACAATGAATCATTAATATTTTTTCTATGTTTAGGCTAGGGGTTGAACGGCCGCATTCGCACATGTAAACTGTTTTCACACTTATAATATTATCACACTTATTAACACTCTATAATTACTTTCATTTACAATCTGGATGAACAATTGGCGGTCATATTTTCATTACAAACTTTCATTGTCGTGCTTGTGTAGCCTATCTCTTGCGGTCACCTAACGTTATGCATTTGTAGCCTCATTTATTTTCATTTTTCATTGATTAGCCTAAATGTGTTTCTTCATTTGTGATTATTTTGATCTAAATAAAGGTGCTTGAAATTATTAAATTGTATTGTTTTATTTAAATAATAAATAACAAACGAATAAAAACCAATAATAATAATAATAGGCTAATAATAATAATAATAATAATAAAAACTTTAGGGAGATGTCGGCAGCGTGTGTTTCCTCCACTCGCTTTCGGTTAGTAATCTGTTACAGTTGTTGCTACTTCATCTGCTGTGTTTAGATAGATCAGAATACACATTACCAAATGAAAAGTAGTAGGCTACAGAATAAATTTGATGCGCACGGGAGAAGAGGAAGGTATACGAGAAGCAGTTCGTGCGAAACGGGCGCTTCCGTGAGAAACATCGCATAGTGCACATGCGTTTGTTTGCATTAGCTATCTAAAAAAATAATAACACACAACAGTGCATAACTGACAGCACCTCTTTATAACGACAGCACCTCTTCATAACAACGCAGACAACTGCAGAGATCATTTCATTTAAATTTTTCAAATAAGCAACTGAATTAATTTTTATCCGTGTCCAAAACCAAAATCCTATTTTTAGAAGTGGGAGCGCCGCTTCTGTTTCTGTTACATTGTTGAAACTATTCTAGGCTATTTGTTGCTGAAATGAAGTGTTGTCTGGTTGAATACAGATGTAGATAGGCTACCAAACTTTAATCTTGCATTGTCATGTGCTTCAGTGTGTCTTTAGAGATATGTGAACATATAGGGTGAACTCAGCTAAATTGGGCCATCAGGTAAAATGGGCCAGATATGGTTGGAGCGTCTTGGTGCTTTCAGTTTTAATAGCCAATCGCTGCAAATGATTTCAAACTGTTGCCACAACAGTACTTTTCATGTTACAACTGATTTGATTGGTCTGAGGTTACTAAGATGATCGGGACAATGCCTGATACAGAGACTGGTGAAGAAAACTGCATGGTGAGTGTCCTGACATGCAAAATCTGACTTTTCAATGATAAGGTTGATATATCAATAAGAAACAAAGTAACATCTAGAAGCAATGGTTCGTGATCAATGTCTTGATAGCCTCTATCAGAAAAAATGCTGATATTTTGCAAGATAAACTATTTTCTTATGAAAATGCATTTTTAGTTACTGGCCCATTTTACCTTAACGTGTTAGATAAAATGGGCCGTTAATTGTCAGCTAAAATGGGCCACCTTCTGAACTGAATTTCAACAGATATTTTGATGGTTCATGTTATTAAAAACTATTTAAATAATATTGAAATGAGTCAAGCCTGGATATGTCATATTAATTTTGTATTCAAATAGGACCCATATATATGCACATAAACATACACACACACACACATAGGGACGCACGGAATGTTCAAAAAATGACTTTTGTTTTATAATACAATTCCTGTTTTTTAATGTAAGTACTGTTGCCTTTTAATGTATTTTCTATTTAATATGTAATATATTTGCTTTTGTTAACCTGTTTTTAATTATAACACCCAAAGATCCAGCACCACATCATTCACACACATGCACGGATGCATGCACACACACACGCACGCACGCACGCACGCACGCACGCACGCACGCCCCACACACACACACACACACACACACACACACACACACACACACACACTCAGAGACACACACACACACACACAATGTTCAAAAAATTTGTTTAGTTTTTTAATGAAACTGCTGTTTTAATGTAGCCTAATTACCTTTGCATTTAATGTATTTTCTATTCAAAATTTTATATATTTGCTATTGCTAAAAGTTTTTTAATACAATTAATTTCTTGTTATGCCATTTTCAAATAAAAATTAAATAAAGAACATTTGTGGCTTTGGTCAGAATGATGGTTTTAATGTCACTGGCCCATTTTAGCTGAACAAGTGGCCCATTTTACCTGATCGGGGTCAGGTTGTCTGGGAGGGTGGCATCTGACACTTAAATAGCTCTAGGAATTAAGCATTTATTTTTTATTACATAATTTCAACATAGTATGATAGAGGAGACCTGACTTAATAAAAAAGAGACACATTTGGAAGTTGTGCATCTATTTTGATGTGTTCTAGATTGTGTTCTAGGTGATTTGGCAAAAAGTGGCCCAATTTAGCTGAGTTCACCCTAGGCCTAGTGCACGCTTTCTTCACGGGCCGACGCAGACTGCCCCTACGGGCAGTGCGACATTTCCGTATAGTGAAACTAAATATGAAAGTAGACTAGCCTAGCCTATTTCAAACTGCTAAAACGAACTACTAAAACTGCTTGAGCCACGAGAGTGAGTGTGATTGATTGAGCCACGTATGGCCCAGACGGAGTCTAGCCACCACCACCCCATCCCGCCTACTACCCCTCACAGCCCTTGCAGTCCCCACCGTCCGTTGAACCCTATACAAGTGTCTCCCCTTACTCTCACCATCCCAAAAGGCCTGCCACTGTGACTGCACCGCCCGCCGGAGTAAAAAGCCTTCCGCTGGTTAGCGCGTATGGCAACCCCCTGATGGCAACGTCCGTCCTGATCGGCTCGATCAGATCTTGAGCTATCCGTGTCTGTTTTCCTCAACCACGCCCACGTTTGCTAGAGAGCTGTGATTGGACAATGATTACATTTTCAACTTGCATGATTTCAGCACAGTAGGCTACTTCCCGAAAATGAAATAGATGCACTTTGCATTTCGGTGTGGTATGGCACGATTTCATCATTCAATTATGTGTAATGTAATCCCTTCTAATTGTTTTTCTGTATGGCAGTTGAACAAGATGCAAATCAATGAAATGATAATTTTTATTTTCATTGTGGCACGTTCTCTTCACGTCCACAGTGAAAAGCAATGCATTGCATTTCAACATGGCACTATTTCTTCGTGCTGCTCACTGTAAAACAATACGTTGTGGCAATTGTTTTCCCCCCTCGTCCCGTTTGTGATTGAATTTCATTGTGGCACGGTTTCCTCTCCATAAAATATGAGCTATATAAGTAGAAACAAAACAACGCTACTGGAACGTTAACCAATCTAAAACAGAATCATTCATGAAATGCACATAAACTGCATCATTTGCATTATCGTTATTTAATTTTAAAACAGCGTCCTTAGCGTTGTAACGGTTCTTTTTGAGTGGTCTCTCTGAAGCACTTCAGTTACGCTGACTTCAATAAGGTCGGAGCCACACATCTAGACTACAAGATGGAAAACATGTAAGGGCTTCTCTATATTTTCATCAATTTAATTTACTTTAGTGCAAACAGCATCGCAAACATAGTAGGCATACCCCCTCCCTCATCCATTTTATTGTAACTTTAATTTGTCAGTGTATTTTATCTGTAAGCAGGCTAACGTTACAAGATGTGTAACATCGTGCATTTCAGTTGACAGGGTGTGATCCATCTATTTTTATTCACTGATTAATGGCAGAAAATTATATTGTTTATATTGTTGAAAATAATGTAGGCTATGTCCTTTTAAATGCCAGAAACTAACGTTACTTATGGTAACGTTAGACTATGTAACGTTAGCCTACGTGGAAATTGTTACAACGATAGCTGACGTAGCTAACGTTATTGGCTCAATAATTGGCAGGGTAACGTTAACGTTAGCTTCGGTGTAACAAAATTGCAGTGAGGTTTTGATAGCCAAACGTACGCTAAGTAACGTTAATGTTATCGAAAAATGTGGTTCATGGAAGGCTCATACAATTGCATAATTTATTTGTTGTTATTTTTCAAACAAACATTCTTCTTAACGGTTAATGTAACTTAACGTTAACTGACGTGTTATGTTTTAGTTGTACGTTTGAGCAAACGCTTTTAAAAAATCCATTAAGCAATCGCAGCTAACGTTAACTGTTAGTAACGTTACTTAGCTAGAAAAAGTCGGTGCTAACGTTCCACCAAATGTTATAAAATGGAAAATATGTAAGTTAAATGCTCATCGACATCTTGTGACTTGGCGACAGTCATTCTTTTACTTAACACCGAAGTTAACGTTATATAATTTTTATATCACCTAACCAAAGATTCTCTAGTTACGCTAACGTTAGCCATGTTAACGCTGTTTTGTCAACAACCACACGGAGCTAGTTAGCAATCTTGCAAATATGTTTAGGCAGCTGCCAAATAAGTTGACAGTCTTGCAAAGGGGTTGGCTAGCCAACGTTAGCTAACGTTTTTTCTGGTTCAGCAAATTTAGAATTTTTCCTTCGATCGATCTGGTTGATACCTGTCTAACGTTACGTAACGTTAAGTTAGTTAACGTAGCTGATTAACGTTAGCCATTAAGAAGTAAGTTAACGTTAAATTAGCTAAACTTTACTTGGTGGCCTGTTTTAAAGGTTTGTTTATTAATACACAAGTCAATATGTCAAACTGAGGTCGAGGGAGAGAGGAAAGAGATGGGAGAGGAGGAGGGGTAAAGTGGAGGGAGGGTAGAGAGAGGGGAAGAAATTGAGGGTGGGATGGGTGATTGGTTTGTTGTTTCTTAAAAATGTATATTTAATTAAATAAATAATAAATTATTTCCTTTTATTATTAATTATTTGATGAAATTATATGACATTTTTGTTCAGATCTGTCATTGTTATGTCAATAAATTGTTCTGTTTCGGGGGTGGTTCTCAATTATTCGATTAATCGAAAAAGTAATAATCGCTAGAATAACCGCTAAGAAAATAATCGATAGTTGCAGCTCTACATTCTACCCAAACCTCATACCGACCATTTTTGTGTCAGATGAGCATTTGGAAAACAAACGCTAAAGCGTTAAAGCGTGGTATCACTAAGGCATGATGAAGAGGATACATATTTTATTTACCATTAAATATAACGTTATATATATATTTTTTAGTACTACTCAAATGGCTACACTGTCAATCAAGAAGCTGTCTGCTGAGGAGGAGTATCCCGACCTAAGTCAACACAACAATCACATGGCCAAAGTCTTAACCTTGGACATGTACAAGAAACTGCGAGACCGATCAACACCCAATGGATTCACCATAGATGGCGTCATTCAGACGGGAGTGGATAACCCTGGTAAAACTTGTCTGAACATCAAGCTATAACGCTAATGCCAGCACTTGGTTATATTAGACTAATCATTGGATATGGAGGTTTCTGAAATGTCAAATCGGATGTGAAGGCCTCTGCTCTAAGACTTGACTTTTCTGCCTCTGTGGGTTCGGTTTGTCTTCTCCAGGCCACCCGTTCATCATGACAGTGGGCTGTGTGGCTGGAGACGAGGAAACGTATGATGTCTTCAAGGAGATGCTGGACCCTGTCATTGAGGACAGACACGGAGGATATAAGCCCACAGACACTCACAAGACTGACCTGAACCCTGACAACCTGAAGGTACATTTACTGCTTAGCTGAAGTGGTGGTTCCCAGCCGTGCACCTTGCTCAATGAGGCCTACGCTTACCCCTGGTTTTACTTTGCCCAGGGTGGGGATGACCTGGACCCCAACTATGTCCTGAGTTCCCGAGTCCGGACTGGCAGGAGCATCCGTGGGTTCTGCCTGCCTCCCCATTGCAGCCGTGGAGAGCGGCGTGCTATTGAGAAACTCTCCATCGAAGGTACACTTGTCTGAGAGTCTATGGGAATCTTGCTTTGATGTCAATCACGTGTCATTAATTGGAAAATAAATCTTCTGCCTTATGTTTCATGCACTGAATTTCTAACCATGAAATGTTCATTCTGCCCCAAGCATTAAGTTCATTAGACGGGGACCTGAAAGGCAAGTACTTTGCTCTGAAGAGCATGACAGATGAGGAGCAGCAGCAGCTGATCGACGACCACTTCCTCTTTGATAAGCCGGTCTCTCCCTTGTTGCTCTCTGCTGGGATGGCCCGTGATTGGCCTGATGGCAGGGGAATCTGGTGAGAATATTTATCTGTCCCCCAACCATGTCTGGGTAGAATGGGGTCCAAATTTTTATTCCAAAGGGAAGATTATTTATGCAGTATTACAAAATATTAGTCACTGACAAATCAAAGTCAATTGTAGATTGCCTGAAATCTGTGTACGAGATGGGCCCATTCTTATAATTTGAATCTTATTTATGTATCTGTTCATTTGTATTGGTCAGACATCCTCAATTACAAAGCATTACAAAGTAAAATGTGCATTACAATCCTTGGATACATCAAATTATTTATACATTGACTTGCTTATACATTGAAGGCAACTGGCCATTTTATTAGATTTAGACTTTAGCTAAATAATTACACGTGGAATATCTAATGTGTCATTTTTCTCCAAAGGCACAATGACAACAAGACTTTCTTGGTCTGGGTCAATGAAGAAGACCACCTACGAGTGATTTCCATGCAGACAGGTGGGAACATGAGAGAGGTCTTCACCCGCTTCTGCACTGGCCTTTCCAAGGTAACCAAGAAGCATGGACTACTTATCTCACATGGGACTGGTTTGGGACAAAAGGGATTATGTTGCCTGAAACCACCCTTTTACTCCCCTACAGATTGAGTCCCTGTTCAAGCAGAAGGGCTGTCCTTTCATGTGGAACGAGCACTTGGGCTATGTGCTGACCTGCCCCTCTAACCTGGGCACTGGCCTGCGTGGTGGAGTACACGTCAAGCTGCCCAACCTGAGCAAACATGACAAATTCGAAGAGGTGCTGACGAGGCTGAGGCTTCAGAAACGTGGAACAGGTAGAGTATGCACCCCACTTTGATGTTTCTGTCATGGCAACACTGGACTGCATGTGTCAGTATGATTGTATTTTAACTGAATTGCATCTTTCTTAAGTGACTTCTTTCCAGGGGCTAAAAACTAAACAATAGTCAGGTTTATCATCTTCTCCATGGTGTGGATGTTTCTCATCCATCGATTACTTTCATTAATTTTCAGGTGGTGTGGACACTGCAGCTGTGGGTGGAATCTTTGACATCTCTAATGCTGACCGCTTGGGCTTCTCTGAGGTGGAGCTGGTGCAGATGGTGGTGGATGGAGTCAAATTGATGGTGGAGATGGAAAAGTGCCTAGAGAAGGGCGGGGTCCATTGATAACCTCATGCCTGCCCAGAAGTAAAAAACAATGCATGGCTCTCCCTCATCTCCACACTTATGCTTAAATGTTATATTATTTATTATTTAATTACTAAATAATTATATAGATTATATATTTAGGAATCCACAACTGCTGAGTGTTAGAGAATTAAGCTGGACAAGTCTTCCATTAGTATCATCAAGGATGCTTGTATCTAAACAGTACTTAATTGTTCTTGAGGATGAATTTTAACAAATAAATTTCTTGGCTTGTGGAACCAGTTGACCTCATTCACAGGCTGAGGGACACACTTGAGGGGGAAAAACACCACCCATGCTGCCCTTGCCTTTCAACAGAGTCAAATAATTAGGGGTTATTACAATAAGGACAATGCATTTAAGGGCACTTATATGCATTTTAATTCTTAATTTTTCATCAGCAAAATATTGATTGATGTATATTAGGCAAAAATCTAACGCAAGAACCGATTACTAAAACTTGCTTTAAGTGGCATACTAAGAACATAGGAACACAAATGCTAAAGAATCAGCATTTCCTCCACTTTCTTTCCTGATGTACACAATACACATGTACATTCCCCTGGGTTCATATGGGAGTCAGCAATATTGATTTGTACAGACAATTTGTGTTAATACCTCTCAGATTAACATGATTTGAAGTCATTTACATTTTGCTGGTTATTTACCACTAGGGGTTGCAGTCATCAATTGTTTTGCTATTGAATTGCCTATAAAAAAAATTAAATAATATATTTAAGAAAATAGTCTTGAAAAACACTGAACAATTGACACATTGACGGACCGGAACCATACTCTGACAACCACTTGAAAAAAACCCACTTTTTTCTCGCACTTTTTGTTTAATTATGAAGCAACTCTAATCTCTGGAAAACTCTCTCATCCCTGTCTGTTGTGGTAATTTTGCTTGTTGATTCTCTGTCTTTTATCATGTGAGGTCCCCCATCATGTAAAAGAGAATTTCATCTCAATGTGGTCTTACTGGTTAAATAAAGCAAACATTTTTTTTAATTTAAAAAAAAATTCTATTAGATGCCCAACCACTCTCAAAACATTAATACAAATAATCGGGACGCGCGATAATTTCAAAGTAGCGCAGCTGGGCAAGAAAACCAAATGTGGCAAAATGGACCACTGGTGGAATCTGTAGATCACTTTTCCAAAGAGACAAAAGTCAAAAAATGTAACGGCATAGATCCAAAGTAGCAATTGTGCAAATGTAGAGATTGTACCAAGATTATGAATATTTATATTCATGAATACTCACATGAAGGTTATGAATACTTAGAAACATAGCTTTCAAAATCATTGAGTTGGAAAATTGAAAACTTGGAAATTTCATACTGACAAGAATGTTACATTGTGATTGTAGTGTCAACAATAGTATTATTGGATGTGCAATATAATTGAAACATTTCTATCATTAATCATTTGCTTTTACAGTTTATATTTGAAAATATTAAGATTTACAACACATATCTATGCATGGAAAATACACCACCACTCAGCATGAGCTATGCATCCAGTCAAACAGACACTGAGGCTTACAGATTTTAGGATGTTTTAATGGAGACAATGGTGAACCTTACCTGGCGACAAGTTGCATTAATTCCATAATTCCTGACTCATAACAGGACTTTAAAAAAAGGAAAGAAGTATAACAATATGCAGTTGTTGCAAAACTAAGTTACATTATTTACATTCAAAAACAGTGCTGAACTTCTTGGGGGGGAGGTGTCTTGACAAAAAACAAAAAAACAAATAAATAATATGAAAGCCTAAAAATGACACTGAATGTTTTCAGAATGGTAAACCACATCCAACTCTGTCCTTGGGCTGGATAATACTATAGATGGCATTAGGACCAGCTCTGGAGATCAAATAAAAAAGGGAGATGTCTACAGATTGGCTAAGATCGTTTCCTAATACCCATAATTCATAGCTCCACAATGGACTTTACACCCCAGGCCAATCAAATACAGGTGGCTTCGGGAGTAGCAGCATCACGTCCGGGTTTGATTCATTGAGCAATAATACTAACCTGTTCAGTGTGACAGAATCGCTAACCGTAACCGTTGGGAGACCAGGTAATGCAACATGTTTCTGTAACTACCTTGTCAAAACATCAGTAACGGTTGTAATCAGAATTTCTGTGCAATAAATAACCCGAGGCCATTTCCCTAGGCAGAAGCATTCAAGTTGCTCCATGTCTCCAAGTAACAGAACAACAGAGTTCCGGGGGCCCTGAATGAGGCGCCGTTCGCAGCCATTGGCTGGGTGCGGTGGCTGTCTCTCCAATCCTACAGACTGGACTCTCCTCTGATCCAGGGTTACATCAGCAAGTAAAGGACCATCCCCACCCTCACCCATTTGGAGCTCTCAGCCATCTCCGAAACAGATTTGAACCCCTATGGGATATCATAGAGAACGACAAGAGTGGGTGGTCTTGCAGGAGGCCATAGGCTACTCAACGCAGTAGTGCAGTTCCAGTAAAAAAAGGGCAAATTCTTCAATCTAAATGTCCATCATATCTTCTGCAGCAGCTCAACAACTCTTGCCATATCAAGAACAATAATAATAGCAATAATAATAATACAACTTCAAAGATGCACAAAATTATTGCCTAAAGCATTATTCTATACATTATTATCAATACATACTTTGTGAGTGTTTTGGAGAAACACATTTATGAAACTGCTACTTTAAAGAATGTACAGCTTAATTATGCTCGTTTCGTTTTATGTTTTTTTTTTTTCCTTTCCTGTACTTTTTACAATTTTAATTCATTGGCAATTTTGGAAGCTATGTTCTTAAAAGCAATGGATGATCCTGATATCCGCTTGAAGCGCACGCCATTGAGCGAGAGGCGGGGTAGCTTGCAAACCTCCATCTCCCATTGGACCAGGCTCTCCGCATGGCCGTCGCCATGGACACAGAGCAGCAGGAAGCGCTCCCGCTGCTCGTAGTCGCAGTTATTGGCATCCAGGACCTTGCGGATCTCCCGCATGATGTCACTGGGCTCCATGGAGCTGGTGGTCTTCATACTCCAGGTAAATCGGAGGGAGCGGGGTTTGCCGTCTTTGTTTTCATCTTTTTGATCCCCAGATACATTGCGACTACAAGGAAAAAAGAAAGACCAAGCAGGTTAGCGGGCAGAGAAAATGTGTATACTTGAGTCCCCTCTTAAGTGATGGTGTGTATATGTGTGTGTGTCTGTGTGAGAGGAGAGTGTGTGTGTGTGTTGGCCAGGTATATTTTTGTGCAGATTCATCGGTCAGTATCTTAGTTTGTTCAGTGTGCTCATGTGTTCTGTGCTTATTGAAATGTGAGGACCCGACACACGGCTGCATTCATGGTGTTCCCGTACCATTTTTGTCTCACATGACCATGCAAATGACAGAAAACATTTCTGTGAATGAACAAAACATGCATTTCATTGCTGATCATGCAAGCTTCCATGCAGAAAATAAGCAGATGAAAGCAGGCAAATCACAAGGAAACTCAAATCACAAAAAAAGGAAGTAGGATGACGACGTAGAACTGGGACAGGAACAGCTGCCCACGTGAGACATAGGATACCTGCATTTAATGTGCATCGCTCACTCATGACAACGTACTTCCCTGAGGACAGAACTGCAAGAAAAACTAGCTAGTTCTCAAAGGACTTCAATAAATATGTACTGCACGTTACTCCTTTGACAGCTATTCCTAACGTTAGCCACAAGGTGTCCTCAGAGCTCGCAAATTGTTTCACTGCTCTTCCCGCTGCTAAATACTGCCCTCTGCTGACACAACTGATGTATAACTTTTAAATATAATCCTGATGAAGAAGGTGGTATGAACAGAGGTCGATCTATTTACAACTCCTACTGCAAAAATAAAAAAAAATCATTAAAAACAAGGCAGTGTAAGTTTAAGATGTAAATACTGAATGATGCATAATGTTTTCACAGCAGTGATGGATGACCCTTCCAATATTAAAAGGAACTACACTCATTTGAAGATAAACAGTCTGAAATGAGTGTGCTATGGTCAATGAAGATTGCTCCAGGTAGTCCCCCAAATTTTCCCTTTTCTTTCAAGAGGCCAGACACACAAAACATGGCGGGGGGTGACGGGGGAAAGGGGAGAGGGAAGCATGTCACATGACAGAAATGATAAATCATCAGATTCAACTGAACCCATCTCACCTTGAGCCCTCAAATCTCCCGTTTCTCTCAAACTCTGGTGGGACTCTTTTTTATAGACAGAACCAACAGGGAGAGGGCCAGTGGAGGCAAAAGAGAAACACATACATCGTTTATTCAAGTTAAAGCAGGAATAGAAAAAACATTTTACACCATCAACTGTCGGAAGAGATAAAACAATAAGAGAGGGAGAGAAGAGAGATGACAGCATATATACAGTTATAAAACCAAGAAAGCCATCAGCCAGGTTTTAGGAGCTCACCACAGCCCCCTTATGGCCCACATTGGCTGTGATATAGTGGAAGGTTTGGTACAGCTCTAAGAATCAGGCATGCACTTAAATTAAAATGGAAGAAACAGAAATGTTGATGAGTGGCAGAATAAATGCAATATCCTGAATATCCAGTACAGAGAATGTGTCTCGCTTCAACTTCCTGGCTTTAATTTAAACATGCAGACTGCAGACCAAAAACGGCAGCACTCATCGGGCCTGGTGGCAGTCACTTTCTTGCTTCTTTAACCAAAAAAAACACAAAAAAACAAGAGAAAAACAAGAGTGTGTGTAAAGACCAGAGAGGGCCCACACCCGGTGAAGGCTGGAAGTGTCAGAGAGTGGCGTGCCGACACGTGTATATACACATCAGATTTACAGACATGTACGCTTACACAAAGAAAAAAGTTCAAACACATACGGTCACTAGCATGCAGATACAGCACGTTAACACCGGTAGGTCTGGGAGCTCATGCAGTCCGCACTAATTGAGTAAGGGGGTGTCAGAGGCTCAGACGGAGGGGGGGGGGGGGGGGGGGGGGGGGGGGTGCTGGTGTTCATTGGGCGGGGCATGAATATACAAGGCAGAATTCTGGGGTCAGCTGAAGGCTGAAGGCCAGATATGGTGGAAAACAAGTAACCAGTTCACACTGGTGTCCGACAGGCTGAGGCTTTCAGAAGTCATGCTGTTGTGTGGCAATAGCCTGGTGGTGTCTGGTCTGGACATAGTCAGGGGGACAAACTGGTATTCAGATATCATTTAACTGGCACTAAAGCAACATTGAAAAACTGTTTTTCCCAACCAAACTACATTGATCGTAACCAATAGCAGCAGTTGCCATTTTGAGGCGGAGCATAAAAAACCCCCCATGTAGAAAATAAGCAGGCTTTCAAAGAAGCAGAACGCAAAAGGCTTCCTTCAGAGGTCCCTGACACAAGCAGGGTCTAATGTCCACCTCTTCTGGTCCTGGAGTGAAACGGAAACAGGCTGGTGTGGAACGGAAAAAGAGGAGACGGCAGTCGCTCCAGAGCTTCCTTTTACGTCAATTCTTCAGCAGCTCTAAATGCGGAGGCAGCTGGCTGGCACATCATGCGGACGACTCGAGTATCATAGAAACCAGTCTGACCACAGTAAGTGCAGAACCAGTTTCTTGTTGCTAAAAGCTATTCCTGAGGCTCGCAGTCCACAGGCTGGGTTCGCTACCAGAGGCAAGCCCAAGAGGGGTCCGGACTGAGGGAAACAATTGTGGCGCTCAACCTTCTGCCTCAATTCCCTGCCTGACCTGGCCAGAGCTCTCATTGGAAAGTGAGCCTGGAGGAGGGGTCTCGCCTCTGACACCAGGAACTGGGTGCAACACACCAGGGAGTGGAATCTACTCTCCATCTGTCCCAAGGCCCAACAACTGACGTAAAGATGCCAAGGGCTCCTGAAGAGGCCTTGCGCTACATTGCCAGCCATCCAGCTGGGGGTAACGGGATATGGGATAGAGGGGGTGACACACGCCAGTACCCCAATGTGTGACGGGGTGGCCAGGGGGGGAGGGGTGGGGGCTTCTGGCTGTATGAGTGCATGCAGAATCGGTGCAGGCAAGGGTCACGGTCACTGCACCTATGTGTTCATGTTTCGTGTGTGCCTGTGTGGGTCTGTCCGTCTGTCTGTCCATGGGGTCAGTCTCTCTGCAAAACAGTGGGGGGGGACCACAGAGCCCTAGCACCTTACTCTATTTCTCCATCTCCGATTTTCTACAACTTTCTATATCTTCCGCTCCTGAATCTGCAAGAAAAGATGGATTCTGAAAAAAAGGGTTGGTTTTATTGATAAAACAAAGAAAAAAATCAACATAAAAAATTTCTTGATGTAAAGACATGTTCACAGAAAAACGAATGTCAAGAGGAGGAAAGACCGGTGGACTGAAGACTTACTAAGAGTCTTTGCTCCAGGGGCAGGGGGGTTGGCAGGCCCCGGATTTGTTGGAGGTCTGTCGTTTGGTTGGGTCAATAGTGACCCTAAGGAGAGGAAGAGTGGAAAATTAAACTGTACAAACAGGTGAAGGGTAAACAGCATTACTGCAGCACACTTAGCGGGTGATGGGATGCCTGTGACGCACAGCTGACCATGGCTGCCTGACCGCCGGCACTCAAGTCCAGCTTTACACACTGCCACCACTTCGTCTATATGCCTCGTAGCACTGGAATATATAGCGCTGCACAATACGATCTTATGGATCTTTTTGCAGCGACGGCGGAGGGAATGCGTGTCTTTCAGGAGGCAGACGCCCGTATTCGAATCGACCATTCCGGCCCGTGATCGCAGAGGCGGAGTGCAGTAAACCAGAGGAGTGCGGTAAATCACGCTCCACAACCGCGTAACATTTCCGTGGCTGGCAGCGGGGCAGTTATCGAGGGCGTGGGGAGAGGGGGTTTCCCCCAAACTTCAGCCCACAGCAGGAATAAGAGTCAAGAAGTGGGTTCAGCGACATTCAATGTGGAAATGAAACAAGCAAAAAAAGCTGAGATGGATGGAAGGTGGTGAATAATGGACGGCAAGAACGCTTGTGGCACAAGACTCCCGGCCACCAGACGCTGAGACATCGGGACGAGATAAGACAGCCAGGAAACCACAGCCTGCCACTGTGCAAATCAGAGTCTAAGCCCCACCGTTGGACATTGATTTTCATGTTCTTCGTACTCTTTTCCTTGAACATGTGGACATGGACTGGGATTTTCACCCATTTAAATGTGGGTATAAGGTTCGCTTTCATTGCAACTTTGTATACATTTCTATGAGAAAAGAACATCAAAAGGAAAACTACATTAAAAAGTCCACACCGGAGACTTGGACCTGACTGCCTGAGGAGTTTCACAACAAGTCTGTTCCACAGCTTCAGAGAAGAGTTTCCATCCAGACGAGGGTTACAGCAAGAGCGCCGAGCAGCCCAGAGGCTATGGTGGGGGCAGGGAGAATTCTGGGACAGGAGCTATAAGGGTGGCGCAGGTTCCCAAAGTGCACCACAACCCGGAAGACAAGGCAGGAAGTCTCAATACTTGAGCGCAATGTACCCCTTTCAATCGACAATCATTCGGCTGCAAAATTGAGTGCCCAAAGGCGTGGCCCGAATTACATAACCTAGAGTTTGTTACCTTGTCACACAGGTTGACACAGATCAAGAGCACACACACTGAGACACTCCTGATCTCTCCAGAGCACTACTTTGGAACCAGCAACAGAACTGCGGTAGAAACCGCACCATCCAATTTTTTTTCTAATATTGGAAAATGTTCGACTTCTGGCACCTCGCGACGAATGCTTACTTGCAGTCTATTTCATGTTTTTACTGTGATGTGCTAATATTACTGTGAACACAGCATCTCCCCCAGAATTCATTCATTAATGATGTGCCCTGGCGGACATCATAAAGTCAAATCTATTTCTCACACTATGATACAATAACAGAACAGGGTACATTGCTCAAATAAAATCTCACTGCCTCTTCCCTATGTCATAAGAAGCTCCAAAGAGTTACAGCTTGAATTGCCGTACAAAAATCTAAAAGTATTGCAATTGACATTGCACGGGAAGTCTGCATTTCGGTATACAGCATGTACCTTATACATATGAACACAAAACAAACTTACCTGAAATAAGACTTGCGTAATAAACAGGAAAGTACATTTGTGGGAAACAAACCAAGCAGATCCAGTATTTGTACACAAACCCCCACCTCAGTGGAAAAGCATGCATGGGTGATTAGTACACAGTTTGTTGGATGCTGATTGGTTCTGCTGATCAGCTGAGAAGAAAGCAGCTTCTGCAGGCATGCTTAATCGCACTCAGAGTAGCTGCTCGGTGCTCACTGCAACTTGAGGGTGAGTTTCAAGCAGAAAGTTAAGCTCTCAGCCCAGAGGGGTTGCAATGTAAAATCTTTTCAAACTTTTTTTGTTGTTGTTGTTGCTTTCAAAAGCTCGTACGTTTTTGGTTAATTGCGCAAGAAAGCCAATTGAATGTCCTACCTTTTCGTAAACCTGAATGACATGTTTCTATTAACAAAAACAAAATAAAGAAGCAGTAAAAATGATGAAAGGAAAACTGAAGGCAAAATGATGCTGATAATCCAAATGTGTTAAAATAACAAGGAAGCTGGATTTAGGGATGGTGCAGAGAGGATCTAACTGAATGAGTGGCTTAAGTTGAGGAAGTAGATCTTGATTCCTAGTTTCAGGTCAGGGTTACATCAACATGGATTTCTCCTGGGTAAAGTAAAGCCTGGATTTGTTTTGTGGTTTGAACATAGCTCTGGGACAATATCCCCTGGTGCGTAGACTCATTGGTAAGGTGGCGGCTTTCTATGGTTTGCACATGAGAGCCACTGGTTTCTGGTTTTAAAACCCCAATATGAGAACTTTTTCTCTTTGCTGAGAAAAGTTTCATATGGAACAGAAATATACCCATAATACTTAAACAATTTGCACACGTAAAAATGCAGTTTTACAAGGATGTTATGAGAAATAAGACCATCTGAAATGGAAAAACATACACTTATAAAACATGTAAATTATACCAGTCTTGGTTACATACTGTAGACTATAGGATCTCATATATATATATATATATAGAGAGAGACAGAGAGAGATACTGTGTATATATCACAAAGATTGTATTACATGGGATAAGCTTATGGACAAGGGATGCTGATATATATCTATGAGCTATATGATACCCAATAAAATGAAACCTCAGAATATTTAGGTTTTCCCCAATAAGACTAGAGAAAGTGAGATAATGCACTAGTGTTTAAGTCACATTAGTGCGATATCTAACCATGGACAGACATGGAGAAAGAGATGCAATACAGTCTGCGTGGTTTAAAGACACCCCAGAGACAGTGAGGAGTCCATTACTGGACTGTACTGGAAATCAACAGCAATTATACAGGATGGAGTAATCGGTTAGTATGGGAGGAATTTGGGTATGAGTGGAGCGTGCCTACCTGCGCGTGAGCTTAGAGGTGAGCTTGGTGAAGAGGTTGGAGGAGCCGCGGCTGCGTGACTGCGAGAGGGGCGTGGCGTCGTGGGAGAGGGTGGGCGAGGCGGGCGGGCCGTTGTAGGTGGCGGTGCGCCGTTCCCTCAGCTGGCCGCCGTGGAAGGTGCTGCGGCTGGCCGTGCCGCGCGGGAAGCGTAGCCGGTCGGGCGTCGTGGCGCTACTGATGCTGTGGGTGGACGCCACCGGGTTCCGCTGGGCGGGTGCCACCGTGCTGGGAGATGAGGAAACGTCAGGTCACAAACAGGCCTGATTCAGGACATATAGGCCCGGGCCCCAGAGCTGGAAGTAGTGGCTTCTTCACGATTGCGTCCTCAATACCACTCAGCCCAGATACGAAGTACAGTCTTCACAGTAACAATGGATTGCTTGAACATTAGAGTGAATAATGCTACTTGTTTGGGGAAACACCTACAATGTTTCATGCATAGAAGGAATCCCACTTCATGTGGTATTATGGCTTGCAGTAGAAACACATCCAGGCACTGTATGTGGACTTGAAAGTTTCAACTTTCACTTCAATTTCCTGAAAACAGGCCCAGTTTACTCCTTTGCAGAAATCACAGGAAAATTCCCACATTTTGCAACATTGACCAACGTATTGCTTATGTGTGGTTCTCCTGAGATTTTAAGTCACACACAATGTCCTAACAAGATCAATCGAGTAAGGTGCAAAATAATGTATAACTTTGCAGTTTGGCATCACTGTTTTTAAAGTACGATCTAGCATTGGAGTCCTTAAACAGGTGTTTATTGAGTTAAGAAAGAAAATCATCTTACCATAGGGTCATTTTGCTGCACATACATACAATAGTGACAGTTCTAACACAAGTAATTGTGTTAATTATACTGTTGGAAACTAGGCTGCAGTAATTAATTATATCGACATAATGTAATGTTAATACAGATTAATGTATGCAGATACCACCATTGTTAGTTTAAGAAAAGACGCTTCTGGAGTTAATGGCAGAAACCTAAAGGGTTTCCTCTTGAATAAAAAGACAGGTCTTTGTTAGACACATGAAAGAGCCCATGATGGAGGGGAAAAAATAAATAATAACTTTATTCTTGGAAATCTGTGGGCGGAGCCACCAGGATGACTGGCAGTCAGCGCTTCCTGGATGAAAGGTGGGCATGACTCATGGGATGAGCTGTAGGTTGTTGAAGGCTGGAAACTAACAGCATTGAAGTGGGCGTACAGCACCCGGAGGTCAGAGGTCAGAAGAGGTGGCAGCAGCACAGAGATTAGGAAGCAGGCGACAGGACGGCAGACTCGGGTTAGAGAGACAGACGCTGGGCCCTTTGCGCCTTACTTGGGCCTGAAGACGTCCGCTCCGCTGTTGGCGGGCGGCAGCGTGGTTCGACTGCAGTGGGTAGAGACCGAGAGCGACATGGCTTTCAGCCGGGCTGAGGCGGAGGCCGCCGCAAACGCAGGTGCGTACGCGGAGGGCTTAGTCGCGCAAGCGGACATTGCAGTCAGGCTGTGATTTGGGCCATATGCCAGGCAGAGGCAGGCAGAATCCATGTCAACAGAAGGAAAGAACAGGTGCAATAAATGAGATAACGGAAAGAGTAAAACAGAGAGGCCTGTGGGTCTTGTCTCAGCATACAGTATGCAGCAGGGTCACTAACATTTGTATTCTCTGTTAGTCATTCAAATAAGTCCCATACATTACATTACAGGCATTTAGCAGACTTTATTAAAACAGTTTCCAGTTATATGGCTGAATATGTACTGAAGCTACTCAGGTTAAGTACCTTTCTCAAGGGTACAATGGCAGTGTCTTACCTAGGAATCGACCCTGAAACCCGTAGGCTACAAGGCCAGTTCCTACACTGCCGCCCCATAGTACTATAGACCTGGCATTGCATTCAGGGTGACTTTTGAAATGTACCGTTACCCAATGAACGTGGAAACTAAACAGTGAATTGCGCCCGCTAGGAATAATTTCTTAAAATTCTAACCCATTTAACTATGATGAACTATTTAACTAGAATAACTTCTCGAAAAGTGACGGAACTTTTGCAGGGAAAGAAAGTGGAGGCCGCAATGCTACCGAGAGGACAGAGCATATTTTAAGAGCTGGTTCAGGAGGAAATCAATTTCATGTGATTCAGGGGAAAAAAGAAACCTTCGCCACACGCACACCAGTGCAGAAAGAGAGCAACACACCTGATGGTGAAAAAAGCTGCAGTGCCATGACATCATTAGGGTGTGTATCCTGTTGCTGATACCATATTGTACAGTAGGACAAGGGGTCAAGGTGCACGTGAGAGGGTTTGGTCAGATCCTTACCTGTTTTCTTTTCCATTCTGGATGACCGATAGGCGGTCTGTGGTATTCCTTTCGCTGCACACGTATGTGTTTCTCCTGGTCATCCCTCCAGACACAGAGTTATTCTGTAACAGTAAACACAGGGACATTGCATCAGATCCTACAACTGCAGCTCCAGAAAAAGAGGGTTACTTTACACCAGGTGCAGGTTTCCTGGTTGTGTCCGCATACGTTTTTTTCCATGTTAAGAGGTCTTGGTGTTCTGTTGCATGTCTTTGAGCTGAGAAATATATATCCTCACTAAGGACACTAAACACAGTGTGTCCACACTGTCAAAAGAAAAAGATGAGAATACTCTAAATTTCATGGAAACTGACTTCACAAAATATTTGAGTTTAGATTTTCAAGTCAAGTTACATTCATTAGTTGTTTTGTTCAGAAAACTTAAATTTCATTGTTAGAAAAACTTTTCAATAATTTTTGTAAGAAATGTACGTGAAATGAAATGTACGTGAAATGAACTAATTAATGTTAGTTGACCTCAAAACTTAAAAATCTAAGTTCTACTCAAAGCTCTAAAATTAGCTGAAGTTGCCTCAAAATGGTGAGTTCTCAACTTTTTTTAATGTATTTTTTATTTATTTATTATTATTATAATTATTTTTGTTTTACAGTGGTAGGGTGATGACATGGTCATGTGACAGAGCACACTCACACTGGGGGCGGCCGAGCCCTTCTTGTGGTCCGGAATGTCAGCCTTGTTGGGGTTACTGGCGTTGCCTAGCAAGGGACTGGTGGGAGGCACGCCACGCCCGCCCGCCGTGCTGGACTTGCGTGGCTGCACACCGCCCTCCTCTTTGAGGTCGTTGTCGGCTGTGCTGGTCTGGCTCCTCTTGGGGTAACCCACCGCTGAGGGAATGGATGGGCCAGCTGGGGAGAGGGGATGAGAGAGGGCACAGAGTCATATTAACCCAGGTGAAAAAGTAGTATACTTTAGTGTAATTAAAATATAATTTAAGTATACAAAGGTTACTACAAGTATACTTTTCCTTTTTGTACATAATTTGAAGTATGTTTAAAATGTACTTTTAAAAAGTGTACTTCAAGTATTGTCTCAAACACACCGTAATACTTTTAAAGTTTGTTTCAAACGCACTGGTGACATAATGAAATTGTAATGCAAGTGTATTTAAAATGCCAACAAATCATACTTTTTGTTAATGCACTTAAATATACTTAAGTACACTAAAAATAGTCCCATTTTAACATACATAGTGCACTTGAAGTACACTTAAGTATGATTTAAGTTCTACTTTTGAACAACTTTAGTGCACTTAGTATATTTAAAGTGCTGCCAATTTGGCACAAAGTACATAATTAGTAAAAAAACTACTAAAAGTATACTTTGAAAGTATATTTTAAGTATAATCTTTTTTTAACCTGGGAAGACAGCTGGTTCAAGTCGCTGTTCTCCACTTTAGTATAAACGGACAAACGGCTGTGGTGAGGATTCTTCCTCATGGGATGCGCTTGAATACAATGGAGAAGAACAAGGGACTTCCCCTCAAGCCTCTGCTCTGCCTCAGTGTTCATAGTGCTTGTGCTTCAGTCCCTGACCATAATCGCCTTCACTTCACCCTTTTACAGCAAACAATAGCCCCATTTGCACAATGGCAATATTTACAGTGCAGCGGCACAGCGGTGGTCCCAACCGCTCCTTGGCTCACTCACCCTGGTCGCTGTAGCGCCTCTGCTTCTGGCTGGAGGAGATGCTCCTCTGGACCTTGAGGTGAGAAGGAGACTGGCCGTTGTTCAGCTCGCTGTTAGGCCTGAGTTTGGCCAGTGAGAGATTACTGCTTGAGCTCGAGTCGTTGGCCTCCAGCTGACAGGCAAAGCAAAAAAAAAAAAGACATTCTGTTGTTTTGGGAACTGTGGCTATTTCTGAGCTGAATAGACCTTTATATAAATGTGCAAATATAATGTAATTGTGAATGTAATGGCATATGTCTTCCATGTAGTATTTCCCTCTTGCCAATATCCATGGAGCAGAGCAGTGCGTAAACTGTATGGAGGCGGGTACAGCGATGGAAGTCTGTATATAAAGGGTGATTTAGCTCAGCGACCACCCCCCGCGCAGGTTCCCGCCCAGCTCTCACCTCAGACGACTTCCTCCCCAGCAGCAGGTAGGTGGCCGTGATCTCGTCATACTTCATTCGCGCCAGGGACTCGTGGATGCCCTCCCGGGAGTAGCCCATCCCCACCATTATGTCTGCAGAGTCACGCAGAGCACAAATAGGACGGTAACCCCCACGCAGCCTTGCCTTGAAGCTACCCTCTCACTCACTTCCAACAAGGACTGCCATAGCCCATTCCCTCCAATGCTGGCCTCAGGGCCATATCTAATGCTGTCATCATGGTGCCTCAACTGTAGCCGTTATCTTTCTAGCGGCTCGTACAAATCCCTCTGCAGGCACGGAGCTGCTGTCACACAATCAATGATGCGTTTAAAGCCGCATAGCATTATGGGAGCTCGGCCTGGGGTTGGGATGAACAGAGGCCCTCCCGGCGAGCACGCCAGGTCTGCCGGTCTGCTGAACATTAATCGGTCATATGAGGGATGCTGTGAGGGGGGTAGGTAGAGAGAGAGGGGTAAAAGGGAGGGGGGCGTCCGTGGGCTTCCTAACCCATCGCTCTCCCCGTCGCCGCCAGTCTCACATTGGCGGACGCATGCCAGGCAGGACGGCCCGCGAGGGCGCCCGCCCAAACGGGGGAAGGCACTTACTCAAAAACACGCGGCCGCTCTGAGAGCTTCCAGTCACCATTACGCAACCCTGCACCTCAGACAGGCTTTCAGGTCAAATCATTTTAAACACTCGCTCAGGCTTGGCGATTTTATCAAGGATGCATTACGGATAACGGTCTCCGGCCTTTTTTTCTGGTCTTATGCAACGTGCTTATGATTATCTAAGATTCATTCCGCCGAAGCAAAGAACAAACACCTGCCTCCCTTTTCAATAGTTTTGTTGGCCAGGTACGTAAAAATGCGCAAGGCACACTGCGTTTCACAGCTCAGTGAAGGCCGCTGTTAATACCTATTCTCTTCTGGTCCGATATGTCCAGTTCGGGTTCTACAAAGGGCTTGAGCTCATCGTCGTCGCAGCCTGCGTTGATCCAGCGGTCCTTCATTATTTGCTGAAAAGTACCAGGTGTGCAGACAAAACAACCGTTTATCAACCAACCGACTCCACAGCGGTATTTATACCATCAGGTAGCCATGCAAACATCAAAGGGAATCAGGTGAGGGGGTTTTCCTACACTATTCAGTTTCTATAATTACTTTATCAATTTCCATGCAAGTAAATCAACAGGCCCATTAGCGCTATGCACAAATATGAGTGTACACAGATACGCCTGTGAACACATCTCCCATCTTGAAAGTGCTGTATTTTGTAATTAATGTTTTATTTTATTATTTTTTTGCCTTCAGGCACGGTGGGGCAATGCCGGAGTGGAATATGAATTTGCATTATGCATTATGCATTGTTGTACAGCACATTAAGAGGTGAGTATGTGTCCAGGAAAGATGCGGGAGGTGACAAGTCTACCTGCTATCCGCTATCAGTGTCACGGAGGAAGGACGGGGGGGTGTTGAGTGCAGGAGTGGACGGGTGTGGGGTTCGGGAGGAGAGGGGGAGGTGCCGGGTTGGGATGAAGTAAATGTAGAAATATTTACATTTTCGCCGTCTTCTCTCACCTCAAGTGTTCCCCGTTTGGCTGGATTCAGCACCAGGAAGCGCTTGAGGAGATTTTCGCAATCTGTGGACATATAAAAGGGGATCCTGTACTTCCCCCTTAGTACCCTCTCCCGCAGCTCCTGCAGGGGGCAGCCAAGAGCAACAGAGTTAGGACACACCTTGCACAAAGTCAGAAACGCCAAACAAAATCACATTACATTATAATCACGTCCATTTATCCAGAGCAACTTAAAATTAAAGAGAAGATGAGTGTATTCATCTGATTAATACAAGCAATAATGTCTGACCTGGATAACAATATTCCAGTACATATAGTACATATGGAACATCACAAAAGCTGCAATTAAGTTAACTATGCTAGCCAAGAACCAAAACACAACTCGTGAATATATCAATCACATCTGTACAGAGGACCTGCAATATGTACGTATGTGAGCCTTGCTTTATCCTGCAATCTCCAATAGCCAACATTCTTCACACTCAACCCCTCTCCCCCCCACACATTTTTGACATTGCATATATTCTAACATCTATCCAGCCCATTCAAACCTTCTGGGTCTGATATGACCATCAATTAAGAATAGGTGACAACGATACAACACACGTGAAAGTGTAGAAGGTTTCTGGACAAACGTTCTGACCTTGAGGTTCTGTCCATCGAAGGGCAGGGAGCCGCTGACCAGCGTGTAGAGGATGACCCCCAGGCTCCACACGTCCACCTCGGGCCCGTCGTATTTCTTCCCCTGGAAGAGCTCGGGGGCGGCGTAGGGGGGGCTCCCGCAGAACGTGTCCAGCTTGTTTCCTAGCGTGAACTCGTTGCTGAAGCCAAAGTCGGCGATCTTAATGTTCATGTCTGCGTCCAGGAGCAGGTTCTCTGCCTGAGGAAGACGAGTAGAGGAAGCACAAACGATTCAAATACAGACAACAGAAGGCCAACAGTGATCTCAACATTGAAACTAAAACTGTGCATGCCTGCCTCATATACCATGACTCAGAATGCATGCAACATTGGGTGCACACAAACTACAATTTCAGTAACGTTAAATAACAGTACAAAGAAAAGATATTTCATGTTTTACCTTATCAACTTAAAATATTGATACATGAAGGAATCAATCGTGGTGGGGGGGATTCACAGCAATTAGTGTGATACAATCATTTTTCATTAATTTTTAATTTTTCGTTTTACTCAGTTAATATAACGGGGTAATAATCCGCAGTTTGCCATTGCACGTTATCTGAGTGATGGACCCAGCAAAATACTTCAGTTCAAAAGACTTAATAGTTCAGTGACAGTTCACAACCATTTATCAAAGAATCAATGACGGAAACAAATATGCAAGTTATAGAGCTGGAACCATAGATATAGAACCATAGATGTGACATGTCATAGTTAGTGGCACAATTTTTGAGACCATACCCAGGTAAGATGGTGGCCAGTAACCATGGTTTTATATCTATGGGCCAATCATCAGCTATCTGGCTTCTGAGACCCGATTATGACAGTGGGTTAGAAAGTACATGACACTTTGCCATAGGTTCCTATTATAGCTGTACCCAGGTAAGATGGCTGCCAAATTGTTCCATTTCAGAATTCCAAATTACTATTACATGATACGTCATATCTATGGTTCTATATCTATGGCTGGAACCTTCATTTCCTTCCCCGAAGTTTATGAATCATAGACATATCTCAGCTTTTATCCCTTTATACATAAATAATTCATTAAACAATCAAGTGGAAACAAAGAGCAAGGACTGTTGGTGCTGCTCTGTTGGTTAAGAGAATGCCAGTTCCTCCCAAGGCTGACACGGCCTGTATTAAAGCAACCAGGCAAATGCATTGCATTAAGGGCCCTGGAATGTGAATAATTAAAGACTACACAGCAGCAGTTGAAGATGGGAGTTTGTGTGTGATGGGAAGACTTGCGTATGCGTGTACCGCAGCAGTAGAAAGTATGCTGAGTGAGGTCACCGTAACCCTGGATCTCTTACCTTCAGATCTCGGTGAACTATGTGCTTTTGATGGCAGTACTGCACTGCAGACACAATCTAAACAAAAGCAGACAAACATCAACATTATTTCACAGAGCCAAAACATGGATGGAGGTGAGGCAGTACTAACCGTTATTCAAGGTTATTTTCAACTGAGGAATTATGAAATCTACCCGGAACTGTCCAAGAGAAAGTTGGTTTTAAATTCACTCTGATTAGTTCTGGAAAAATACATCATATGTCCAATTCCAACATGCTAACTTTTGTCATTAAGAGCCTTGATACCTTTATCAAGGCCTCACCAGAGCAGCAAACGCTGGAGATAGAAGACGTGGTGAGCCACACTGACCGATGCCTCGTTGGTTTTCCCAGAAATCGATTGGCTCCATCGATGGACCAAAGGCCGCGTGTAAGGCTTGCTCTCCCTAATTAACTTCAATTACGCAAAGTTTCCATGTCCTCAAACAGATGTTAAAAAACGATTTAGCCCAATCCCACTGGCATCAAAATGTATGGCTTGCAGAGAGAGGGCAGGCATGCTGATGTCCTGCTGCTAAACTGAGAGACTTGACTAATTTCTCAGAAGCCCAGCTGGAGCCCTGGACCTGGCAGCGCTTTTTAATCACGCAAATGATTTCCTGAGCACACACACTTCTCATGTTCTTATAAATCCTTTTCGTTCTCCGGTACAGTGCGGCGCTGGTGACGGCCTTCCTACATTTGTGTAGATTCCACCTTAAATCCGTTCAGAATTATTTTAAATTGTCTAAAGGGACGTGATTATAGCATCTTTAGTCTAGGTCCCTGAATTAATTCGCAAAAGGTCAGGGAGACTTGCAGTGCACATTTAATGCAATAAATCAAAAGTTCATTGGATGCAGTTCTTATAATATGGATTTTACCACTAACAGAATAATCCGCCTTTATGTAAAAAGGCTTTCCTTAAAACACCATTTTCTCCTGCTCTGAAATAGCACGCCGTTGGATAACCTCACAACACGCATATGTCATGACGACAGCTTTATGGCGAAATAAACCTTGAAGTCTGATCTCTTCACAGGAGCCAGTAAAAACCCTTCGGAGAACTCACAGCCAGATGAATTTCATATAAAGTAATGGCCTCAAGTACTTCTCGCAAGGCAAGGTCAAGAGCCCGTCACATATGGTTTCATATGATCGCTATCGTACAGAAAAGGCCCTCCTTAGCTGTGCCACTGAGAGACCTCGCTTTTAACGAACTGCCTGACAGAGCCGGCTTGTCTAAGCAAAACACTCGCAATGTATTTTTTCGTGATTTAGTTTTCACTTGTAATCTACAGGGATATCAGATGCTGTGCACAGCAGCACTCTGCCAGTTCCACAAAAATGCTGACTGAGTATTCACCATGAACTCTTCTTCTTGCAGTCGCATTAGCCATTTAGCCCTGGGACTTTAACAACACCTCACATCATATTAAATCCTATAGGCCAGTCAGTCGAGTGCGCACCCGCAGCGGGCGGCAAGAGCCTTCTCAAGGAGAGGAGCGAGCCGTTTTCCATTTATTTTTATGGCCCACTTTCAAGGACACTTTCAGCAATTTCAGATTCATTCTGTCCAGTTAACATCTTACATTTGAAGTTTTCACGATTTAATCTTTTAATATTTGAGGATCTGTGACATCCGTGAAAAAAGCATTAATTACAGCGATATTATGAATTAAATTTAAAGCCTTTTATAGCGCGTATGGCCAGCCAATTTTTTTTTACCCTTTCCTTTTGTTTAAAGTAGTCAAGACAGCACAGTTACATGGATCTGTTATACACTCTGTTTCACACTTAATACTAAGCCTAGATTTGGAAATGGACACAGAAGGAGGCTGAATTCATCCCGCAGCCCAGCGAAGGTAAATGCTGAGCAGTCACCTGATCACTGTAGAGGAGCAGCCAGTGATCCTAACAGTAGGTTTGCCATCTTCAGGCAACCTCCATCTGCATCCCCATCGACATCTGCACATAGTAGTCACAGGCGCTCTGGGCCTTGTGTGCGTTGCCCCTGATTGAGTAGACAGGACTCGCTCTGGCATAAGCCAGAATCACAGCAGCAGCAATCTCTCTATAGGATTAATAGCTTAACGGAAGTAAAAACTACAGAGAGGATCGGCGTGTAGACAAACACTGTGGCCTGGGAGGGAGATTTAACCAGCCGGAGGGTAAAACAGCACCCTGCTGTGCAAAGGGCAAGCCACTGTATGCGCCGTCAACCCCTTGCCTCAGTGACACACCTCACCGCGTTACACTTCCCCTTCAAGTCCCGTGATGTACACACCGGTTCAGTCCCAGTCATTGAAGCGTGGAGATGTCTCCATCTCCCCTTCAAAACTTGTTCCTATAGCAATGCGGTAATGACGGCTGGCTTTGTCGGTGAACGCTCGGTCGGGACAGGATAATGACATATGGCTGGGGATAGTTTGAAAATGAGCACACTGCGGTACCTGTCTAAATTTAGCCCTGGCCTCCTTTTCCTTCATTCTTCCATGTGCTACGAGGTAGTCGAAGACCTCTCCTGCAAAGACAAGGAAGGCGAGAGAGCTGAACCCGGCCTGACAGCTTCAATTACGTTCACAACGACAACTCACCTTTAAACAACGCACATCAAAACATTTATTCGCAAAGTAAACAAATCCAGGCATGACAGCTAGCTTTGCATACGTTTAATCAGCTGACATGCAGGCTAGATGTGCTAGGCTATCATTGATTGGGAAACACAACCAGTGATGGCATAGTTATATTCACTGAAAATAGTGCAAAAAAAAAAAAAGTTGCCTGAAGCAAACTGAAACCAACATCAACATTATATTGTGGGGTCTGTTCAAAACAAAATGTCATCAATTTTGCCATTCTCTTTGTACTGATGAGTTTGTACTGAAGGAGCACCAATTTAAAAAAAAAAAAAAAATTTAAATGAAGTTTTTATCCCCATTTTTTGTTAAGTCACAAATCTGGAACACTCAATTGCAGCTGTAAGCCAGTCCCAATGTTCCAGCATCCTTTGTGCATTCAAGTGGGGACACCCAAAGATGTCCATCCTCTGAAAGCTATGCAGCCAGTAGCTGAGCAGCGCTGTTACTGCATTGGAGGTTGTGTGGAGCAGGCAGCCTTCCCTCAGGCGTCTGATTGGCCGGAAGGAGACGATACTTGTACAGTGAGATCGCCTGCGCCCCTGCCTCACTGCATAATTCAGCCAATTGCGCGTCGCCGTGAGGTGCTCCCGGCTACTGCTACCGCTAACGGTCCGTACGTGATCAGGACTGCGTGGAACCATCACTGCACTGAGACTTAGTGCAGTAGTGGAGCAGTCATTTAGATGTGCTTCAAGTCCCTGCAGTGATGTACAGAACATTCTCTTAATAACAAGCTTCTACAGATCATCCCAACAGTGCCCTATCCCCAGAACTGGTACATATCATGAAATGAGCTACACTGTCGAGATTTGTGTGTGCGTGTGTGTGTAGGTTATTGCGTTGGTTAGGTAGCACCAGAGTAGCACCTTCTGGCCCTGCTCACCATTCTCAGGATCGGCCCGCCTGTATGTGTGTATCTCTCAGTCTAGTCCGCTTCTCAACCAAACGCTTGCGCGCACGCATACACACAGGGACAGGCACAGGCACGAGATCCACGCTTCCAGAGAAAATATGCAGCGATTCTCGCCGCAGGGAGATTAGGCGTGTTTAAGCCCACAGATGCGCTCTATAGAAATCTGCGCATTCATATCGTTTTGAAGGCTTCTGAAAATACGATGAGCAACTACAGCAACGCTAATATACGGCCATCTGATAACGTTCGGTCCTATCTCGCTCCATTTAGGCTGCTTCTCAGGTCACAAAGGCTTAAACGTACTCTCTCAAAGGCCGGAGCAGCACGCCGTCACTCTCGGTGTTCATTCCCCAGCAGCGCTCTGTGAACGCTGCAGGTGATTACACCGCATTACCCAGGCTCCTCGTCTCCCTACATCCCTCGCCGGCTTTATCAAAAGTGACGGGGATCTCTCGTGTACCGAGCGGTTGTTGCTGGGCTGGATTCCCCCTCAACATCATAAATGCACCTCCTCATCCTCCTCGCCCACCCTCTCCCAAACTCTTCCCACTAATTACCCCCCCCCCCTGCAGAAGCAGGGACAGAGGCACTGCCCAACCCTCACTCTGTACCCATGCAGGAGGCCCACAGTGCCGTGCGTGCCTAAGAGCAGGGCGTGCCGTGCGCCGCTGTTTTGCAATTTCTGCCAAATAATTCTTAGCAATTTCAGCTCACGCCTTTTTGCAATATGCAAATCTCAAGGGAAGGCTGCATTTGTACATTTACCCACATTACACACATAGTTTTTTTAACCTATATGATTTGCATGGTCTGAAAACTCTGGTCCATACATGTGATAGTATATAATAGATATCACAAACAGACCGTTTATACTTTTTCAGTATAACGCCGACTAAGGACAGCAAAGTACGGCAGCACTGTTTGACCCTTGATCATTTACATTTGAATAAGTAAAGGGACTGCTGGCTGGCTTAGCCTGTTAAAACACTCCAACGCAGCGATTGCATGCGCTCAACAGGTGGACTGCAGAGTGAAAGGAAAGGGCAGCACACAGCGTGTGTTTGGGAGGAGAACACGTTTGCCTGAATCAACAGAGGAGGCTGCAGTGGTGAGACTGGCTTATTAGAATTCTATATCAGCAAAAAAAAAATTGAAAGATTTTGGTAAAACTAGCGTAAAAAAAACAAATAAATAAAAAGACATGTACATGTGACAAATATAATTTGTGCAAGGCATTCTGGGAAGGACTTCCAACTCCCTCTCTCGTTGTTTAGCGCAGCTTAAGGTTTGGGCCGGTTCAGCCCACTCACCTCCACTGGCGTACTCCATTACCAGGTATAGCGTCTTCTCAGTCTCAATGACCTCAAACAGCTTCACTGGAAGAGCGTGAAAAAGAGAGGGAGACTCCGTTAGGCGTCGATACCGTTCATTGCATTATCACACATGAAAGCTCTGCCTCAGGGTGTGAAACTTTCAAAGTGTAATAAAAAACAGGCCCACAGGCAGTTCGCCTCCACAGTTTCTTGGCACTCCCCTATCACCTCTGAGGGCAATTACTAAACAGGAGCCGTCTGGAAATTCTGATGAAAAAAAAGAAATTGGCTGGAGCTCTTTAGTGCAGACATGACTGAAGAGAAAGGTTCAGTTCATTGAGTCACTATAGACAAATATTCACTGCACTGTGTTTAGCAGACAAGCAGACCATGAAAACCGCTTACCAACTGTAGTCTTTTTTTTGTATCACAAATGAACCCTGAACGAACAATGAAGCACAGGGACGCGACTTCAGAGCAAAATAAAAACACTTCATTCCAAATGTCTCGTTGAAATCTTTATGATGCGATATTATCCGTTGTTTACTACAGTTGCTGTAAAACGGCCGCTGGAAGAGAGGAGGTCACTGCAAGCCCGTGCTCTAGTTGGAGCAGAGAAACGGGTCTTCTGAGTCACACAAGCCCCCCTTTCTCTGAGCTGGGATGGGCTGGAGGGTCCCTATAGAGAGGGGCTCCACAGCAGATCACTCGCACATGTCTCTGCCTCCCTGTGGACCTGAGAGGAGCCCATTTAACACTAAGCCCAGATTTGAGGTCTGAGGAGACCTGCTAGAGGAGCACAAGGAGTACTCCTTCAATCAGGGGTTCTAATCTATGCCAACATGGGTCATATCGCTGACACAACACGTCGACAAACCTGCTCTAATAATTAATTTTTTTTACAGGACGACCTTAAACAGGCTGGTTGTCAGAGCTGACTTTTATATAACATCCATTTATCTAGATATTTACAGCAGCTGAAGGCCATCCAGCTTAAGTACCTTGCCAAGGGACACGGCGGCAGCATCCCGACTGTGAGATGAACCCGGAACATTCTGATTACAAGTATATTTCCCAAACCTCTCCTTTTTCCTCCGCTGCTGTGTACAGCACTGCTTTATTAGGCCCTGTTGATAAGGCCCTGGAGAGCTAAACGTGTAACCGCATCAACGTGCGCCACTCCGCCATTAACGCAGAGCCCCACTGCACACTGCTGTGCTCATAACATATCCCAGTCTCTCACAGAACACGCCTACGGTGTAACCTCCGCACAGTTCTTTTTCAAAACGCAGTTTTTCCCCCTCAAGGTACTGTGACATATACAGCACACTACAGCTTGCACCCAGTCCTTCGAGGGGTAAAGGAGAGGGGCAAGCCCCTGCTCTGAGGGGAATGGGAGAGCTCGTCATGGAGCAGGTGTGCGACTGTTATTACGGACGCCTTTGCTCTAGTGTTCCAGTCCCCCACCTTTTTGTACAGCTTCTACTTCAATTTTAGCTCAGAGCCTTGAAGAGGGACAGTCACTTCCATCCTAAAGCACCAGAATGCTGTGTCATTTACAAAGCTCATCCACACTCTCTCCCTCTCCGACAGACAGCGCTGATGGTGTGGAATGCACAGGGGAGAACTCTTCTGAAAGAAGGTGAGGGAATGGTGGGTAATGGGTAGGATCTGGAGTTTGTAAGGCGCTTGAAAGCACCATGATCAAATCCCTAATAACAGGGATTTGGACATTGCCTAAATAAGCACTGAGCCAAGACTTACTGCCCACTCCTTTTTCTCCCTCAAGGCACATCCTTTATTGAAGTAGGCAGCAAAGGTTTTACTGTTGAGGGCTACCTGACCAGCTTGGGTAACATGTTAGACTTGCTTGCCAGCAGTGTGTCAGGCCTAACATTACATTGGATGACAACTATGCTCTTAACTAAGTACAGTATAGTACAGTATGCTAGTACAAAGGCCAAGGCTAGCATATCAAACTGAATACCCCAGATAAGAGTTTGACTCTGTTGTATGGGACAGGCAGCCTACATTCCATTTTTTGTTTTTTTATTAAATCCCAACACCAGCTGCTTTTAGCAGGAAAGCAAGACACATTTGGCCAAGAAATGTACCTGTTCTGACAAACTAAGCCAATACAGTGAGCGTTACCTACACACTTTCTGACAAAACAGTCAATACAGGTACCCAGGTGGGTGCAACTAGCCAAGGCACAAGCAATGAAGCAGTACTTACTTTGATCAAGACTGGTTTAGAGAATGAGGGAGAATTTAGTAAGGAGCAAGAATACACCATGCAAATGGGAGTGATCTGTGTGAATACTTATCTCGGTTAAAGGTTGTATCAGCGATTTTGGGTGACGTCACTTCTGAAGCGAAATCCCAAACAAACAGAGCCAGCTCCAGCTCAGAGCCAATTATGTTATGTTTTAAAAAATAGTGTTCAAGCATCCAGAATTATAACCACGTTAATAACGTTTGTAAGAAACCAAACCGTTTGTAAATCCGTCAAGATTTCAGCGAGATAAGAGTATTAGCGTTTGTGCAGATCATTGTGATTGGTTGGAATACTGTTTATTTTGGTTTTGAGTGGTTGGTAGTACCATTTGTTTTTGTGTACGATCTCGGAGCATAGGCTGCCTACAGAGACGCGGTTTTTTGACGGCCTGCTTATGGGGCGGGCAGCTAGCGGATCGTGAGGAAAAATCAGATGAATGTGATCATTTATGTTTCGACCCAAAATCGCTGATACAACCTTTAAGCACACTGTTGTCACCAGTCATACGCATGTCTGATTGAACTGAAACCTCTCATTTGCACAACTTCTGGTTTAAGCCACACTCACTTCCGGTTTTCTACTTTCCAAGTTTGTTGGCTCAACATCAGATACAGATAGTGCCATTTCTGCACAGCCCTTGTGGGCATCCAGCTCATTGCCATATACAAGCAATGTCTGACTCCTTA
Organism: Synaphobranchus kaupii; assembly: GCA_029718625.1. Lineage (NCBI taxonomy): Eukaryota > Metazoa > Chordata > Actinopteri > Anguilliformes > Synaphobranchidae > Synaphobranchus > Synaphobranchus kaupii. The sequence continues at coordinate 17,398,484 of CM056390.1, forward strand.
CAGCTCATCTCGGTCTTTATGACAGAAGTGATGGGTAAACCAACCCTCTAGGTGGTTAACCACAGCTGAGAGTTTGATACTATATGTACAAATAACAGCACATCCTCCCTAAGTGGGTCAGTAGAGAGGAGGGATCTAACTGTGACAGACAGCACATGGGCATCTGTGTTGCCCCAAGACTCACGCAGACAGGCCAATAGGATTAATGCAAGAGTGGGCGTGCCCGCACCAGGCAGGATGTCGGCAGCCACACCGCCTCGTCAACACGTTCATCCGTCACAGCCATTTCCTCTGCCTGCCTGCATCTGTTCCGTGTCCCACAGTTAGAGAATGCAAAGGCAGCTTTGCCCACGTACACCTTTAATAATGCATCTGAGGTGATGCAATGGCTTGTGGGAGTAGGGCCGAGCTCACAAGCTCGAAACAGAGCGGGAAACGAAGGTTATCTGGGGAAAAGCGATGGAGGAACACCGAAACAACAGATAGGAAAATCAGGGCATAAATGTTGTTGGAAATTAAACCCCCGTCAGCCTCTTCCTCCCCACAATGTTTAAAAAATTAACTGCGCAACTATTTATGATCTCTGCGGCATCTTACTTAGTGAATTTTCTATCGCAGTGGTGACTTTAATCAGAACTTGTGGCTCAATTATAAACGCAGAGGAAAATACAGTATTAGTATCCAGAAAAGACTCTTACTAAAACTTTGTAAGCACTGGTCAGACTCTTCACAGACCTCTTATACACCAGAGTTCACCAGTCACAGCAGTGTACTGTCCGACTGTATCACATGGCCTGGAGCGGGTGCAGCTCTCAACCTATTTGCTAGGACAAACTGCAATCACAATGTGTGCTTCAGTCGCCGAGCCCTCAAAACGCCTCACGGAGCTCCACCAATCACGCGGCAGGAGACCCACAGGGGGCTTGTGGGAGCCGCTCCCTCCCTCTCTCATTTCACCAGCTGTTCTGTCGTTCCACCTTGCTCGGAGTGAGGACCCCGGGACGGGTGGAGGCGGGGCCAGGGCCCGGGGACGTGTACGGCCGACATCGCGCGGACAAGAGGGCCAGAGGCATGTGAAGGGTGTCAGGTGACCGCCCCACGCGAGGCGCAACAATGACACACAAAGCGCGACACAGGCCGGCTTTTGTGCTCCTCGATCAGGCTGACCCAGCGAATGGGAGCAGACCGCCGCCGCCAGGAAAACAAGAGGGAATTCGGTCAGGGAGGGGTCCCCTGTCCCCATGGGGCTTCAGGAAAGGGGGGGGCACGTGGGTAAGGGAGGGGGGAGGTCCCTGTAGGGCAGGCGGGAGGTGAACGCAAGGTGAAAGTACAGAGTAACACTGGCAAAATTATCACAGCAGTATAAGCAGGACTCACAACAGACCAGTAAACATAAGCGTTACACCAGCTGATCCAAACTCACACAAAGGAACCAGTGAAACTGAAGCAGAAGTCAAACAACTCTTAACAGACCAGTGTCAGTTACAGTCAGTACCATTACAATCGGCACGCAAGCCGCTACTTACCAATATTTGGATGGTTTAAGATTTTCATTATTCTTACTTCCCTGAAAAGCTGAAAGAGAAGAAAAAAAACAGATGTTCTTTTCACACGTGTAATACAATGCCGCACAAAATACAATAAAGAAAAGTGGTTGTGATGGGCAAACTTAGTAAACTGAGCGACTGCCCGACACCGTTTGGCCTCCAAAGACTCTGCTGGGCTCCTGCTGCTTCATGTACATAAATCTGCCAACCTCAAAGGGCTCACGCCACACAGATGCAATCCAAGCCATCGCAAGATTGGCAAGCAACCTTGAGATTGATGCTAAACCTCAGCCTAAGCCTTATACATTAGTCCGCAGGACACAAACTGAACAGACTTTGAAAGCTTGTTAATCGACAGTAACATCCCATCACTTGTGATGTTACTGGGTAACATCACAACGACTTCTGCTGTTGAATTCTTGGACTATGCAGAACAACACACCTCTAAGAAGAAATGGAGCACAACCTGATACTACTTTATCAGGGCAGGAGTGAACTACCAATCATATCACATCCAAACATATCCACTTATAGACTACATGCAGCATATATTAAATGCAACAAAATGTAATTAGGTGGATGAATGCATCCACCAGACAAATAAATAAATGATATCTAATTTAAGCAGTCGACTTGACGGTATTCAGGTGACTATCTGCACCCCAAAACAAAAAGCTAATGACTCGTATGTTAAATGTAAAAATAAACAAATAAAAAATTAATGTTTAAAAATGTTTAAAAAATAAATAAATAAATAAATAAAGGATTATTGAAAAAGTAGGCTACATTACGCTCGAGGCAAATAGAAAAGAAGGCCTGACAGTAATAGACTTGGGAGAAGATGAGGGGGCTTTGAGAGTGCATACACCACACCGCAGAGCAGTGTTCACCTTCCACTTTTTTTCTTTATTGTAATAATTCCACCGCTTCAATGCAATTATAGCAGGGAAAAACATTAGACATGTGCGGAAAGTGCGGAATGTATTTTAACACGTGAACCGTAAGAATGACTTGACGCCACAGGCTCCAAAAACACGGGCATTGCGATGTGAAACAGGGCATGTACAGTGTGTGTTCCCTTTAGCGGTACAGCAGACACCTGCTCAGTTAATTACTGTGTGTGTGTGTGTGTGTGTGCGCACACGTATGTGTGCGTGTTTGTACGTCGGTGTGTGCACATGTGCCTGTGCGCATGTAGTTGTATGCGTGTGTGTGCATGTGTATGTGTGCACGCACACGTGTGTTTGCGTGTGCTGACAGGCCTGTTTACTGGTGTTCCGCCCCATCTCCCAGCATACTGTTAAGGGAGGGACGAAGGCGCTGGAGAGTTCCTGGCCGGCACTTCCTGAGGAACTTCCCAGAGCCCCACTTCAGATCTCCCTCTCTCGGCGTGGAGGTAGCATCTGAGAGCACGGGCTGATTAGGACGCAACGTAGAGAGTTTGACCAGGGCCCTCGGTCAAAGCACAGGGACGCTGGCGAAGACAGATGGCCATTGTTTGTATTACTGGCTTCTGACAGGATGGAGAGCAGCACCATACAGAATTAGGTAAACAGCTCTGCCCGAGCACGCGCGCACGCGATAACACACTCGAGTATGAAATCGTTACACCCGCCCTGGGGCCCACACGGAACAGCAGGCATTGGCACAAATCACTTCACCTGCGCCGCTCACGTAAGTATGACAGTGATGGTTATATAAGGCTCTCTCGGCCTCCAGGTGAGCGGAACTGAAACGCTGAAGCTCCACCACGATGTGGGAGAGAAGCGCTTGAACGTTTCTCCCGGAACACACCCATGCGATCAACCCAAACACGCACCGCTGGCTGAACGGCAGTGTGAGCAAGTCATCCCCGTCCCAATAGGATCTGGGTCCAGGCCAGGGATGCACAGGTCCATCTCTGGAGGGCTGGTGTGTATGCCGCCTTTTGTTCCAACCAATTATTCTGCACTTTTCAGACGTCACCAATGCGGGTTCAACTGAATATAGGAACATACTGAGGAGACTGAACAGCACTCGCGCATAAAAGCTAATTTCACACTTGTAAAGGGCGATGACACAGAAAGACTGGCCTCCGCAGACTCGGAGGATGACGGCCCTCCTCTGAAGGATTGCATAACCATCTTGAAGCCTGCGGATTGGTCTCTTCACCAGTGTTTACAAATTACACACGGTGTTAAAAATAGGGCCGAAGACAGCGACGCATTAAGTCAGCGTGTGCGGGTCCACCCACCCATTCAGGGCTCTGTACCAGCTCAGAGCGGCGTGGGCTTGCTAGCACCTGGAGCATTTCTGAACACACTGGAGAGGGGAGTGCGCCGCTGTCTTAGTCCGCTACCTCCACTGCCGTCTGCTCCACGGCCAATCCCCAATCCCCCCTCCCAAGAGACTACGGGAGAGAAAACACGGAGCACAGAGGCAGGATGGAAGGGAAGGGGACCTTTAGAGGAAGTGAGACCATTGTTGCACTCTGCCCCTCTCTCATTCACACACATACCCTCTCTCACACAGAGAGCATGTACACACCAAGCGCCCCTCAAACACAACCTCTCATATGCATACACTACTGCTCACACACACACACACACACACCCCCCCCCCCCCACCACCCAAACACACACAGACTCACATCGCCACTCCCCCCCCCCCCCAACTACACACACACAGTCATGTGACTTGACAGGCTTCATACCCCCCAAGCGGTACACAATCCCGCCATACACCATCTTGTGTGACCCGCACTGGAAGAAACACATGACTGTGAGGGCAGAGACCCTATCATTTGGGAGACGGAGTGAAATTTCAGGCCCCAAGGGGCCCGCCCCTTGCCATAGCCCTCCCCTGGTGGAAACAGAACTGCACATAGCATGTGAGAAGCTGTCAATCAAACAGGATGCAGTCATTCAGCTGGGACAAAAATAGCCCTCACTGGCTACAGGGTCTGTCATGTGCACATAAATATTGCACTGATCCCTTTATTCAAGCTATCTGGCAGACACGTCCTATCTAGGTAGACCTCATACATTTTCATGAGAAGCACGCGTGCTGGGTAACTATTTTCCGTTGGCCCGTGGGAGGTAATATCTGGAATAGCACAACCCCCTGTATGACGGGAATCATTTCCAGTACTGATCACGGTGAGACACAGGTCTACATGCGAGAGAAGGCGCAGAACGAATGATTCAACCTCGGCGATTCGCTCGCCATGGTGTAAGCAGTCCACAGAGACTAGCTGGAGGTTCACTTGCCTTATCTCGCCTCCCCCCCGCCCCGCCCCCTGTGTTGAGACCCGCCCCCCCCCGCGGTCCACCCCGCCCAGGCCAGCTGCTGATGCAGGCTCTCTGACATCTCCGGAGGATCAGCACTTTCCCCAGTGCGCTACCTGGCAGCGCGAACCTCATCTGTCCTCCCAGAACGTCACACGCGCAATCTTGCAATCCCCTTGCCAACGCTGACCCGATCGATAGAGGAGGGGGGGGGTGTTGAAAAAAATCCCTCGTTCATCAGTTTTAGCAGTTGTCCGGCGCGCGGCTCCTCCTGAAGCTCAGGGAGTCTGAGGAAACGGGAGAAGGTCACGCCCGTCTAACGCCACAACCGCTTTCGGAGACGCCAATCAGCCCTTCCCACCATCCGGCCTCCGCCACGCCAGGTCTGGAATACGCAGGGCCGCTCAGACGGGCTCTAATGCACGTGCTAATTTCCCCAAATGCTAACGGCGCACGCAGGGAGACGGGACAGCGGCGGTCTTCATCCCCGTCTCGCCCGCCGCATTACTCTCGCCCACTGCCGACGCTTCTAAAAGTGAGCGGGCTAGATAAGCACTTCTCCGCGACGGAGCAAACCTCTTTAAGTTTGATCCATCCAGCACCAAAAACTAAGTGCATCGTTTTATCATCGATTTCTGTTAAAAGCAGCTCCCTGCCCACCGATGCCTGAGTCATCAATCTTTCATTGGGCGGGAGTAGACGGGCCCCTCGCCTGCCACTGCGGCTTGCGCCTCGCTCGGGCATGCCTCGCTGGGGCCCGGGGCAGAGGACACACGTGCAGTCCCCCCTGTACGGGCCTTCACAGCAAGGTGTGAGAGGAGTCCTGGTGGCTTCACCAGCACAGCTGACTGACTGACCACTGCTGGCTGCTGCCAAGGCCATTCTGACCCAAGCTGCCATTCTGGTTTGAATCGAGACACTGTTGTTATTTAACACTGCGCTACTACTGAGGAGAGATAGGACACTGTGGCCTAGATTCTAATTTTTCTCCTCAATGCAGATTGAGATTTGATTAAATGTAACCAGTGTCACCCTTTTTTCCAACTTGCTAAACAGTTTGTGAAGAAAAAGCCAAACTCTAACACTTGCCTTTGGGTCAAAGTTAAGATGAAATGATGAATTGAATATGGACTGTTTTTAATTCATCATTTGTTCTCAGTGCTGACCTACAGTTACATGCTAAAATTTTATACATTATATCTCCTGAGCCTTTCAGTAGCACAACATATTCAATACTGAATTACTTTTACTAATTTGAACATAGTTTATTTCCATAAAGTTGAAGAAAATTGCATAATGTTGGTCCACTAATGTTGTACGGGGTAAATGTTATACATTAGGCTAGGTGGTGTAACAGAGGAAGGTGCGTGCTATAACTGCAGCCCCTGCTTTCCCACAAGAAATAAAGAGATACAATTTGCTCGCCATGCTAAATGCCAGGATCTTCAACCCCAGACACTGTTCACACTTGTTTTTGCTCGGAGGGGTAATGTCACCTAGGGACGTCTGCATGCCCACTCGTGCTGCCGAACTCCTACGCTGGGGAGGCCTACACACTAATGGAGAAATGCAGTGAAATGTTGCTGAGCTGCAAGAATGGACTGCTGACTTCACTGAGAAAATGATATGATGAACAGCTGTGCAACTCTAGCGAGAGCCTGTACAGCAAACACTGTATCATAAAGTATACCTGCTATTGGTTGTGTTGTGCATTCAAAATGGGATAAAGAGAGTTCCAAAATGTAAGATCTTTGGTGTGAGGGACAGTGTGAGCAATTCTATTCACAAAAGTCCTTGAAATTTAATATCAACATTTAACAGTAACATGGGAGGGTAGTTCACAGGGCTGCTCCTCTTTACTACATACACACAGCAGGACCACACAGCTAGCGCACATAAACAATTCATCAGGGCCTCCCTGCACCTGCCAGGGTGTTCCACAGACACAGGGGTAAGAAAGCCCAACCCAACCCCCCCAACCCCCCCAACCCCCCCCCCCCCCCCCCCCAAAGTACTGTGATGACAAAGGAATCCCCTCACTGCGGTACAGAGGTCACAAGCCCACAGCCGCACTTCTTTAAACACACAAATGCACAGTGTACTGTATGGTGCCATCATGTTCCTCAGACAGTTGTACTGCCGCACACCCATCTCCAGTTTAGCACTCAAGAGGGCTACTGAGCAAACAAGAGCAGAAGAGCAGTAATGTTTTGTTGTAATTCCTCCATCTCAGAGAGAGAGAGAGAGAGAGAGAGCTCTTAGATTCCCATTACAGACAAAGCAGGAGAGAGCTGCTGAGGAACAAAGGGGTGGCATCTGTGTGTATTGAGGGCAGCACACAAGCCCTGCGCTCCTCTAATTTAATCTGGGGCCGCCACTCTGCTCCACACCTCCTCCCCAACTGATCCCAGGCCAAAGGAGCAGCCCCTTCAGATCCCATTACCGTAGAGCCGTGAGCCTCAGGCTTGACCTCACCGAGGAGACATATCCGTTCCCTCAAACACGCTTACACATTGACCGACCACACACACACACACACACACACACACACACACACACACACACCACACACACACACACACACACACACACACACACACACACACACACACACACACACACACACACACACACACACACACACACACACACACACACACACACACACACACACAATCAATCTGCTCTTGTACTTTGGCTCCATCGATGAAAAGAAAAAAAAAGAAAAGATGTGGCCAGCAGAACAGAGACGCAGATGAGGGCTAGGTAGAGATTAAAGGCTCCACAGACTGCGTAGTGGGCTGTAGGCCCGTGCCGCTTCATGCCCTGGTGTCCTGCAGTACAGTAGCAGTCTGTCTGCACCTCAGCTGGCGTTGAGTTTCACTGCACAAGCGAACATGTACATCTATATTTAGCTGCAAGACAGGCCTATGACTTTGAACATTAAAGCAGTAACCCAATCTAAAAAAAAAACAACAACCGCCAGTCTCTTCCCATGTCTCAGAGGACGATCGCGTCTAAATTTGCTCTGAGGAAAACTGCAGTTACTAACGGCGATGGGATTCCATTCTAACGCACAGGGGCGGCGTAAGATATCTTACCCCCAAAAGTGCCAAATTGGGAACGGGCGAGGGACATGCACTGAAGAGGAACAGGAAGTGGGCTTGGGATGACGGTGGCCTGCTAACCGACGCAGACTCAACAAAGTCTCTAATGAACAGGCCCTAATTACACGCTGTACCCTGGCTTTGTGCGGAAAGTAGCCAGCCCTAAAACACAGGCAGCTGCCCATAATGACAAACTAAAAGCCAGGGTTCTCCAGCGCAGGGCTTGGCGAGACTCCTTCCTTCATCGACCGCTTGTGCGACGATTTCCTGAAGGTCCGCCTTACACGTCTAACTAAACTGCACCACTCACGGTACGAGCCATTTCCCATTCCGTTATGTTGTGTGGAAGGTTTTAGTCTTAGCCTGCGCTCTTAGAGAGGAGCATGGGTACTGAACACCTCCTCCACCTATTGGGTACTGCTCCAGCAGTGTGGATTTTGCTCCTAAGGCGCGGGGTCTTTCCTCAGTCAGGGCTTCCTGTGCTGTAATGACCCTGTGCTGGACGACGGAGCGCGGCGGCAGTGGCGGGGGACGGAATGCGGCGGTCTGGGCGTAATTACCCCGCTGAGCGGCCGGCCGCTGTCCCGCCGACAGGAATAACGCTGGAATCTCCCTCGCGCAAATCGCCCGAGAGGGCAGTGGGGAGGACGCCGGCTAAAACAGGAGGGCCGGCCCACAGGCGGCTTCCCGCTGCATCATCCAGCCAGCAGGGATTCGCAAGAACTGAGCTGCCGGCAGGAACGGGACACAGGAAGTGCCGTTTTCCCCTTCCTGTTCGAGTCAGAGTAATGGTTTCAGAGGGAAACGCACAAACGGGTGAGAGCACTGGGACGGGAGCCTCTTTTCACACCTGTCCATCAGCACATCACAGACGGGGAGGGGGAGGAGCCGGGCAGGACAAACGGAGCAGTCCACTCCCCCCCCCCCCCACCCCCACCCCCACCCCCCAAGTATCTGCATACAACAGAGTGGCAAAAGGGAAGTTAATGACGAGCAGATCGTCGCTCTCATGTGCGGTTTGACAGGTCTGGTTTGCTTTATTTCAATGCTGTTCTTGAGGTTCTCCCACACAAAACCGATGCCCTCTCGCATGATGCACGCTTGCTCATACAGTTACGTGCAATGTGTGGGATTTGTACCTGCGCCGGCAGGAAAACAGGATTCTCTTATTGCAATAAAGATTTTATGGATCGTCTGAGCATTCCACCCACACTTTGCTGTGAGCTCGGTGTGGTGGGAGGGAGGGAGCGAGGCGGCTCAAACACACAGAGATAGAGAGAGTGAGTGTATGTGTGTGTGTGTGTCACTGAATTATTCAGACCAATGACATGATGCTGAGACAGCATGTGTAAGACATATTAAATGTCCTTTTTGATCTTTTTAACATCTTCCTTTGTGTCCTTTGAGCATGTTCAAAGACAGACGCACACGACCGGGACTTGGCAGACAGACAGTTTCCCCAGCTCTCTGACCAACTCCAGTCTTATTAGTGAACACCCCCATGAACAGCTTCACTACGAACTATGGACCAGCTGGCGGAAGCATGAAATCTTCCGTATTTGAGTTAACAGTAAATTCTGCTGTGTAGTCCAGTTAGAATATAGATTGTCGTTTTAAAGAGCCACACCCCAAACACCCTGACACCCTGAAATACAGGAAACCACAGCAAAGAGGGGGGTGGTGGGTAGGGCAGCGCAGGGAACATGCGGGGGAGGGGAGGTGGAACCCAAACGCACAGCTGCACTTGGGTGTACGGTGGTGTAATCACACAAGCCCTTCCACCATTGTCTTCCCAGTGTCTCAGACCTCCGGAATATGACCACCTCAGAGAGAGGGGATGCATAAGAGATGGTATCTGATCACCTGGGTTTCACGGACAGTATTTGGAAGCCAAGGCCTAAAAAACATAAACAAGCCTACATGCAAGCCTACAGTACATCTGCCTACATGCTGTACATCTGACAGTTTTAACTTGGTGATCACTTTATATAATGAGTCAACAAATATGTGTCATCCTTAATTTGCAAATGCTTAAATAAAATATGTCGATGTGTTAATCTCGGCTTGTTCTGTGGTATGCACTTTAACTTGTTTTTAAATAAATATAGCCTACGCTTGCTCCAGAAAGATACTTCTAGGCTGAGCTCAATCTTCCTGTTCCTAGCTCTGAAGCCACAAGTAGTTTATCTGCACTCTTCCTATTACTGGCACAGAAGCCATAAGTAGCTTGTGTGCATGCTTCCTGTTCATGGTTCTGAAGATATATGTCCGTCCCGGAGGGCTGCAGAGCCTTCAGGTTTTTGTGGTTTCTTAATACAGAAGGAATTGTATTGGAAACAAGCTTGTGCAGTGACTTTAATTAAGCAGAAGTGCCGAAACGCACTGAAAACCTGAGTCCACTGCAGCAGCCCTCCAGAACGCGAAACCGAGATCCCTGCGCCAAAGAGGTTTGGGTGTGCTCCTCCTGTCCCCCGTCTCTGTACACCACACTAAATCATCTCAAAGTACCCTTGCAGACCAGGGAGGGAGGAGGGACACCACAACCGGCCCCAAACAGCCCCGGGGGTTTCTGGGGTGTGAACGGTGATCATCAGAAGGCCACTCCCTGTCCTTCAAACGTTACGGGACAGTAGTGACAAAACAGGCCGCGACTTCACACGGCTCAAAACCTGACGAGCCGGAGGACGGCACTGTCATTAAATCGCCTGTCATTACGCTTAAGTGCACCCTGCGTCATGGCAGCCATAAATCTCCGGCTGTTTTTCTCGTCAAGCTGGGCCCTTATCTGCGTTTCTTTAAAAATTTCCATTGCTTTTCCCCCTCTCTGACAAGAAACTCTCTTCAGTCATTCCTCCTCGGGCTTCCATATTCTGCTCTAAAATGGTTCCAAAACCAGTCTGTGGAATGATCTCGTGGACCTGCCTCGAGTCGGCACTGAACTCAGTTAGACTCACCACACGTACTGCGTGTGCTGGGAGATGGGAATGGGCAGCTCAGTGATGGCTAGAGCTCCTTTGTGTCACCCATAGAGAGGATACAAAGGCTGAGGAAAAGTAACATTGCTCTTATGAATCACTGATCACTTATGAAATTAAGCAATGTTGCTCATATAGACCATTAGGCTCTCTGTGCCTGATAGTACAGCTCTTAAGTGATAACCGTTGGGCTATATGTGCATTACAAAATCAATTACTATACACTAAAAATCGATCAATAAACAAACTTTATTTGTTCATATATTTTTCAGCTTGACTGTTCATCGTTTTACTGGCTATGTTCTTGTTGTGGCTGTGATGTACATGTACAGTTGAAGTCGGAAGTTTACACACACTTAGCTTGAAGTCATTAAGACTAATTTTTAACCACTCCACAGATTTCATGTTAGCAAATTATAGTGTTGGCAAGTCAGTTAGGACATCTACTTTGTGCATGACACAAGTGATTTTTTCCAACAATTGTTTACAGACAGATTATTTCACTTATTTAATTTGAAGGGTTTCTTCTCCTGACTTATTTTTCCATAGAGTTCAATAAAAATATTTGTCAGGAGAAACAACCCTTAAAGTGATCCATCCATATCTACTGCATATCTGGCAGCAGAGTGATGGTTAGAGGACTTGTGTGATACCTCAGACCCTTGATGACTTACAGCCATTTTACCAATCATGTATTCCATACTGTTCCAGCATAATTTACAGATAAATATAGTCCCACCCCCAATTCCCATAGAGATCCATTGAAATGAAGAGACGTTATAGTATCGCTTGTAAGAGTACCAGAAAATAAGATATCAAGAGTCTTTTGATGTTGTTGGGTCACAGAAATCATGGCATGCAAAGGATATGCGACCAAATATTAAAAATTTAAAGGCACAGTCAACTTAGTGTATGTAAACTTCTGACCCACTGGAATTGTGATCTAGTGAATTAAAAGTGAAATAATCTGTAAACAATTGTTGGAAAAATTACTTGTGTAATGCGTAAAGTAGATGTCCTAACTGACTTGCCAACACTATAGTTTGCTAACATGAAATCTGTGGAGTGCTTAAAAGTGAGTTTTAAGTTTTGACTTCAACCCAAGTGTATGTAAACTTCCGACTTCAACTGTACTTTATAATGAGGACCATATATTTGATCTGGACGAGTATCTGGTAATTAAATATACGGTATGCACGAGTATCTCCCCCATCCCTGCTCGTGACATGCAGTTCAGAAGAGAGGAAGCGAGACTGACCCCCACACTGGCCAAAAGAGTCCACTCCCATTGTGTATACACTGACCTCTGTTTTCTTATCCACCAACCTGAAGTGTGAGTCAAATGTAGTGTCACACATTATCAAATTCCATTTAGACTACATTCGTAATTCAAACGAACAAATTGTACAAGCTAAAAGGTCTAACTGGCCACAGGCCCAGTCTTCCCTATGTAGTTATTGTCTTCTCTTCTCTACTTCCTGTTTATAGTTTCCTGTAGGAACTAGGAAGTAGCTGCATTTGTTACTGAAATGGCAGAAGGATTGTGACAGATTGCAATAATGCATACACTGCGCGATGCATTCTAGCACCTTTGTAGTCATCTATTTGGCAGAAATTATGATGTCAATTTAATTTAGAGAATCATTACCAATGCAGTTTTTCTTCAATTTGAAAATGGAATGAATTACTGTTGCCATAACTGCACTTGAGATAAAGCCTGTAACACAACTACACTCTGGCCTTATGACACAGCCCCTCTAGCACAGCCACACTCTAGCCTTCTGACACAGCCCCTCTAACAGACACACTGTGGCCCTCTGACACAGCCCCTCTAGCACAAACACACTCTGGCCTTATGACACAGCCCCTCTAACACAGACACACTCTGGCCTTATGACACAGCGCCTATAGCGCAGACACACTCTGGCCTCCTGACACAGCCCCTCTAGCACAGACACACTCTGGCCTCCTGACACAGCCCCTCTAAGAGACACACTCTGGCCCTCTGACACAGCCCCTCTAACACAGACACACTCTGGCCTCCTGACACAGCCCCTCTAACACAGACACACCCTGGCCCTCTGACACAGCCCCTCTAAGAGACACACTCTAGCCTTCTGACACAGCCCCTCTAGCACAGACACACTCTGGCCTCCTGACACAGCCCCTCTAACACAGACACACTCTGGCCCTCTGACACAGCCCCTCTAAGAGGACACACTCTAGCCTTCTGACACAGCCCCTCTAGCACAGACACACTCTGGCCTCCTGACACAGCCCCTCTAACACAGACACACTCTGGCCCTCTGACACAGCCCCTCTAAGAGACACACTCTAGCCTTCTGACACAGCCCCTCTAGCACAGTCACACTCTGGCCTTCTGACACAGCGCCTCTAACATAGACACACTCTGGCCCTCTGACACAGCCCCTCTAACACAGACACTCTCTGGCCCTCTGACACAGCCCCTCTAGCACGGCCACACTGGCCTTCTAACACAGCGCCTCTAACACAGTCACACTCTGGCCTTATGACACAGCCCCTCTAGCACAAACACACTCTGGCCTTATGACACAGCCCCTCTAGCACACACTCTGGCCCTCTGACACAGCCCCTCTAGCACAGCCACACTGGCCTTCTGACACAGCCCCTCTAACACAGTCACACTCTGGCCCTCTGACACGGCTCCTCTAGCACACCCACATGGACCGCACGGTTCACAAAGTGCCACGCCCATGTTTTAGGGAGGGCTCAGATTAAAGGGCCTCGTGGTGTCGCGTGGCACATGGAAAAGGGAAACGGAGCAACACGAGCACCTAACGACTGGGACGTTAATTACTCATCCACCTACTGAACACATGCTTCACACTTCAGACCATTACGCTTTCTTTGTACTAGAGAGCATCGTTAGCCTACTTCATGC